>JAVIAB010000041.1:58550247-59150247 GCA_032433765.1 Megaustenia siamemsis | reverse complement strand
GAGAGCTAATTTTCAATATTAGGAAGAAACAATCATCATTTTTGGCCATGTTATGAGAAGAGAACAACTGGAATATATTGTAACAACTTGAAAATTGAGGGACGGAGAGATAGAGGGAAACAAAGAGAAAAAAAATAACAGACAGCTTAAGAGAATGGCTTGGCAGAAGGTCAACAACAGAAATGATAAATAGCTGCCGAGATCGAAAGTTGTGGGGAGACATGATCACCTGCTCCAGTAGGCCCGGTACTTGCTGATGATGATTAGGCAAGGTTGTGTGCTGTCACCAGATTTGTTTAATATTTATAGTGAGATTATTTTAAGATCCATAGGGGGCATGCCTGGAATAACAATTGAAGGTCATAATATAAATAATCTAAGTTATGCTGATGATACAGTTATTAATCGCTAAGAGTGAAAGTGAGTTACAAGAAATAAATGTTAGACATAGTGAAAGAAATAAAAAATAAATGACTCTGTCTATATAGCAACAAAATAGAAGTAATGGTAACAACGCGGAAAAAGATATCACCTCAGTGCAAAATAATGAAAAGTGGAACAATATTAAATCAGGTAAATGAATTTAAATATTTGAGAGTTTTAATAACCTCAGACGGAAGATGCACAACAGAGGTGAGGTGCAGAATGGCTCAGGCAAAAGCAGCTTTCCAAAAAATGAGGAAGATACTATGCAATCCATTTTTTACAATAGAAATAAGAAAAAGAGTTCTTAAATGTTATGTAGAGCCAGTCTAACATATGGATGTGAATCATGGACAATAGGACAACAGACAAGAAAGTCACTGGAGTCTGTAGAAATGTGGTTTTACAGAAGAATGTTGAGAGTACCATGGACAGCTAAGAAGGTAATGAAAACGTTCTGAAAGAGGCCAAATGAAAAAGAGAGCTAATTTCCAATATTAGGAAGAAACAATCATCATTTTTTGGACATGTAATGAGAAGAGAACAGCTGGAATATATTGTAACAACTGGGAAAATTAAGGGACGAAGAGATAGAGGGGAGCAAAGGGAAGAGATATTGGACAGCTTAAAAGAATAGCTTGGCAGAAGGTCAACAATATAATTGATAAATAATTGTCCAGATCGAAAGTTGTGGAGAGACATGATCACCAACTCCTGCAGGCCTGGTACTTGATGATGATATTACCGACAGGTCATCCTAATTGCACACAAGTCCATAAGTGCACAGATCTCCCACGTAGCAGATCCATCAAAGTGTAGTGTCTAATGACAACTGTGTTATGTTGTTCGACAACTCTTCTTTGGATTCCTGTCTAGTCTTCCCGTCTGGTATCTCCTACCTTGATAAGATATTCGTGCTTTCTGTTCATGTCGCACTGATGCTGCTGCAATGGACTTTGAGATGTTTCCTTTAGTTTAGATTCTCTGAGATTGTCTCTATTTTTTATAATTTGTTGATACTCTGATAATTTGTTGATACTCTGATAATTTGTTGATACTCTGATGATTTAAGATCTGGTTTAGCTTGTTTGTAACGTTAAGACTTTGTACAAACTATAAAGCTGAAATTAAAAAAATATGTTGTGCACATGTATACGTTTAGTTTGTTAATTAATGCATATGCTAAATTATTTAATATACTTATTGAGTTGGATAAAACTCCTGCCTAGGTTTGTCTTTTTATTGTTTTTCTCTAGAGGCTGAACTCTTATATTTAATTTAAAGCTCCTGGATCTGTCACGTGGACAAGTAAAATATCTTAATGTTTATGAACATTTTATTAGACCAATCACTTTGTGCATGCAGTAAATCTCTCCTTCATGATTGGCTAATTGTGACATTAAAGTTCATCACGCTCCATTGATGTTTGATCTTGAAAGTTGAAATAATTTACCTCAATTACTGTAAATGTCAATCAATATAAAGTGGTGTACATTGTGGCAAGAAAAGGAAATTAAAAAAAAGATATTTCCTACTTAAAGTAAGTTTAGTTTCGCCAATCAAAATAGGGAAGAAATTAAAGAACTTTATATGAGAATATCATCACATCTTCCTTTGTTGATAATTCGGGTGTCTGAAACTTAAGGTTCATCTGTAAACATAATGAGGTGCCGTGAAATCTTCAAAACAACATCGATTAAGCTTTTTTACCTTGGTATATTTTCTTTCTATTTCTATAAACCAAACGGACAACTCAAAACATTAAATTGATGGCTATTTTGATTCATGTTCAAAACAAAGTGTAATTATTCTTTAGTTAACTTTAATGAGACTGACTTTTTTTAATCACAAATAATAACGTGCATAATTTAAAGGAAAAAAAAATCACTGCATTTTTTGCTGATATATTACCTGTCATGTGATATGATACGTTTTTCATTTGAATTAATTCAGGTTCTCAACATTTCTAGACACAACTAAAATGTTACCAGCGACTTGTAAAATTGTACTGCCAAATTGTTATTAAAATATTGGTTGATTGGAATAACACAGAAGGTTAGATAACCTTGTCGCTAGAATCTGCTCCTCCCTCCACGGAAAACAAATTATTTTATCTTTACAAACTTTGATGGGTACGATCCTGTCTTCAACTACTTCTCGAAGCTAGACAAAGTGCACTTTCCTATTTTAACTGCCAAAGATGTTTTAAATTAGTACAGAGATGCTGACCGAATGTGTCGTTCTGAAATGAGGAGACATATGGTATCGCTTCCATACGCAAGTCAAATAATAATAAATGAAATTGGATGACACTCCAGATTAATATATTCATTTATTAATAGTGTCAGTATAAACACTGGAAACTAAGTTCGTCTGTTTTCGTCCTATAACTGTTTGTTGCAGAGCATGTATTCAGCCCTACCCTATCCGGGAGATACTTGTCTGTATGCAGTGCAAGTACCAGCCCTACCCTATCAGGGTGATACTTGTCTGTATGCCCAGCAAGAATTCAGCCCTACCTATCCCGGAGATACTGTCTGTATGCTGGCAAGTATTCAGCCCTACCCTATCCGGGAGATACTTGTCTTAATAAGAAAAATACAGATACACAATTTATTCCCGAGTTGTATTCGTAACCCTATGCTATAGTCATGAGTAACAAATACATCGCCAATGATAGTTTATTTTTAGTTAGCTTATTGGCCGTGTGTCAAGAGTTTATTTCTCATAGCAAGGCTTGGGCGAGGAGTACGGATCGATCTTTTTCGGAATATCTACTGTTCTTTGTTTTTTTTTCTGTGTTGATTATTTGTTTTTTTTTCCGAGTGTTGTAAACATACCTCTTGCACTGAAATTGTTAGAATGTCTAAGGTACTACGGCGGTGAGAAAATGTTGCCTGAACTCTTCGTGGTGGCCGCACATGGATTGCGTCTGTATTATTCTCCAGCCCTATAGATACCAGATAGGGATAGAAAGCCCATAAATGGAATCATTGCTGTAACGATAATTAAGTAGATTATCGAAGTACTACCCTTATCACGTCCCATTCTGAGAATTAGTTAAATAAATCGTACTAGTCTCTTGTTTTATTTTCCTTGTTTTCGTTATTTTTTTCTGATAAATGGTCAGTGTTTCCCATGTATTGACGTTTTATGTTCAATCTCTCAATAGATGTTTCTCTAGAAGATGTACAAGCTATTGATAAGAGTGCATTTGGAGAAATGCTTGAGTCCAGTGTATTCTTTACCTTGATAAATGCAGCCATAACAACAATGATACTGATATTCTTGATAAATTGTTACATTAATGGAGTTGATGTAAATTATAAAACTTCTTCGTGCATAGCTGAAACACTCTAATGACACTGTTGATTAATCTCTTGAGTTAAATCTAGATCACAACCGCCATTTTGATGTTTTCTCTTAGTTCGACCCGCAGCCCGGTGTTTAAAGAAGCATTTCTTTTCATTTTTGGTAATGCCACTTGGAGGAATTGACATTTTAAAACACTCAAAGTCTCTCAACATATAACGTGTGGCTGTGGTCAGATCATGCCATGTCGCCCTATTGTCCATAAGAAAAAACAAGAACCATTTAGGGGCTTTGTTAAATCCGGTAACGTGTTAGTCCAGTGAAAAAATTCTATTTGCTAATTGAAAGCTTCCCAACTGGTCAGTAGACGTCATTATGATGCCATAATTGGGTGTTATTTCCGTTGCAGAACGTAGCACACATCACAGACCGTCTGTTAGAATCTATAGTCTAATGATATTGTACGCATTCATAGGCTTTGCTGTAATGTGGATACATGTATGCGGTCCTAGCCGGGGCCTCAACTATGTTGTATTACCTACACTTCTAAAGGATGTATCGCATGTTAAAGATGTGGCACGGGTACATCTGCTATGTTGCATTACCTACATTCTTAAAGGATGTATCTCATGTTAAAGATGTGGTCACGGGTACATCTGCTATGTTGTATTACCTACACTTCTAAAGGATGTATCTCATGTTAAAGATGTGGTCACGGGTACATCTGCTATGTTGCATTACCTACACTTCTAAAGGATGTATCGCATGTTAAAGATGTGGTCACGGGTACATCTGCATGTTGCATTACCTACACTTCTAAAGGATGTATCGCATGTTAAAGATGTTTGGTCACGGGTACATCTGCTATGTTGTATTACCTACACTTCTAAAGATGTATCGCATGTTAAGATGTGTCACGGGTACATCTGCTATGTTGTATTACCTACACTTCTAAAGATGTATGCATGTTAAAGATGTGGTCACGGGTACATTGCTATGTTGTATTACCTACACTTCTAAAGGATGTATCGCATGTTAAAGATGTGGTCACGGGACATCTGCTATGTTGTATTACCTACACTTCTAAAGGATGTATCGCATGTTAAAGATGTGGTCACGGGTACATCTGCTATGTGTATTACCTACACTTCTAAAGGAGTGTATCGCATGTAACGTGTGGTCACGGGTACATCTTGCTATGTTGTCTACCTACACTTCTAAAGGATGTATCGCATGTTAAAGATGTGGTCACGGGTACATTTGCTATGTTGCATTACCTACACTTCTAAAGGAGTATCGCATGTTAAAGATGTGTCACGGGTACATTGCTATGTTGTATTACCTACACTTGTAAAGGATGTATCTCATGTTAAAGATGTGTCACGGGTACATCTGCTATGTTGTATTACCTACACTTCTAAGGATGTATCTCATGTTAAAGATGTGGTCACGGGTACATCTGCTATGTTGTATTACCTACACTTCTAAAGGATGTATCTCATGTTAAAGATGTGGTCACGGGTACATCTGCTATGTTGCATTACCTACACTTCTAAAGGATGTATCTCATGAAAGATGTGGTCACGGGTACATCTGCTATGTTGTATTACTACACTTCTAAAAGTTGTATCGCATGTTAAAGATGTGGTCACGGTACATTGCATTGTATTACCTACACTTCTAAAGGATGTATCTCATGTAAAGATGTGGTCACGGGTACATCTGCTATGTTGTATTACCTACACTTCTAAAGGATGTATCGCATGTTAAAGATGTGGTCACGGGTACATAGCTATGTTGTATTACCTACACTTCTAAAGGATGTACGCATGTTAAAGATGTGGTCACGGGTACATCTGCTAGTTTTATTACCTACACTTCTAAAGGATGTATCGCATGTTAAAGATGTGGTACGGGACATCTGCTATGTTGCATTACCTACACTTCTAAAGGATGTATCGCATGTTAAAGATGTGGTCACGGGTACATCTGCTATGTTGTATTACCTACACTTCTAAAGGATGTATCGCATGTTAAAGATGTGGTCACGGGTACATCTGCTATGTGTATTACCTACACTTCTAAAGGATGTATCGCATGTTAAAGATGTGGTCACGGGTACATCTGCTATGTTGTATTACCTACACTTCTAAAGGATGTATCTCATGTTAAAGATGTGGTCACGGGTACATCTGCTATGTTGTATTACCTACACTTCTAAAGGATGTATCGCATGTTAAAGATGTGGTCACGGGTACATCTGCTATGTGCATTACCTACACTTCTAAGGATGTATCTCATGTAAAGATGTGGTCACGGGTACATCTGCTATGTTGCATTACCTACACTTCTAAAGGATGTATCTCATGTTAAAGATGTGGTCACGGGTACATCTGCTATGTTGCATACCTACACTTCTAAAGGATGTATCTCATGTTAAAGATGTGGTCACGGATACCTCAACTATGTTGTATTACCTACACTTCTAAAGGATGTATCGCATGTTAAAGATGTGGTCACGGGTACATCTGCTATGTTGCATTACCTACACTTCTAAAGGATGTATCGCATGTTAAAGATGTAGTCCGGGTACATCTACTATTTTGCATTACCTAAACTTCTAAAGGATGTATCTCATGTTAAAGATGTGGTCACGGGTACATCTACTATGTTCTATTCCCTACACTTCTTAAGGATGTTTCTCTTGTTAAACATGTTGTCCCGGATGCCTACCCAACAGCTGAAACCTGCTAAGAATTACGTTAAATGGGTGTTCTAACTTCCGTTGTATAGTCTTCATGATAATTTGTAAGAGTATTTTGCTCTCATCGCTTATTAAGGCAATAGTTCTGTACTTGCTATACTGCTTCATATTTCCTTTCTTTGAGATTGGGATGTACGCTGATCTTTTGCAGGTTTTTTGGTCCGTCAGTGTTGTTTCATATCTTCCAAATATGCGCAGATACGAACGCTTGCCTCCCCTCCAGCGTCGTTGAATTCTGCTTAAATATCATCACTTCCTTGTGACTTCCTTCTTTTCAAACTTGTTATGTCAGATGAGTTTTCATTTAACTTCATTTTCTTTTCTTCACTTTCTATAATCTCTCTGAGTGCTTTGAAGTATCTTCATACATTGATGTTTAATAATCGCTCCATCTTTCCAATATTTCCTTGTGTTCAGTTTGTGTTTTGCCACTGTGGTCATTAATTACTTGAACCCAGTATCTAACATCGCTTGTCATCATTTTGATTTCTCTAAACTTGTATCCGTCTCTCCCTGTATGACAGAGCTCTTAAATCCTGCAGATTGCACTCAAGATATATTGCTTACTGTCTTCCTTTCTCTCACTTCAAATTGCGTTTATTTATTTTATTGTATTTCATTACCTTCTAAATTGCCAGCATATTCCACTGTTAAAATCGACAATAGGACAGGTAAGATTTAATAAGACCAAGGGGACCAAACAATGAAACATGAAAAAATTAAAGGTGGAGTACAATTGTGTACGAATAAAACGGGAGGATGAGTAAAAGAAAGAGAGGATAAGGATGGCAAGAGGAGAAGAAGAGCAAGAGAGGTAATAAAGATAACGCAGAGAGGAATAGGGATATGACACCGGAAAGAAATCTAGAGGTGACCAGTGATTAAATAAAAGAGTGAAAAGACTTCAATCGTTTCGATTGAAGAGTACCAAAGCACAATACTGTAAAAGATCTTATGTTATCAATTTCTTCCTTGAGGATTTCCTCTTTTGTGGTATGATTTCTCTTATTGATTCTTTCACTATTTCCGATAGTATGTCTGTGCTTTGTATTCTTTATATTGCACTGTTCCTATTCTCAGCTGTGAACGTATATTTTACATGTGCATTCTAGTCTAATTTAAATAGATCTTAATTTAATTTGATGCTAACTGAGACTATTTTTGATATTTATAATTTCATTCTAAGTTGTTCTATCACTAGTACATGAATGTCGTTGCAGTATTCTTCAGGATTTGCTTTTTTTCTGATATCAAATTAGAAACCAGAGAACAACGAACTGCAATCTTTATTTATTCCTGCCGATATTGGTGAGTTAATAATAATATTAATAAATAATAATAATTAATTAGTCCGGTTAAAGTAAGTAACAGTAAAGTACCCCCGTCACGCCAAGTGGCGTATAGGGAAATATGGTGTTAGTGCCCTATATTTTACAGACCTTCAGCACATGATTTGGGGGTAATGTGGTCGGTATTACGCCCGTGCTGCTTTACATTCCCAGAAAAAAATATGGCACCCATTTAAGGCTGGGTGAACCCGGAGCCGTCGGTTGGGATCGAACCCTACCCCTTGTCCGTGGTAGTCCAGTTCACTAACCACTGAGCTATCGCGGCTCCTAATTATAGCTTGTTTCATAACTCGTGCCCAACTTTTAAAATCGATAGCTTTTTAACCGCTTGTTGTAAGTTGTTCAAAATTTGCATGTAAAGTTATAATGATTAGAACCCAACAGGGAATTAATTTCATTTAAAAAAACATTTGGTTATTATTGTTGCTTATTTGATTTATATAAATTTATAACGACCCATTGATGTAGTCAAAACTTAATGTTTACAGTATTTTAAGTTAAAAATAGCGAGTAAAAATCAATACACGGTAAAATTGACGTGTTTGCACGCTTTTATCGTGGTTTTTTTAGCACAATTAGACACTTGTAAAAAACACGAGAAATTGTGTGTTCCATTTCCGTTCATTCATAGGTGGAGCCGTGGAACGATAACATTTATCATGAGTCTTAACATGAAATTCTGCAGTTTACAAAACATCGCAATAAAAATGTTTGACTATTTTTGCAAAGAGGCTAAACGAGGAAGATTATTTCATTCTTTAGAAAACCCTGAGAATAGGACAAGACACATTTTGGATTTATCTAAACGGTCATTTAATCGCTGGATTCAAGCACGTGACCGTCAATGTTCAAAATATACAAAATCACAAGGAAGAGCAAAAATGTTGGATAATTTCGACAGTGAACTTATTAGAAGTGAAATTCGCAAAATGTTGGGTATGAATGAAACTGTTACAATAAGAAAATTAAAAGTATCGCTGAAAAAGAACAACAGTATTGAAATATCAAAGTCTACATTATGGAGGAATGTGAGAGCTGCAGGCTTTACATTCAGAAAGTATTCCAATGGACGAAACATCATCTGTGAGAAGCCACATATAGTAGTCATGAGAAGCAAGTACTTACGTGAAGTAAAAGAGGTGCGCAAGCAAGGTTATGATATTGTGTACTTGGATGAAACATGGATCAATGCTCACCACACTAACCAAAGGGAATGGCAGTCATCAGATGGAAAGATTAAGAGATTAATACCCTCAGCAAAGGACAGCGCTTGATAATTGCTCATGCAGGTAGTCGACAACATGGACTAATACAGAATGCAGAGCTCATTTTTCTTTCAAAATCCATAGACAATCGGGATTATCACTCTGAGATTAATGGTCACATATTTAGACATTGGATTGAAAATTCTGTTCTCCCATCACTAGATCGACCATCTTGCCTAATAATGGACAATGCAGCGTACCACAACATTGTTGCACTTGAAGATAAAGTCCCGACGTCATCCAGTACAAAAGATGCTATTAAGATATGGCTCACAAAGGAGCACATACAATTTAATAACATGTACTTAAAACCTGAATTACTATCTCTAGTAAAGCAAAAACAAAGGACACAGATTTTTCAAATAGATAAGATTATCCAAGAGCACGGTCATATAAGTTTGAGGCTGCCACCTTACCATGCTCATTTAAATCCAATAGAACTAATCTGGGCAAAATTAAAAGGACAAGTGGTAGATGAAAATACAACATTCAAAATATGCGATGTAAAGACTCTTGCTAATCTCGCTTTATTAAATATAGACAAAGATTATTGGGCTAAATGTGAAGACCACGTCTTAAAACAGGAAGAGGAATATTGGAAAAATGATGGTTTGTGGAATGTTCAACCCCAGACAGTTATTAGTCTTTTAGACTCGTCTGATTCAGAATGAAAGTATATCCCCCACAATGTTGGCCCCTATATTACCTTAAATTAGTTCAACAAACGGTCCTTATCAGGACCACACAACTATGAAAATTGGACATACAGGTATACCTTGATATTATCGTCCGTCCTCGAACTGAGAAGACAATAATTCTCCTGGTGTTTTGTCTTATCCTGTTATTTCCCCATTACGGCCACGCCTTTACCTAGTGAAAATTAATCATAGACCAGCAACTACGGTAATTTCTATTATTTAGGGCTTCACAATTTACAATTTTGACAAACATCAAAGAAATTCGCCGCTTTAAGAAAACTGCAGCTGCAAGATATTTGTTAAATATACATTTAAAGGGTCTTTTGCATTCTAATAATATTTGGAAAATTTCAACAGTTTTTAACAAACTTTTACTGAGTAACAGCGTTTTGAAATTGGGCACGTGATTTGAAACGAGCTATAGTCCGGTTAACTTGACACTAAATACTTTTAAGATAGTCTCTTCACATTATAAAATGTAAATCGCCAGTACAAACAATGGATCACCTCCACAAACTACGACACTCGCATCCAGTGCTCAACAGAACACATCTTTCCTGCTTCCATTACAGTACCTTCTGTGTAGACTGTATTTTCCTTTCTATTTTTATTTATTAAAAACTACAGACAGATTTTAGATTTAGGGCTGAAGTATGTGTTCTCTATCAAACCCAGACAGACCTTCCGTATACGTGTATAGGACGAATCGTTTTTTTTGTACAAAAAATTCCCTTCTCGCGATTGGTTGCTTATGAGGTCATAGTTTAAATATAAATAAAACATTCATTGGAACCTCTTAGCTTAGATAATTTGTGTCCGCTTTAGAAATTTGACAATTTTTGTCCGCTTTAGAAAATGGACAATTTTTGTCCGCTTTAGAAAAACAGAAATTCTAAGTACACTATCAAAAGTAAATGCAAAAATTGAATTTGAATCAATTTTTGAATTAATGGTCAGCGAAAATAAATAATCGCTTAGATACAACTTTAATGCGTGTATGTGAACAACTTAAATGAACAAATTCAAGCTGGCAAACTAAAATACAGCGCTCTTGAAAAATATAATCTACAACAATAAATCTTAAATTGATGTAGCTGTAATTGTCTTGACATCTTTGTAGTCAGTTGACAAGGTTAAAAAATAACTTATTATTTATTTCATCCAAGTTTGTCTTAAATTGGCGGACACGTTTTATGCGATGAAACAATTTTGCATTTTTTTGCAAGTAGTAAAATAATATTTGTTGAAGTTGATTCCTGCACACGGTAAAGATGAAAGCATCAATTTTGTTGCTGTCGTTTCTGCGTGTGATTGAAGTTGACCAATTCGGAGACCACTTTCTTTTCAATCTGGTCGTACGTTTACGGATGAAATTGGAGTCGAAACATTATTCCTCCCCCCCCCCCCCCCCCCCATCCAGCCTTCCAAATTTGTCAAGACTTTGAACAAGAACCAGGCGTCAAAGAAATATGACATGGGCAGCTACATGTCAACGATTGATTTGATATTTATTTGTTAATATCAAGGTTAACCGTAGATGAGCACACAAAGGCTACTTTGTATTGACTTCAAATGTTTGGTCTGAACTAACTACCAGGTGGTTAAAGATAGCGCAACTGTAGCCATCATTATTGATTCAATTTGTTCTTCTTGTGTTCTTCCCTTCATCATTTGTCTTTCGACAACGAGGGGAGATACAGTTTGCAGTCTTTTACTCTTCCGGTGTTTCTGTAGCGTTTATTGAATTCTCGTTTGTATCGAATTATTATATATCTGTTTCATCACTTTGTTAAATAACTTGTTTCCTTACGTAGTCAATAGGGAGAATTAATCCTAGATTTGTTCTCGGTTCTTCATTTCTGATCTTATCTCTGAGATTGTTTCCTGTCATGTATCTAACAACGATAATTTCGGTAGCGGTGATCTCTGTACTTTGTTCCTGTTCTGACTGTACAGTTGTTGGTGTTGAGACCTTTAAAGAGGTTGCTTAAATGTTAGTTCCTTCATCTTCTTTTGTTCGCCCTAATTATTTTGACTATATCTACAGTCTCGTTTCTTGTTTAACTTTTAGTCGTTTTTTTTGTTTGGTTGTTCTTGCAGAAGCCCATATTTATTTGCCAATAGTGTTGTATCTGTTTGCTAATGTATTTTCCTATTTAATACACGTAAGTATGGAATCTTGTTCTGAGGCGTGTTACGATAACTTTATTTCATCTGTTCATGTTATTATAGGCATCATGATTTGGAATTTGTAATCTTCTGATTGATTTTATTATTTGTTGTATTGCTTGTCTGCTACACCTTCCTTTCCCAGCTGGTCTGCCTACTCGTTTTCTGGTATTTCACAGTGAGATGGGATCTACTGCTGAGTAACCTTGTGATGCTTGAGTGTTCAGTCGATAAGGTCTTCAGATTTATAATTATCTGGATTGTAGAGCCTAGAGTGCTGCTCTTGCATTTGTCAGAAATACTACAGGCTGTGGGCTAAGATTACTGCTCTGTAGTTTTTCTATTGTCAACTTTATTAGTTAGATTTCTGCACCCTAATTGAGACGTATTTCCGTTAATATTCCATTCATATCCCTAGTGTTATTTGGGTACTCTTTGCGTGATTCTGCTCGTCCATTCTTTACTGCATTCTGTGCTGATCCATCTGTGTATAAACGAAACCAGATATCTTGTGGGGTTCCTTCATCCAAGAAACTGAGAGTGATTGTTTTACGCTGTATACCATCCTATTCTCCTTTTCAAATATTCATTTCACTTCTGTCCGTATTTGTATGGACAATTTGGATTCCTCTGTCCATGGCCGTGTATGTTCTGGTATGGGCAGTAGGAGGCTTACAACACTTGGTAGGTGTTTGCCTACAAATCCGTTTGGCTTGGTGGATGAAACTGCTTCTTTAACCGCTCCCATGGAAGATTTTAGAATATGTCCTTCATTGCATAACTCGACATGCATGAGAATGTTTCTGCCTGCATCAGCACTTGCTTGTCTCAGTGTTTTCTCTCTGCTGGTATACTTCACAATTTCTCCATCTCTACTACAGATGTTGATTTCATTGCTTCTTTGGTGACCTTAATTGCTCTGTTTTTTACTTTATCCAGCATTTGTAGTCCGATGTCTGATACTTAGAACCATGCAGATGATCCAAACTTTTTGTGTGGGCATTTACTCTGTTGCTAAACTTTACTGAAAATTGTCCCACCCGTACCCCATTATGTTTCCACACAAGCATTCTTAGAATAGTTAACTTCCTCCTCGCTTTTTGTGCTACTTATTTATCTGTCGTTTCCATTGTATATTCTGTTTGTTGTCAAATGTAATAAGATAAGTAGATATTTTGTTTGGCTATGACAAGCTCGTTGTTTATGAAAATGACTTTTGCTATTTTTTTAGGGATGAGGGAATGAGGGTGTGGACACCGTTGTACTTTTTTGCTTGTGATGATGTTGATACACCATTCGTTTGTCCATGAGGTCACTGCATTCATTTGTCTGTTATGAAGTTTATACACCACCTGTTTGTCCATGAGCTCACTAGATCCATTTGTCAATTATGATGTTGATACACCACCTGTTTGTCCATGAGCTCACTAGATCCATTTGTCAATTATGATGTTGATACACCATCTGCTTGTCCATGAGGTCACTGCATTCATTTGTCAGTTATGAAGTTTATACACCACCTGTTTGTCCATGAGCTCACTAGATCCATTTGTCAATTATGATGTTGATACACCACCTGTTTGTCCATGAGGTCACTGCATTCATTTGTCAGTTATGAAGTTTATACACCACCTGTTTGTCCATGAGCTCACTAGATCCATTTGTCAATTATGATGTTGATACACCATCTGCTTGTCCATGAGGTCACTGCATTCATTTGTCAGTTATGAAGTTTATACACCACCTGTTTGTCCATGAGCTCACTAGATCCATTTGTCAATTATGATGTTGATACACCATTCGTTTGTCCATTAGGTCACTTCATCCATTTGTCTGTGATGATGCTGATACACCATCTGTTTGCTCGTGAATCAGTGCTTTTATTCTCCTTGAAAACAGTTTGGAGGTCACTGTTGCATACCCGTCTGTGCACCACATTATCAGATAATATACATACACATACATACACATACGGCAGCCGTGATAGCTCAGTGGTTAGTGAACTGGACTACAAAGGACAAGAGGTAGGGTTCGATCCCAAATGACGGCTCCGATTCACCCAGCCTTTAATGGGTACCGGATTTTTTTTCTGGGAAAGTAAAGCAGCACGGGCGTAATATCGACCACATTACCCCAAAAATCATATGCCGAAGGTCTGTAAAATTTATGGTTATATAACCACCATATTCCCTATACGTAATTTGGCGTGACGAGGGTAATTTGTTTGTATACAGTGAACATTTACATAGCTTAAAAATTTTCTTTATTTATAATTCACTTTTATGTATATTTAATAGCTTGTTGTGAATCACGGACAATGTCGCAATTAACAATGGACAAAATTGGTTTTTCAAAACAAAATGCAACATAAAAATCCTATGAGTACCATGAATATGCAATTTAAAAGATTGCAATTAAAACATATTAGAAGATCTAAACATTGACGAGAGCTGGCCTACAAGCATCTTATGGGAGAATTTGAAAAAAAAACTACACCCACGTCAAAAGACACAGTGGGGTAGAAAGAACAATAAAGGAATTAATGTTTACAGAAAAACGAGATAGAGACTGACCAAGAAGAAGATGGTTTCAGGATATCAAAGAAACATTGAAAATAATAAAAACAGAAGAGGGAATTATGGCTACAGACACAGATTCTTTCGGACGGTCTGTGATGATGGCAACGTTCCGCATATGACACACCACTGTGATAATAACTATATCATTCATAGACGGTTTCATTGGTTTTTATTAATAGTATGTAACAAGGCAATATTTGTGATACTTACATTTTTTAGCGACACTAAAATAAAAATATCATAAAATGTGAATAAACAGAAGGTCAATTAAAACATGGTCAGTATTACGCCTGTGCCGCTTTACTTTCCTAGAAAAAAATCCGGTACCCATTAAAGGCTGGGTGAACCGCAAGCCGTCGGTTGGGATCGAACCTACCTCTTGTCATTTCTAGTCCAGTTCACTAAGCACTGAGCTATCGCGGCTCATTTGGCTGGCGTATGCCCTAACTAAAGTGCCACCGTGCTCTGTTCTATAAAAGATCAGGGAAAATAAAATGATTGCTAACAATAAAGGGGACACAATCATTATTTTTGGCGATGTAGTGAAAAGGGGTAACGGTACGTTTTGCCGACCATATAGCGAATCGAACTCGCGTCTCCTAGTCCGGAAATGACAAGTTATCGATTCTGTCACAAACTCTAATTTATTTTATGAGAAGACGAAAGCTGGAATATACTTTTAAATAAATTGGGCCGAAAGGCGCAAATATCATAGTTATACTGTAAACCATAACACAACGCAGACACGCCTACTTAACGTCCTTTTAAGGGCGGATGATGACGAGGTACACTCCTTAAGTCATCGGGTGAACACAAGCAAGCCAGCAAATAAATTGGGAAATTTATTAAAACGGGAAAAAGATAGTGAGGAAAGGTTACAAGACAGTTTAAACTAATAGTTTGGTAAGAAATGTAGAGAATTTACAAAAAAAGAAAAGTAAAGATAGAAAGTTGTGGAGAGAAATGATTACTTACATCAGCGGGCTCGGTAATTATTGATGACGATGATGATGTTGGTGGTGATGATGATGATGATGATGATGTTAATGATTTTGATGATGATGATGTTGGTGATGACGATGATGATGATGATGATGATGGTGAGGACGATGATGATGATGATGATGTTGGTGGTGGTGATGATGATGATGATAATGATGTTAATGATTTTGATGACGATGATGTTGGTGATGACGATGATGATGATGATGATAATGGTGATGATGTTAATTTTGTGATGATGATGATGATGATAATGGTGATGATGTTAATTTTTGTGATGATGGTGATGATGATGATGATAATGGTGATGACGATGATGGTGATTGTGATGAAGGTGATGACGATGATGATGATGATGATGTTGGTGATGACGATGACGATGATGATGATGTTGGTGATGACGATCACGATGATGATGATGTTGGTGATGACGATCATGATGATGATGATGTTGGGGATGACGATCATGATGATGATGATGTTGGGATGACGATCGTGATGATGATGATGTTGGGGATGACGATCATGATGATTATGATGTTGGGGATGACGATCATGATGATGATGATGTTGGGGATGACGATCATGATGATGATGATGTTGGGGATGACGATCACGATGATGATGATGTTTGGGATGACGATCATGGTGATGATGATGTTGGTGATGACGATCACGATGATGATGATGTTGGTGATGACGATCACGATGATGATGATGTTGGGGATGACGATCATGATGATGATGATGTTGGGGATGACGATCACGATGATGATGATGTTGGTGATAACGATCACGATGATAATGATGTGGGAATGACGATCATGATGATGATGATGTTGGGATGACGATCACGATGGTGATGATGTTGGGGATTACGATCATGGTGATGATGATGATGATAATGGTGATGACGATGATGGTGATGATGATGATGTTGGTGATGACGATCACGATGATGATGATGTTGGTGATGACGATGATGGTGATGATGATGATGTTGGGATGACGATCATGATGATGATGATGTTGGGGATGACGATCATGATGATGATGAGATTATAGCAAAATCAATAATTATCACATCCCGAGTATCAGACAATTTTCATGATATATAATTGATGCACGTTATGGCGATGATACAGTTTTCATCATTATAATCATCATCATCAAGTGCCATCTCCGCAAAGAAGGCTGGCTACCATGGGGGGCCATTCTGCTTAGTCTCTTGCTTTGATGGTGCAGGTTGTCATATGCTGATTTGTCCATCTTTTGATGTTACTCGTCCATGTTAGTCTTGGTCTGCCTCTGCCTCTTTTACCTTGTATTTTCCCCTCCATGATTACTTTTAGTAGGCTGTTGTGTCTTTTAACATGGCCCAAAAATCGCATTTGTCTTGTTTGAATTGTGTTTAGTAGTTCTCTTTTCATTTTTTATTCAATTCTATGTTCTGTTTTCTTGTCTAATGTACATGTTTTTGCATCAAACAGGAATATTGAGAAGATATAACATTTTGCTATTCTTAGTTTTAGCCCTAGTTTTATTTGTTTTGATGTTAGTATGTTCCTCGTGACATTAAAATTACTTTTTGTCAATCCTATTCTTTTGTTTATTTCAGTTTTACATTTTCCATCACTGGTTATAGTATGTCAAGGTAGTTATAGTTCTGAACTGTCTCCAGGTCTATTCCTTCAATTTTGATATCCACTTGTGGGTTTGGGTATTATCTTTGTTTATGATCATAGTTTTAGTCTTTTTGATATTCATATCTAATCCATATTTTTTGCTTGTCGTGTTTATTTCATTAAGTAATTGTTGTAGATCTTTAGGATTTTCTGCTAATAGTACAGTATCATCAGCATTTCTTAGGTTATTGATTTTCTTTCCATTAATTTGAAGGCCTGGCATCTCTATGATGTTTTTAAAAATTTGCTCAGTGTATAGATTGAGCAAGCTTGGTGATAGGATGCATTCCTGTCTTACTGCTCTTTTTATATCAATGGGTGTCGAGTTCTCTTTGTTACAGTTTTAGACTCGCTAATAATGAAATAATGAGTTCAAGAAAATTATTGACGTTAATTTTATGCAAAATAAAAAAAAATGAAAGGCTTTGTTTTCAACAGCTAGATGACTAGATGGTTTGCGGTTGATAAAAAAACAAAAATAAAAATTCTCTGAATCTTACAAATAAATATAATGGGACAACAGATCAGTGAGTTCATCAAATAAATGGGAAGCATAACTTCAGATGATAGATACGCGGCTATTGTTAGGGTTAAATAGGTCATGCAAAGTTTGCATTTTATGAATTTTAAATTCTTGACATGGATGAAGACAACAATATTCGAAAATTTACATCTTTGGTTTGTTTTACATTTCTTTAATCCGCTCCGTACTCCCTGTAAGGACATTGTGACCCCTCGATTTCCTTGAACCACAATTAATGCACCGGTGATATGGACCCTAAACCCAGAGAGAAGAATCGGTATGCAGGAACTGTTAACTCTGAATGTCAAAACAATAGCAAATAAAACGTAAAGACTTTCTCATGATCACTAAAACCTATTGTAGGTGCATTATAAAAAGTAAAGTACCCCCCGTCACGCCAAGTGGCGTATAGGGAAATATGGTGTTAGTGACCCTATATTTTACAGACCTTCAGCACATGATTTTTGGGGTAATGTGGTCGGTATTACGCCCGTGCTGCTTTTACTTTCCCAGAAAAAATCCGGTACCCATTTAAGGCTGGGTGAACCCGGAGCCGTAGGTTGGGATCGAACCCTACCCCTTGTCCGTAGTAGTCCAGTTCACTAACCACTGAGCTATCGCGGCTCCCACTAATTTTTAGGGAATTAGTAAAACCCAGGTGTCCTCGCCAGGGTACGAACCCCGGCTGTTGCCGTGGTAAGCCAACCGCCTATCGATTGCGCTAACCGGACATGGTGCATTATAAACAAACAAAAAAAAACAACCAGAAACTTTTCAACAGAGGCATCAAAAGACAATTTACACAGAGATAGTAGGTAGGATCTGGAGCTGGATGGACCAGGAGCTCAAAGTAAATCCAATAAGCACCCAAAATATGTCATCCAAATAAGAACTGAGTTTAAATTTGTCTCCCTTTGGCTTGTAAAGAATGAGAAACAACACTGGGATGTTTCATTGTTTTTCTTCTGATCATAAAGTCACACACACTTGTTGTTTCATTGTTTCTTCTTGATCATAAAGTCACACAGAAATTGTTGTTTCATTGTTTCTTCTTGATCTTAAAGTCACACAGAAATTGTTGTTTCATTGTTTCTTCTCGATCTTAAAGTCACACAGAAATTGTTTCATTGTTTCTTCTTGATTTTAAAGTCGCACATAAATTGTTTTATTGCTTCTTCTTGATTTTAAAGTCGCACATAAATTGTTTTATTGTTTCTTCTTGATTTTAAAGTCGCACATAAATTGTTTTATTGCTTCTTCTTGATTTTAAAGTCGCACATAAATTGTTTTATTGCTTCTTCTTGATTTTAAAGTCGCACATAAATTGTTTCATTGTTTCTTCTTGATCATAAAGTCACACAGAAATTGCTGTTTCATCAACTTTCTTAACTTTGGGTTGAATATCGCGTAGACAAAGAAATTCCAAGAGCTGTTAACGAAAGTCAGAAACTCAATTGCCTTTGAGAACATGGGACCCATAAAGTAAGTGACGTCATATTTATTAGAAATTTTATTTAATTGTGGCAGGAAAGAAAATAACCAACACACATTAACAAACGCAAAGAAGAAGCTAACCATTAACAGAGTTCTTGTTGTTGCTGATGAACTTCTGTCTCTTGTGTTGGACGTTAACTTCTTCCGTCGTCGCATTGTGATGGTTACTTTCACACCAATGAGAACACAGCCTATTGAGACAATTGTTGTTGGAAATATGGGCACAAAGTAGTGACTAAGAATCCTTAAATAAAATTCCATCCCACTACCTATCCAACCTGTTTGCAAAACCGAGGTACCTATCCAACCTCCAAATTCATCATTGTACAACGTTTCTAAACGGCTTCTGAATCGTGTAATAACATTATCTGGTATTGATATCAGGAAAGATAGGATCACCACAAATGTTGCTCGTTTAGGGGTGACCAGTCTAGGAAATCTGAGCGGTAAATAAACAGCAACAACACGCTCTAGTGTGATGAACACTGTCAGTGATTTTGACATTCCAAAACCCACATTAGAAATAAAATTTATAGTCTGTGATAAATAATAGCAAACAAAGATTAGGTCCTTATCCATCATCCAGATTAAATATGTTGGATAAGCGTACATTACCAATCGTGGTGCATTGATGGTTTCGAGTAGCGCACAAAAATCCGCGAAAGCCAAGCCCAGGAGTAGAACGTTCGATGGCTTACCTAGCCCATCCTTGACCATGATGACTCCACTAAGGGAATTCCCTACAAGGCCCACAACTCCTATTGTTGGGAAAATGACAAGATCCGAATATCTCGCTACAGTTATATATAAATTAGCAAAGAAACGATAGTCATCACTGAAAATCACATTGGTTCCCGTCATTACTGTAGATGACCCAATACACTGACTTCTGTTGACATCCATGTTGTCGGCTCAACTGTCAACAGCAAGCAGGTTTGTTGAACTCTTCTGAAATGAAAGTTTATAAAGTTCATTTATTATTTGTAGGAAAGTAGAAAGTTTATCTGTCCTGAACATGTCGCACATGCGCAGTGACTGGCTAACTGGTCAACTGACCACATGATGTCCGATATCCAATACTACAGCTAACACGTTCACCCAGAGTTAAAATGGGACTTGATTTTTTTTTTTTTTATATGGGGAAATAAAGACGGGCTGACGAAATGCTGACCAAGAGCCCCATAAATATGTCGATGATCGTAAAAAAACATGGCCACTTATTTTCTAAACGCTACTCTCGAAGCACAAAAGATTTCTTTCTGTTTTTTTTCTTCTTCCAACTCCAAAGTTGGAAAGGTAATTTAGAAGTCCTTATCATCCTCTTTCGTTCTTAACTTACATTTCAGCGTTGAGAGAGATTAGTTTGTCGTGTATAACTTTTCTGTTGGTCTCTCCTACTGTCACGTCTCCTAGTGTCACCGACATTTCATCACTCCTTTTTCTACTTTATTTGTTGCCAAAACATTTTAATTTTAGAAATTACAACTATTAAATCTCGTAAGTTCCTGTAAATTCTCCTTCAGTTTTGTAATTGTTACCGATCTAACCTGTTTTCTGAATGCACGAAATGATCCCTGGAAGTGTACAAGCTCTTCGAGCGGCCCTAAATCACATGTAGCATTCATTTTCAACACATATTTGTAATGTCATTAGCGTGTTCCTCATCTTTATATCTTTTCTTATTTGTTTTTCAGATTCGAGGAGACTTAGTTGTGTAGAGGCGTAATGAGCAAAGTGGTTTGCGTGATTAAAAGCTCCAATGTCATAGCTACACCCTATAAGCGACGCAATTTGTCTGACTAATGATCTGTTGGGTTGGACAAAGTAATAATTGCAAGAACTGTCACCTTGACGTTCTTGGAACTAGAACAGAGAAGTTCTTCTTCTTCTGCGATCATGACGTCATTCAGACTAGGATTCCGGACTTTCTTATGAAGGCAACTGTCTGTTTAAGTGATTCAGTTGCTCCGTATAGTTTCTCTTCCAGGTAGGTGGGTGTGGACCACATTGTCCTTCTCAGGTCTGTGTACTGGGGCAATCCTGTACAACATGTTTTGTTGTCATGGTGTACAGTGGCATTGGCTGGTAGTACATATTTTGAGTTTGTTGAACATGTGGTTTCTCATTCTGTTGTGGCCAGTGCGTAGGCGAAGTATGATGACTTGATCCCTCCTTGATAGTTGGATGTATCCGTCCATCTCGTTATACTTTGGGTGTTCTCGTTTCCATTTGTCTTGGTACTGGCATTTGATGATGGATTTGGCTTCGTCGTAGCTGACCAGATGGGTCTCTCTTGTGGTAATCTCCCTCCCTCTTTAGCTAATTTATCAGCGCGTTCGTTTCCATGTATATTACAGTGTGATGGTATCCACTGGATGGCCACTCTCTGGATGTTATTGCATAGTTGGTCTAACTCACTGTTCCTGTGGGTTTTTAGAGCTGTTAGGACTCTATTAGAGCTTAGAGAGATCGTAAATAAAATTCCCAACCGGTGTATCCGGGATTTGGACCTATAACCTCTCTATCCCGAGGCCGGCGTCTTGACTCGAGACTAACCAAATCGATTTTATCATCATCAGAAAATGTTTTTCCCATGTATCTAGAGTTTGTTACTTATTTTATAACTTGATGTTCTATAACTGTGTTTAATATCTTCTTTACGTGCTTTATCCAGAGACAACAGATGGTGTTGAAGTTCTTGGTCTTCGAAAGCTTGTAGGGCCTGGTTGTCAGTAAAAAGTAGTTCATGTATATCTTCCCACTGTGAGTTGGCGTCTTTGCAAATTTTGTCAATGTCAGTGATAAACAAGAGCGGTGACAACACGCAGCCTTGTTTTACTCCAGGTGTTACTACGAAAACTGCACCATCAAGGCATAAGACAGAGCAGAATGTCGCTCCATTTAACCCAACCTTCGTTGCGGAGATGGCACTCGATGATGATGATGATGTTACTTCGAAAGGTTTTGATGTTCCTTTACTCGCTCTAATCACACTTCTATGTCACAGACACCCTATCGTCGATGAAGGAAAGAATAGGACTTGAAATCAACAGAGACAAAACAAAAATAGTGGTACACTATGTACCAACAAAAAAAAAAGACGCCAGAGTGAAATGTCTATCTAATTTGTCGATACACATTGGAAATAGTAGACCACTATGTACATCTTGGTAGTAATATAGACCAATAAGGTGAAGCACAGAAAGAGATCAGAATCAGGATAGCAAAAGCAGGAGCACATGTTAAAAACCTGGACTCAATATGGAAACAAACAATACTAAAGAAAAAAAAATTAACTTAGAACATTCAACTCAATTGTATTATCATTCCTTATCATCGCATACGCAAGCTGTAAAACAACAAAAGGCAGCGAGAGAAAAACTAAACGCTTTTCAAAGACAAATACCTAAGAAAAATACTCTGTGTACGAATGAAATTAAAACTAATATAGAGATAAGAGAAATTGCCAGGCAGACGAATTCGTCTACATCTAGGAGAGATGGATGGCGAAAAACACTATAAGACTTAAGTAGCGCCCTAGCGGCGCTAGAATAAGATCAGAATCAATATTGTGATATTTGCTAGATGACAAAAATGCATGTAAAAAGGTAAAGTACCCCCATCACGCCAAGTGGCGTATAGGGAATATGGTGTTAGTGACCATAAATTTTACAGACTCCCGGCGCATGATTTTTGGGGTAATGTGGTCGGTATTACGCCCGTGCCGCTTTACTTTCCCAGAAAAAAAATCCGGTACCCATTAAAGGCTGGGTGAACCGGAAACCGTCGGTTGGGATCTAACCCTACTTCTTGTCCTTTGTAGTCCAGTTCACTAACCACTGAGCTATCGCGGCTCTCAAAAATACATGTGTAATCTACTTAATGTAATGGATTACACCTTTTTGACCCTTAGTCCCTGTACAGACTTGATGTGGTTTATGTGTATTTCTTTAACTGGAGGTTTCTTCATCATTATTATTACTATTGTTATTATTAATGATGCATCTTCTCTCCACACCTGTTCAACAACTATACTGAGAACGTAAGAAATTATGCCAGATTTGTGAATTGTACATTTACTCGATAAATAGCAACATAAATCCAGAACTCAGATAGAATGATTACACAGTTCTTCTCTCAGGCAGTTTAGAAGGATTAAAAGACACAATTGAGTGTGTTAAAATACACAGTGAAGAACAAAACCTCTCTCTAAACATACAGAAAACCAAGAAAATGTCCTTTGACAAAACTAAAAGCCAACCCAAAATTATCATCAACAGTGAAAAACTTGAAATTGTAACAAACTATGAATTTTTGGGATCTATAGTAACTAACAATGGAGACTGTCAGAAAGATATCAAAAGAAGATTAGCAATATCAACACAAAAATTAAACGCAATCAAAAACATGTGGCACAATACCAGCAAAGGCAGTAAAATTAAAACTTCTAAGGACAAGTATCTTTCCTATAGTAACAAACGATTGTGAATCATGGACAATCTCGCAAACAGCAAGAAAGAAAACTGCTTCATTCGAAACAAAATGCTACAGAAAAATCATGCAGATACGTTGGATAACGGAAAAAAGAGCAAAGAAGACATATTCAATGATTGAACTGACTTATAAACACCATTCTAAAGAGGAGATTCAAATACGGCGACGTCAAGAGGCACAGCGGGCTGGAAAGAAGAATAAAGGAAGGCATGGTTCCAGGGCGACGCATCAGGGACAAACCAATCAGAAGGTAGTTTTAAGACAATGAAAACTTGAACATGACAACAGAAGAAGGGGGAGAATTGGCTGGAGAAAGATATTCTTTCAGACAGGCTGTGGTGAATGCGATGTTCTGTGGGAGATCTGGCTGGAGAAAGATATTCTTTCAGACAGGCTGTGGTGAATGCGATGTTCTGTGGGAGATCTGGCTGGAGAAAGATATTCTTTCAGACAGGCTGTGGTGAATGCGATGTTCTGTGGGAGATTTGGCTAGAGAAAGATACGGGCTGTGGTGAATGCGATGTTCTGTGGGAGATTTGGCTAGAGAAAGATATTCTTTCAGACAGGCTGTGGTAATTGCGATGTTCTGTGGGAGATCTAGCTAGAGAAAGATATTCTTTCAGACGGGCTGTGGGAGATCTGGCTAGAGAAAGATATTCTTTTAGACAGGCTGTGGTAAATGCAATGTTCTGTGGGAGATCTGGCTAGAGAAAGATATTCTTTCAGACAGGCTGTGGGAGATATGGCTAGAGAGATTCTTTCAGACGGGCTGTGGGAGATCTGGCTAGGGAAAGATATTCTTTCAGACAGGCTGTGGTGAATGCGATGTTCTGTGGGAGATCTGGCTAGAGAAAGATATTCTTTCAGACAGGCTGTGGTGAATGCGATGTTCTGTGGGAGATTTGGCTGGAGAAAGAGATTCTTTCAGACGGGCTGTGGTGAATGCGATGTTTTGTGGGAGATCTGGCTAGAGAGATATTCTTTCAGACGGGCTGTGGTGAATGCGATGTTCTGTGAGAGATCTGGCTAGAGAAAGATATTCTTTCAGACGACGGGCTGTGGTGAATACGAGGTTCTGTGGGAGATCTGGCTAGAGCAAGAGATTCTTTCAGACGGGCTGTGGGAGATCTGGCTAGAGAAAGAGATTCTTTCAGACGGAATGTGGGAGATCTGGCTAGAGAAAGAGATTCTTTCAGACGGGCTGTGAGAGATCTGGCTAGAGAAAGATATTCTTTCAGACAGGGTGTGGGAGATCTGGCTAGAGAAAGAGATTCTTTCAGACGGGCTGTGGGAGATCTGGCTAGAGAAATATATTCTTTCAAGCAGGCTGTGGCGAATGCGATGTTCTGTGGGAGATTTGGCTTGAGAAAGATATTCTTTCAGACGGGCTGTGGTGAATGCGATGTTCTGTGGAAGATCTGGCTAGAGAAATATATTCTTTCAGACAGGCTGTGGTAAATGCGATGTTCTGTGGGAGATCTGGCTAGAGAAAGATATTCTTTCAGACAGGCTGTTGGAGATCTGGCTAGATAGATTCTTTCAGACGGGCTGTGGGAGATCTGGCTAGAGAAAGAGATTCTTTCAGACGGGCTGTGAGAGATCTGGCTAGAGAAAGAGATTCTTTCAGACAGGGTGTGGGAGATCTGGCTAGAGAAAGATATTCTTTCAGACGGGCTGTGGGAGATCTGGCTAGAGAAAGATATTCTTTCAGACGGGCTGTAGGAGATCTGGCTAGAGAAAGATGTTCTTTCAGACACACTGTGGTAAATGCGATGTTCTGTGGGAGATCTAGCTAGAGAAAGATATTCTTTCAGACGCGCTGTGGGAGATCTGGCTAGAGAAAGATATTCTTTCAGACAGGCTGTGGTGAATGCGATGTTCTGTGGGAGATCTGGCTAGAGAAAGATATTCTTTCAGACAGGCTGTGGTGAATGCGATGTTCTGTGGGAGATTTGGCTGGAGAAAGATATTCTTTCAGACAGGCTGTGGTGAATGCGATGTTCTGTGGGAGATCTGGCTAGAGAAAGATATTCTTTCAGACGGGCTGTGGGAGATCTGGCTAGAGAAAGATATTCTTTCAGACGGGCTGTGGGGGATCTAGCTAGAGAAAGAGATTCTTTCAGACGGGCTGTGATGAATGCGATGTTCTGTGGGAGATCTTGCTAGAGAAAGATATTCTTTCATACGACGGGCTGTGGTGAATACGATGTTCTGTGGGAGATCTGGCTAGAGAAAGATATTCTTTCAGACAGGCTGTGGGAGATATGGCTAGAGAGATTCTTTCAGACGGGCTGTGGGAGATCTGGCTAGAGAAAGAGATTCTTTCAGACGGGCTGTGAGAGATCTGGCTAGAGAAAGAGATTCTTTCAGACAGGGTGTGTGATATCTGGCTAGAGAAAGATATTCTTTCAGACGGGCTGTTGGAGATCTGGCTAAAGAAAAATATTCTTTCAAACGGGCTGTGGGAGATCTGGCTAGAGCAAGAGATTCTTTCAGACGGGCTGTGGGAGATCTGGCTAGAGAAAGATATTCTTTCAGACGGGCTGTGGTGAATGCGATGTTCTGTGGGAGATCTGGCTAGAGAAAGAGATTCTTTCAGACGGGCTGTGGTGAATGCGATGTTCTGTGGGAGATCTGGCTAGAGAAAGATATTCTTTCAGACGGGCTGTGGTGAATGCGATGTTCTGTGGGAGATCTGGCTAGAGAAAGATATTCTTTCAGACGGGCTGTGGTGAATGCGATGTTCTGTGGGAGATGTGGCTAGAAACATAAATTCCTTCAGACAGTCTGTGGTGAATGCAACGTTCTGCAAAGTATATACTACCTGATGATGATGACGATTATTATTATTATATACACGCGTTAACTTGTAAGATAAGTTTAAAGATAAAATTTCTAATAAACATTCTCTACAAAATTACCCCCAGTGCTACAAACCTTGACTGTATTAATACAGCAGTATTCAATCGAGTCACGTGACAATTCCTTTTCCTCAATTTTCAACTGTTTTTTTTTCGGCGAACCGGACTTTTGTAAAACGATGGGACGCACTCCCTTTAGTTTAAGATATTTTCAGGGTGAGAGTTAACATTTCTTTTATAATTATTTTAACAAATATGTTTTCTTAGTTTAATCAAATAAATCCGTTCTGATGCTCTGCCACATATTGATAACTCACTCAACTCTCCCCCGCCAGTAAAATTGTTGGATCTATAAAGACGTCGTTATTTGCACGTTATAAACAGAATCATCTAAAATTTCTTGTAAATTCTAGCAATAGTAAACTATATGTAGTAGTTCTGTACAATTAGGTAATCCTGAGGTATGTTATCGACGTAATAAAAATATAGATAAAATAAATTATATCATTTTTGTTACACTTCAGAACTGATTATCCACGGCCACGACACCAGGAACGTAATTGATACAATTTTAAACTTTGAACTTTTCATTTTTATAATCTGGTTAAACTCAACTTTGTTTGCTTGACAATTATAGGTTGCCTGTCTGAGTAAGTTATCGGTCGCTAGGTTTGATCTGTGTGTCTCTGATTATTGGAAGTTACCTTACTGACCTTTCGTCTGTGTGTACATAACATCTACAAGACGAGGATCATAGAGAGGTCGTTTGGTAACTTTATTGTAGTAATTAGATGAGGTTAGTTACAGTTGAATTGGTACAGTTTTTTTTAGAGGGTTTAAAGAGGTGTTTAAAATAATGAGATGAGCTATAACAGAATCTACAAAAGTACAAATGATTATGAATGGAACTCACAACCTCTCTGTCGAATACCAGTCCCTCAGGTCAGTTATGAAACATCCGACTATGCAAAGTAGAAAATATAAAAATAATATTCCTCTTCTTCTTTCCTTCCTCATTTACCTCAGCGTCGAGGGGAGGTACAATTTGCGGGCTTCTGCTCTTCTATTCGCCTCTGCTGCTGTTATGTTTCCTAGTGCTTCTAGTATTCCGTCTATCCATCTTTGTCGTGGTGGACCATTGGGTCTGGTATTCTCGCAACGTTTATTGAGGGCTCGTTGTGTTGTATTTTGATCTTTCTGCCATGTCACGTGGCCAAACCATTTTATATGTTCTTCCTCTTCTTCTACTACTTTTTTAGCTCCCAGTGGAGCATAGGTCTTCAACAAGCACTTTCCAAGTCGTTCTGTTTTTTGCCATTCTTTTAAGATCATTCCCCATCATCTTCATCTCTGCTTCTATCTGTCTTCTCCAAGAATTCCTTGGTCTTCCTCTTTGTCTTTTCCCCTGGGGATTCCAAAAAAGGGTCTGTTGTGTAATACTCTCAGTTGGCCTCCGTAGTGTGTGTCCTATCCAGCGCCATCGTCTTCACTATATCTCTTTATCCATTGGTGTTTGACTGGTACATTTCCATAATTATATGTCAGTGATTTTGTCCTGCCATTTCCATCCTTTTATTCTGCGTGAGCATCCATTAATGAAAGTCTGTATCTTCGTGATTGTCAATTTTGTTATTCTCCATGTTTCACAGCCATATAATAGGACCGCCTTAGCATTTAAGTTGAAAATTTTTATTTTTGTATTTAACCTAATTTCTTTGGATTTCCATATGTTTCCCAGTGCAATGAAAGCTCCTCTTGCTTTTGATATCCTTATTTTGGTATCATTTTCTGTTCCTCCCTCTTTATCTATATTACTGCCCAGATATATGTAAGATTGTACATCTAATAGAGGTATTTCTCCTAGTTTTATTTGGTTATGGCCAATTGTATTAATTCTCATAATGTTGGTCTTATCTCTATTAATCTTCAGTCCTAGCTGTTGTGATCTCTCATCAAGTATGCTCATTTTATCCTGCATCTGTTGATGTCTGTGTGATAGGAGAGCTATGTCATCAGCAAAGTCTAAATCATCAAGTTGTTTGGTCAGTGACCACTGGATTACATTTCTGTTGTTTTGAGTTATTTTCATAATCCAATCTATGGCCAGTTGAAAGAGAAATGGAGACAGAAGGCATCCCTGCCTTACACCTGTTCTTATTTCAAATGCTTCTGTAAGCTGTCCTTCATGCACCACACTACATTTTGTTCCTTCATACATTGTTTTTATCAGGTTAATAAACTTTATGGGGATTCCGTAATGGCTCAGCAACTTCCAAAGCATTCTTCTGTCTAAACTATCAAATGCCGTTTTGTAATCTATGAATCCAATATAAAGTGGGGATTTTAGTTCTAAACTTTGTTCAACTATTATACTTAGAGTAGTTATTTGATCAGCACATGATCTGTTCTTCCTAAAACCTGCTTGTTCATCTCTCAAATGTTTCTCTATGGCCTCTTTTAGTCTCTCCAGAATGATTCTGCTTAATATTTTTCCTGGCACTGATAGTAGCATAATTCCCCTATAATTTGTGCACTCCTGTAAACGTCCTTTCTTTGGTAGTTTGATCATATAACCTTCTTTCCAGTCTTTAGGTATTTCTTCCCTCTCCCAAATTTTATGTAATAGATTATGTAGCATCTTGGGAGAGGTGTTAATATCTGCTTTGATGGCTTCCGAAGGAATTTCATCTGGTCCTGTGGTTTTACCATTTTTTTAATAGTTTGATGGCTTTCATTATTTCTTCTATGCTTGGTTTTCCACAGTTAACGTATAACTCTTCTTCTGCTGGTAGTGTATCTGGAGGATTATTTGAGCCGGGTCTATCCAAAAGTTCTTGAAAGTGCTCTTTCTATCTTTCCATTTGTTCCCTTATATTACTAAGCAGATTTCCTTTCTTATCTTTAATAAAGGCATTGATCTGTTTGTATTTTCCACTTAATTTCTTTGTGCTGTTGTACAATTCTTTCATATTCCCTTTATTTGCAGCTTCTTCTGCCTCTTTAGCTAGTTCATCAATATATTTCCTCTTATCCATTTTTATGCATCTTCTCAGTTCTTTGTTCATCTCTGTGTAAGCTTCTTGTGTCTTGGCTTTATTACTTCTCGTTTTGATTTTATTTATGTCTGCTTTCTTGTTCTTTCTTTCTTTAATTTTGTCCAGGGTCTCTGCTGTCATCCATGCCTTATTCTGGCGTTCTCTTTTCCTTAGTGTTTCTTCGCATGTCTCTTTCCGTGTATCTTTTACCTGTTTCCAATGATCTTCTATATTTATTGTATTTCTAGTTGTTGGAGGACTTGGTATTTGTTTGATATTGTGCCTGCGAATTTATCTTTAATTCCTTGTTCTTTAAGAAACCCTACATTGAAATGCAATCCATTTTTGACAATAGAAACAAGGAAAAAAGAGTTCTTAAATGTTACGTGGAGCCAGTCTTAACATATGGATGCGAATCATGGACAATAGGACAACAGACAAGAAAATCACTGGAGTCTGTAGAAATATGGTTTTACAGAAGAATATTGAGAATACCATGGACAGCTAAGAAGAATAATGAAGAGGTTCTGATAGAGGTCAAAGCAAAAAGGGAGTTAATTTCCAATATTAGGAAGAAACAATCATCATTTTTTGGCCATGTAATGAGAAGAGAACAACTTGAATATATTGTAACAACTGGAAAAATTGAGGGACGAAGAGATAGAGGGAAGCAAAGAGAAAAAATAACAGACAGCTTAAGAGAATGGCTTGGCAGAAGGTCAACAACAAAAATGATAAATAGCTGCCGAGATCAAAAGTTGTGGAGAGACATGATCACCTACGCCAGTAGGCCCGGTACTTGATGATGATGATGACATAGAAATACTTTCTACCCTTATTCGTTGTAGTATACCTTTTTAGTTTAATTTTAAGTTTGGCTATCAGAATATGATGATCAGAAGCTATATCTGCCCCTCTATATACTTTTACATCCTGTAAGGATGACTTAAACTTATTATTAATACATATGTGATCAATTTGATTTTCCGTTCTATGATCTTGTGACACCCATGCAGCTTTGTGTATTCTTTTATGTTGGAATATCATTCCTCCTAGGCTCACTTGATTAAGTGCGCACAAATTCACAAATATCTCTCCATTCTCGTTTATATCTCCAAGTCCATGTTTTCCCATAATCTCTTCGAAGCCTCTGTTGTCTGATCCTACTTTAGCATTTAGGTCTCCCATCAAGATTATAATATCCTTGGCTCGTCTTGCATCCATCTGCCATTGTAGCTGTTTATAGAAATCATCTTTAACTAAATCACCTTTATCGTTGTTGGTGATAGCATTGGATAATGTGTAATTTTATTTTGTTTTTGGTTGTTTTAAATGATGCTCTCATTAGTCTCGGTGCTACTGCTTCCTATTATATTAGTGTCTTCTGTGCATTCCTTGATAGCATTATAGCCCTTTCGCTATGTTGTGCTCCAGGTTCCTGGTGTCCTGATGATAAAATCATCTCTCCTGTATTTAGTTTTATTTTACCCGTTCCTAGCCATCTTGTTTCACACATTCCCAGAATATCTATCTTGTAATTTGTCATTTCTGCCACTTGTGCAGCATTTCCTTGTTCGTTTAGAGTACGAACATTCCAGGTGTCAATTCTGGAAGATTTCCTGGTAGACAAAGGGTGAGTCGGCAACCCGGACTCCTTACGGTTTTCTCCGGCTTGCGTCATATGTCTCTTAGACAGAGAGCCCTTCTCTTTCCTGGCAGATTTACTTTCTCTCTCTTTGACTTGTTCATGTTTGTGACGTTTTTTCGACTTATTTTTTATGCAGTATGGGATAGCCAGTCCCATGCCCAACCATCCTTTCTCGCCTCTTACGTACATGCCTAGTAAGGTACAGCGCCACTATTCTTTACTCCCCTTTCGGGTCCCGGTAGCGCACGGGCGATTTTATATGTTGTTTCTTTATATATTCTATGGCGGGACTATTCCTTGCTTGTTTCTCAGTTCTTCATTTCTGATCTTGTCTCTCAGGCTGTTTGCTGTTATTTGTCTAACACATTTCATCTCAGTAGAGGTTATTTTTCTTATTGACCTTGCATCTACGGTCCAGGACTGGCATTGGTAGCACAACGTCGGATTGAAGATTGTATTGTAGCGTGCCCGTTTTGCCTGAGTTATTTCTTTGTTGTACAATAGTGGTGATAAATGTCCATTGATTTGACAAGCTTTGATTATGTTTATTTTTGGCGACATTCATGACTTCTGTCTTGTTGATATATTATATATGACAAATAATATCATAGTAATAAAATGCTGTTCTTACCTACATTGTGCTACCAAAATCAGACATCGACAATTTTTGGAAGACACGAGAGTAATAACAATCTGTGAAATGAAATGTATCAGAAAATCTGTTGAACAATGGTGAGAACAATGGTGAGAACAATGGTGAGAACAATGGTGAGAACAATGGTGAGAACAATGGTGAGAACATTGGTGAGAACAATGAGAACAATGATAAGAACAATGGTGAGAACAATGGTGAGAACAATGGTGAGAACAATGGTGAGAACAATGGTGAGAACATTGGTGAGAACAATGAGAACAATGATAAGAACAATGGTGAGAACAATGGTGAGAACAAATGGTGAGAACAATGGTGAGAACAACGAGAACAATTGTAAGATAAAAAGTGAGAACATTGGTGAGAACAATGGTGAGAACAATGGTGAGAACAATGGTGAGAACAATGGTGAGAACAACGAGAACAATTGTAAGATCAAAAGTGAGAACATTGGTGAGAACAATGGTGAGAACAATGAGAACAATTGTATGAGCAACGGTGAGAACAATTGTAAGAACGATGGCGAGAACAATGGTGAGAACAATGGTGAGAACAATGGCGAGAACAATGGTGAGAACAATGGTGAGAACAATGGTGAGAACAATGGCGAGAACAATGGTGAGAACAATGTCGAGAACAATGGTGAGAACAATGGTGAGAACAATGAGAACAATTGTAAGAACGATGGCGAGAACAATTAGAATAATGAGAACAATTGTGAGAATGCAATATTGAGAACAATGGTGAGAACAATTGAAAGAACAATTAGATCAATGGTGAGAACAATGAGAACAATTGTGAGAACACAATGGTGAGAACAATTGTGAGAACAATGAGAACAACAATGAGAACAATGGTAAGAACAATGAGAACAATAATGAGAACAATGAGCACAATGATGAGAACAATTGTGAGGACAATGAGAACAATGGTGAGAACAATTGTGAGAACAACGAAAACATTGGTGAGAACAATGAGAGCAACGATGCACGGATTGTCCGCAGTACCGTCACAGGGTGTCCGCAGTCCTTGTACCGTCAAATGGGTTTTGCAGTACCGTCACAGGTTGTCAGCGGTATTGTCACAGGGGGTCCAGGAGGGCTTGAAAAATCGTTTGAAATTTTTGACTAAATGGAAAGATAGAATGAATGAAAGCACAAAAGAAAATAAATCGTAAAAAAAAAAAAAGAAATACAGCTTTCCCTTAAAATAAAAAAAAGCTAGACTTTTCTAAATTAGCGTCTCCAAAACATCAGTCCCAGCACACAATAAGTTGTTATTTATTTACTCAGTGAATGCTTTTTCCTGGACAGAGGTCTATGCACAAATTGTGATGGTATTGTGTCGTCTTTTCTGCTAGCTGTCCTAAGGTGAATAGAGTCAGTATATTTTCTACTTTGTACGGAACCCCATTTGAGAATCGCTTAACTGTAGTTCTATTATTGATCTCAGCTTTTTTCCCATAATTTTGGCGTATAACTTTCCTATACGGCTGAGAAGCGATATACCCCTCTAATGATTGCAATATCTCTTGCAACCTTTATTTCTCTAAATATGTTACGATTATTGCCTGCTTCTGGGGCTTTTTGTTGGTGTCATGCTACTTTAAATATTCTGTGCAGCCATGTGACTCCTGTTTCTCCTGCTGCTGCTGCTGCTGCTATTATTTATACTGGTATGTTATTTATCAATGATGCTTTATTTCTTGGTCATCATCATCATCACGTGCCATCTCCACAATGAAGGTTGGCTACCATGGAGCGCCATTCTGCTCTATCTCTTGCTTTGATGGTGCAGGTTGTCGTAGGCTGGTGTGTTCATCTTTTGATGTTACTCGTCCATGTTAGTCTTGGTCTGCCTCTTTTAACTTGTATTTTCCTCTCCATGATTACTTTTAGTAGGCTGTTGTGTCTTTTAACATGGCCCAAATATCGCATTTGTCTTGTTTGAATTGTGTTTAGCAGTTCTCTTTTCATTTTTATTATTTTTTGGAGCATTTTTGATTACTTCTTCGATTTCCTATTTCATTATTTTGGGTTCAGTCTTTGTTGTGTTATTGGTAGTTGGTGCAATGTTTAATAGGTCTTCAAAATATTTTCTTCAATCTCTGTTTCACATGTTGATTATTTTATCTTGATTGTTCATCTTTGTCATTTATGAGTTCAGTAAGATCGTGATTTTCTTTTTTCGCTCTTGTTGCTTTTACTGCTTTATAGAAATCACGTATTTCTGTCTTTAAGTCCTTGCTCATACTTTGTCCCGAATTCTGTCCATTTGTTTTGCTTAATAAATTTTTTTTTCTGTACTAAGGCATATTTTTCATATTAATTTTGCTTTTTATTCTCCCTCCAATTTTTAAACAGTTTCTGCTTTTCTTTAATTGCTTCTGATTCATTCGTTCCACCACGTGGTGCTCTTCCCTTTATTTGTCCTAAATTTCGTACCACAAACTTTTCTTGAGATGTTGATTACTGTTTTCTTAAACTGTTTCCATTCTTCTTCTACTGTGCTTACTCCGTTAGGGAGTTTCATGAATTTTCCTGTCAGTTTTTATTATAGGATTTTTCTTGATTCTTAATCTTTTAATTGTTTTATTTTGTCTGTCATTTCTTTTTGCTTCGTTTGTTTGTTTGTGTATCGTCTCTCTGTTGTTGACTGTCTGAGTGTAATCATAACCATTTTATGGTCACGGAAGTCTGTGATATTAGAGAAAGCTCTGTTCTGGTTCTGTTTTCTTGTTATATAGTATAGTATAGTATAGTATAGTATAGTATAGTATAGTATAGTATAGTATAGTATAGTATAGTATAGTATAGTATAGTATAGTATAGTATAGTATAGTATAGTATAGTATAGTATAGTATAGTATAGTATAGTATAGTATAGTATAGTATAGCAGAGCATAGCATAGCATAGCATAGTATAACATAGCATAGCATAGTATAGTATAGTATAGCATAGCATAGCATAGCATAGCAAAGCATAGTATAGTATAGTATAGTATAGCATAGCATAGTATAGCATAGTATAGCATAGCATAGCATAGCATAGCATAGCATAGTATAGTATAGTATAGTATAGTATAGTATAGTATAGTATAGTATAGTATAGTATAGTATAGTATAGTATAGTATAGTATAGTATAGTATAGTATAGTATAGTATAGTATAGTATAGTATAGTATAGTATAGTATAGTATAGTATAGTATAGTATAGTATAGTATAGTATAGTATAGTATAGTATAGTATAGTATAGTATAGTATATACCACTGTTTGGCTGGCTGAAAAGCCGATGTACGGTGGGTGTTCGAAGCCCGCGGTAGACAGAAAGGATTTTTTCTATCGGGGGTAAAATAAAACTCCCGAGTCTCTTACACGTCGTGCGATTGCTTTGACCAAGCCTTTACCCCTCTGGTTCTATCATGAGAACCCCGGCCATGCACCAGCAATGGTACTATGTGACGTAAAGATAATTTTTTTTAAAATGTAAATTCCGATTTGTTTTTGTTTTTTTTTCGAAAAAATACTAAAACAATTAATGTTGCTATTATTATTATTTTACGAGATTTTAATAAATCATTAAAATCAAAATATATTAGGGGTGCACAGGGTCAAGTAAAATTGATCCCATAAAAATCATTTTTAGGAGTGTGTACAAATGTAAATGTTACATTTATTAAAGTTTTTTTTTTTTTCTAATAAAATGGATGCACTTTTTGGGTTTTTAATATTTAGTTAAAGTTGAATCCTGGAGTCCACCACAACAAAACGTATTTGATTAGCGTCCACAACTACAAAAGGTAATTAATGGGGATCCATCACCACAATGGGTATTTGATTGAGGTCCATGACTACAAATGTATTTAATTGGGTCCACGACTACAAAAGGCAGTTCATGGGGGTCCATGACTACAAAAGATATTTAATGGGGGATCCACGACTACAAAACGTATTTACTGCGGGTCTACAACTACAAAATGTATTTAATTGAGGTCACGACAACAAAAGGTTTTTAAATGGGGTCCACCACTACAATGGGTATTTAATTGAGGTCAACGACAACAATGGGTATTTAATTGAGGTCCACGACAACAATGGGTATTTAATGAGGGTCTACAACTACAAAAGCTATTTAATTGCGGTCCGTGGTAATGGAAAGTTTGAGAACTGCTGATGTAGATGATACAAGGAACCATCTTAAATCATACATCCTTGACAATGTCATATTATTCTATGGTAAATCTTGAATCAGTACACCTAATTCAATCATCACATCTTGAACTGGTACAGGGCTGAAGATGACAATCAGCAATAGGACTGAAAACAATCAGCGACTAATAGCTGACTGTTAGCACCATCAGAATCTACTATATCGCCACGTATCAGTCACACCCAAAACGAGGAGAGAAAGGAACGAGACTGAGGACAAACCGGTACTGGGAAAGGTAATATTCTTTTACCACACAAAGCTCAACTCAACAAACTTCTAACCTCAACACGGCTCATCTGCATCCACTTAATGTCATTTTAATTGTGGAAATGAAGAGGGGTAGTCATCCTGTGAACACAAAAGAATAATATAGATACTCATATACTTGAGTTATATACTGTGTTAGTCACCTCTAGTGACTCGGGCAGATGGTGCTCGTAAACCTGGAAGTGCCGACCATCTAAGGGCAGAATCCCCCTACAGAAAAGATCATCTGCTGCCTTGCAGGAAGATTGGGGACAATCAAAGGCTAAGGAATGCAAACCTGAATAAAATGTTGGCTGAAATCGGATGCACTGGGCCACTGGCGCAGAACACAGTGAAACGTTTTAACGGGTGTTCAATCAAAGTGGATCTGGCGGACTCTAATTGTGATGTTCTGTCTGTGGGGTCGATCAACACACTTAACCTGACAGCTGACTTCATGTGAGAGTCTGGAATCCTACTCTGATTGAGTCCTGATCGCAGATATATATATATATAAATGAAAAGAGAGAATGAATGAAAGCACAAAAGAAAATAAATCGTAAAAAAAAAAAGAAATACAGTTTTCCCTTAAATGATACAAATATATATACTTGAGTTAAATGACACTAAAGTTGTATTATTTTCGTATTACATGAAAAAGTAATTTATTAAAGTATTTTATTTACAGTGAAATAAAACTGAAAACAAATCCAGAAATAAACAAAAATTGAAGGTACAACAACCAATAACTGCTTTTATTGTTACCAGCGCAATTAATTAATTACGAAATGTTAGAAAAATATGGCTGGAGAGGAAAAGTATAATGCAGAGAATTTTAATTCTTCTTCTACCTTTTAGCTCCCAGTGGAGCATAGGTCTTCAACAAACACTTTCCAAGTCGTTCTGTTTTTTGCAATTCTTTTAAGATCATTCCATGTCTTCCCCATCATCTTCATCTCTGCTTCGATCTGTCTTCTCCATGAATTCCTTGGTCTTCCTCATTGTCTTTTCCCCTGGGGATTCCAAAAAAGGGCCTGTTGTGTAATACTCTCAGTTAGCTTCCGTAGTGTGTGTCCTATCCATCGCCATCGTCTTCGCTGTATCTCTTTATCCACTGGTATTTGACCGGTACATTTCCATAATTCCACGTTAGTGACTTTGTCCTGCCATTTCCATCCCTTTATTCTGCGTAAGCATCCATTAATGAAAGTCTGTATCTTCGTGATTGTCAATTTTGTTATTCTCCATGTTTCACAGCCATATAATAACTTAACATTTGAGTTGAAAATTTTTATTCTTGTATTTAACCTAATTTCTTTGGATTTCCATATGTTTCCCAGTGCAATGAAAGCTCCTCTTGCTTTTAATATTCTTATTTTGGTATCATTTTCTGTTCCTCCCTCTTTATCTATATTTTAAAAGAGAATTTTATTTGTCTGTGTTCAAAGATAAGGAAAATAAATCGTTTTGTATTGCTCAATAAGGTAATTATTTCTTTCTGAAAGAATTATAATATAAGAAATATGTGTGCATACAAAAACAAGTAGCGTTGTTTATTAGGAAAATAGAAAACGCCTGTGGAAAAAAAAATACAGAATAATAATAATCATCATCATCATCATCATCAAGTACCGGGCCTGCTGACATAGGTCATCAAGTCTCTCCACAAATCTGGACAGTTATTTATTATTTCTGTTCATGACCTTCTGCCAAGCCATTCTCTTAAGCTGTCTGGTCATCATCATCATCATCATTGCGTGCCGTCTCCGCATCGATGGTTGGCTACCATGAAGCGCTACTCCGCTTTTGTCTCTTGCTTTGATTGTGCAGTTTGTCCTAGGCTGACTTGTTCCTCTTTTGATGTTACTCGTCCATGTTAGTCTTGGTCTGCCTCTGCCTGTTTTACCTTGTATTTTCTATTCCAATATTACTTTTATTAGGCTGTTGTGTCTTTTAACATGTCCCAAAATGTCATTTGTCTTGTGCCAATTGTGCTTAGTAGTTCTCTTTTCATTGTTAGTTATTTTAAAACTTAATTATTTGTTTTCTTTTCTTTCCATCCAATTCTACCTATTCTTCTAGAAAACAACATTTCAAAGGCTTCAATTTTCTGTTCTGTTTTCTTGTCTAATGTCCACGTTTCTGCACCATACAGGAATATTGAGAAAATGTAACATTTTGCTATTTTTAGTTTTAGACATGGTGTTATTTGTTGATGTTAGTATAATTACTTTTTGCCTTTCCTATTCTTTTGATTATTTCAGTTATACATTTTCCATCACTGGTTATAGTGTGTCCAAGGTAGTTGTAGCTCTGAACTGTCTCCCCAGATGTATTCCTTCAACGTGTATATTTATTTGTAGGTCCTGAGAATTTACTTTGTTTATGATCATAGTTTTAGTCTTTTTGATATTCATATCTAATCCATGTTTTTTGCTTGTCATGTTTTTAGTACATTAAGTAATTGCTGTAGACCTTTAGGATTTTCTGCTAGTAGAACAGTATCATCAGCATATCTTAGGTTATTGATTATCTTTCCATTAATGTTTAAGCCTGGCATCTCTGTGATGTTTTTTAAAGATTTGCTCAGTGTATAGATTGAACAAGCTTGGTGATAGGATGCATCCTTGCCTTACTCCTCATTTTATATCAATGGGTGTAGAGTTCTCCTTGTTATATGTTATTATTGCTATTTGCTCCCAGTACAAATTACATATTAGTTGTATGTCTGTATCGTCCAAATTTATATCTTTTAGGCAATCTATAAGTTGATTATGGTGTATTCTATCAAAAGCTCTCTGATATTTTTTTCTCTTAATTATTTTAATAGATATTAAAATGGTATTACTTGTCAGGAATTTTTGCCACGTAAAAGTGCAGAAGGAATGTATTGGTATGATATCAAGTGTTCTTAGACAACATTTCAGCAATTCATAATCATCATTGAGTGCCGTCTCCGCATCGAAGGTTGGCTACCATGAAGCGCTACTCCGCTTTGTCTCTTGCTTTAATTGTGCAGATTGTCCTAGACTGACTTGTTCATCTTTGACACTTCTTGTCCATGTTAGTCTTGGTCTTGCCTCTGCCTCTTTTATTTTATATTTTCCCTACCAAGATTACTTTTAGTAGGCTGCTGTGTCTTTTAACATACCCCAACAATCGCTTTTGTCTTGTTTTAATTGTATTTGGTAGTTCTTTTTTTCATTTTTAGTTGTTTTAATTAAGACGTCATCATTTGTTTTCTTTTCTTTCAATTCAACTCAATTCTTCCTTATCTTTTATAAATCCACATTTCAAAGACTACAGTTTTCAGTTTTCTTGTCATATTTCTGCACCATACAGAAATGTTGAGAAGATATAACATTTCTGCTGTTCTTAGTTTTAGCTCTGGTGTTATTTCTGTTGTTCTTAGTTTTAACTCTGGTGTTATTTCTGTTGTTCTTAGTTTTAGCTCTGGTGTTATTTCTGTTGTTCTTAGTTTTAGCTCTGGTGTTATTTCTGCTGTTCTTAGTTTTAGCTCTGGTGTTATTTCTGCTGTTCTTAGTTTTAGCTCTGGTGTTATTTCTGCTGTTCTTAGTTTTAGCTCTGGTGTTATTTCTGCCGTTCTTAGTTTCAGCTCTGGTGTTATTTCAACATTTACGTTTTGTTGTTATGAAAGTCCTTCAGCCACCGAAACTGGATCATCTTTACAACTACGCCTTGTGTGCTTCACAGATCGTACACTGTCTATGTATTTAAGCAGTTGTTCTACCTGTGTTTCGCTTCCGGATTTAAATATTCCAAGTCCAAGACGATCCTATTACTGCACACCAGCGATTCAATTATCTTTGGTTGCATTAAAAATATATTAACTACACTGAATCAATTAGCTTCCGGTAATTAACATAGAGGAAGTGAAAGATACCATAATTATACATACAAACGAGAAAAACAAATATAAAATGAACAGTTTTTTTTACAGAACGAATTGATTTACCACTTCTTAAAGTTATACACATTTTTCATTCGTTACATCTTGAAACTTTACACCTATTTGATTCTTCACTTCTGGAAACATTACACCTATTTGATTAATCACTTCTTGAAACTTTACACCTATTTGATTCTTCACTTCTTGAAACTTTACACCTATTTGATTCTTCACTTCTTGAAACTTTACACCTATTTGATTCTTCACTTCTTGAAACTTTACACCTATTTGATTCTTCACTTACTGAAACTTTTTACCTATTTGATTCTTCACTTCTTGAAACTTTACACCTATTTGATTCTTCACTTCTTGAAACTTTTTACCTATTTGATTCTTCACTTCTTGAAACTTTACACCTATTTGATTCTTCACTTCTTGAAACTTTACACCTATTTGATTCTTCACTTCTTGAAACTTTACACCTATTTGATTCTTTACTTTTTGAAACTTTACACTTATTTGAATCTTCACTTCTTGAAACTTTACATCTATTTGATTCTTCACTTCTTGAAACTTTACATCTATTTGATTCTTCACTTCTTGAAACTTTACACCTATTTGATTCTTCACTTCTTGAAACTTTACACCTATTTGAATCTTCACTTCTTGAAACTCTACACAGTAATCTTAGACCACAGCCTGTAGTGTTTTTGACAGAAGCAAGATCAGTACTGCAGGCACTACAATCCAGAAAATTACCACATCTGCAGACTTATTGACTGAACTCTGCAAGCACCACAGGGTTGCCCAGCAGTGGATCCCATCTCACTGTGGAATACCAGAAAGGGAGAAAGCGAATCAGTTGCCAAAAGAAGGTGCAACATGCACACAACCAGATGCACCGATTACATACCATCATAAGATACAAATAATCAAATCAAGCAGAGGATCACAAGCCCCAAATCAGGATGCCTTTCATAATATGAATAGATGTAAACAAGTTATCATTATACGCCTCACAACAGGACACAATCGACTCCATAGTCACATGTATACAAAATTCAAGATCAGGACCTCAACTACATGTACATATGGATATGCGTCCCAGACTGCTGAACACATACTTCAAGACTGCACTGAATATAGTAGACTGAGGAAAATCAATTGGCCCATTGATACAACACTACAGACAAAACTGTATGGGCCACTGCAAGAATTCAAAAGACAGTAACATTTATACAGGAAACGACATTGCAGATATAGACAATACTTCAGGGTAACGAAAGATATATAGATACATACATGCATACATATATATGCAGGATAACGTATTGTAATTTATTTTATTTTTTAATGTGTTTCATTATTCTATACATTAGGAAAATCGCTGATTTGACAAGTCCTTAAATTTTTTATAGACGTAATTTTTGTTACAAAGGTAGATAATTCATAAAATAATTTTCTTGATTTAGTCCTAAAAGAAAGCTGCTGAAATTGTAACAAATTTCCAACATTCTAATTGAATAACAAATGAAAGAAACATTCTAGGAGTTTTGTTGTTGTGAAAATTAAAAAAAAAAAGAAATGACTACTTTAGCTCGTTTCAAATCACCTGCCCAACTTCAAAACGCTATTGCTCAGTAACCGTTTGTTAAAAACTGTTGAAATTTTCCAAATGTTATTTGAATGCAAAAGACCCTTTAAATGTATATTTAACAAATATCTTGCAGCTGCAGTTTTCTTAAAGCGGCGAATTTCTTTGATGTTTGTCAAAATTGTAAATTGTGAACCCCTAAATAATAGAAATTACCGTAGTTGCTGGTCTATGATTAATTTTCACTAGGTAAATGACCGTTTGTTGAACTAATTTAAGGTAATATAGGGGCCAACATTGTGGGGGCTATATACTTTCATTCTGAATCAGACGAGTCTAAAAGATTAATAACTGTTTGGGGTTGAACATTCCACAAACCATCATTTTTCCAATATTCCTCTTCCTGTTTTAAGACGTGGTCTTCACATTTAGCCCAATAATCTTTGTCTTTATTTAATAAAGCGAGATTAGCAAGAGTCTTTACATCGCATATTTTGAATGTTGTATTTTCATCTGCCACTTGTCCTTTTAATTTTGCCCAGATTAGTTCTATTGGATTTAAATGAGCATGGTAAGGTGGCAGCCTCAAACTTATATGACCGTGCTCTTGGATAATCTTATCTATTTGAAATATCTTTGTCCTTTGTTTTTGCTTTACTAGAGATAGTAATTCAGGTTTTAAGTACATGTTATTAAATTGTATGTGCTCCTTTGTGAGCCATATCTTAATAGCATCTTTTGTACTGGATGACGTCGGGACTTTATCTTCAAGTGCAACAATGTTGTGGTACGCTGCATTGTCCATTATTAGGCAAGATGGTCGATCTAGTGATGGGAGAACAGAATTTTTAATCCAATGTCTAAATATGTGACCATTCATCTCAGAGTGATAATCCCGATTGTCTATGGATTTTGAAAGAAACATGAGCTCTACATTCTGCATTAGTCCATGTTGTCGACTACCTGCATGAGCAATTATCAAGCGCTGTCCTTTGCTGCTAGGTATTAATCTCTTAATCTTTCCATCTGATGACTGCCATTCCCTTTGGTTAGTGTGGTGAGCATTGATCCATGTTTCATCCAAGTACACAATATCATAACCTTGCTTGCGCACCTCTTTTACTTCACGCAAGTACTTGCTTCTCATGACTACTATATGTGGCTTCTCGCAGATGATGTTTCGTCCATTGGAATACTTTCTGAATGTAAAGCCTGCAGCTCTCACATTCCTCCATAATGTAGACTTTGATATTTCAATACTGTTGTTCTTTTTCAGCGAAACTTTTAATTTTCTTATTGTAACAGTTTCATTCATACCCAACATTTTGCGAATTTCACTTCTAATAAGTTCACTGTCGAAATTATCCAACATTTTTGCTCTTCCTTGTGATTTTGTATATTTTGAACATTGACGGTCACGTGCTTGAATCCAGCGATTAAATGACCGTTTAGATAAATCCAAAATGTGTCTTGTCCTATTCTCAGGGTTTTCTAAAGAATGAAATAATCTTCCTCGTTTAGCCTCTTTGCAAAAATAGTCATACATTTTTATTGCGATATTTGTAAACTGCAGAATTTCATTTTAAGACTCATGATAAATGTTATCGTTCCACGTCTCCACCTATGAATGAACGGAAATGGAACACACAATTTCTCGTGTTTTTTACAAGTGTCTAATTGTGTAAAAAAAAACCACGGTAAAAGCGTGCAAACACGTCAATTTTACCGTGTATGGATTTTTACTCGCTATTTTTAACTTAAAATACTGTAAACATTAAGTTTTGACAACATCAATGGGTCGTTATAAATTTATATAAATCAAATAAGCAACAATAATAACCAAATGTTTTTTTTAATGAAATTAATTCCCTATTGGGTTCTAATCATTATAACTTTACATGCAAATTTTGAACAACTTACAACAAGCGGTTAAAAAGCTATCGATTTTAAAAGTTGGGCACGAGTTATGAAACAAGCTATAACATAGCGCTCAGGCGGTTCAAATGAAAGGAACCGCGCTATGTTAATGCAACAGTGCAAATTTACTTCTTGATCTTACGGTCACATAAAAAATGTTGCTTCATCAACTTTCTAAACTTTGGATTGAATATCGCGTAAACGAAAAAATTACAAGAGCTGTTTGACAAGGATAGAAAATTGTGTACTTTTTGGTACAAGAGACTAATAAAATAAGTTGCCTCAAACGCATTATGAAAATTACTCAGTTGTGGCAGGAAAAGAAACAACGAAAATATATGAACAACTGTGAAAAAGAAACTAACCATAAACAGAGTTCTTGTTCTTGCTGATGAACTCCTGTGTCTAGCGTTAGACATTAAATTCTTCCGTCGTCGCGTTGTGAGGGTTAATTTTACTCCAATCAGAACACAGCCTATTGAGACAATTGTTGTTGGCACGATGGGTATAATGTAGATGTCAACGCTGTTTGAAAACGATTCCATCCAGCTACCTCTCCAACCTGGCTGCATTACAATGATACCTATCCATCCACCAAGCGACTCAATATAGGCCGTTGCTAAACGGACATGGAATCGTGAAATTACCGCAGATGGCACAGTCATAAGGAAAGATAGGATCACCACAAATGTTGCTCTTTTAGGGGTGACCAGTCTAGAAAACCTGAGAGGTAAATAAACAGCAACAACACGCTCTAGTGTGATGAACACTGTCAGTGATATCGACATTACATAACCCACATTACAAATAACATTTATTACCACCCACAAATTGTAGCAAAGCATGATTAAGTCCAGTTCCATGACCCAGGCGATGTCTAACGGAGACGCGTACATGAGAAGACGTGGGACATTAACGGTTTCAAGCAGGACGCAAAAATCCGACACAGCCAGACCAAGTAGAAGAATGTTCGAAGGCTTATCTAGCCCATCTTTTATTATAATGACCCCACTAAGGGCATTCCCTACTAGACCCACGACTCCTACCGTGGGCAGGATGACAAGCTCTGAATATCTGGCCACAACTTGATACAAATTACTAAAGTAATACATATCATCACTAAGTATTGTGTTCTCTTCTGTCTTCATTGTAGATAATCCAATACCCAGACTTTTATTTCCATCCATTATCTGTTCCTACTTCAACCCTCTTCTCAGTCTAATCGATGGGAAACAACGAGCAGGTTAGCTGACCCTGTCTTCTGAAATGAGAGGTTAAAAGATATGTTATTTATCTTCATGAATATTAGTTATTGAGTTATTGGCGGGTCATCATCATTGCATTCCGAACATGTCTATAGGTGCTCAGACCCCCTCAGCAGCAAGTCTCGCAGTGCCCAGCGCCTGACGACTCCAATTCGTTGTTCGATGATTAGTCTTCTTACACGCCCACTAAGTTTCTCGTTTCTGGCTGTGTCCATTTTAACTCCCATCTCTTTCATCCGAAGGAGTGACGTGGACTCATGGTTGTTGACGTCCTGTGCCCTTCCCATATCTATGAGGGCATTCATGATGTCCGGCCGATCCATTGGTTCTTCATTGACAGCGCAGCTAGCCCACCTGTCCGCTTTTTTATTTCCCCGTACTCCCGCATGTCCTGTTACGCAGACAAAGGTAACCTTATGTATTTTTGACTTCTGCAATGACTCTACCCATTGCATGCGTACAGAACCCGCCTCCACTTTTCTTATCAGGCTCATCGAATCACTCAGTATGCAGGCCTGGGTGTAGTCTTGTGACTCTAACCATTTGAATGCCTTGATCACTGCCACCACCTCTATTGTCATGCTCCTCGTGGTCATAACGCATACACCACTGTCTTCCTTGACTATTCTGCCTGCCGAGCGTGCTGTAAATGTCCATGCACTCCATTGGTGTCGTATTACAGATCCATCTGTATAGATGACTGCATCTTTCTCATCGGTGTTATACCAGATGAGACCGTTGACCTCCGCATTGACCACGACTGAGTTCTGTTCCCTACATTTCCTGTCGAGTGTGACAATACACGAGAATGCCCCCCCCCCTCCTCCCTCGAATGACGTAGGCATCGGTATCCACTCTTCGTCAGTGTTGATATTGGTAAGCCCACAGACCTGCTTGATGACATCTCCTCGTCCCACCCATGATCTGCCTCTTTTTAGCCTGACATCCTTCCCTGTGTTGATTTCATTGTGCTCTTCTAATGGATGCTCTTTATCTGGACTTATCTTCAGGTATGCTCGTGCCCTCCAGATCTTAATCCTGTCATCCATAGTTGGAAAGTTAAGAAGATGAGTTAGTTCCTCTCTACGTGAACAGGCCACAACTAATCAGTAGTAGTTTGTAAATTGATCTACTGAGGAAAAGATGTCGAGTTCGCTCCCCCTATTCTACGCCTTCTTGGTTCATGCAACCTACAGTTGATACTAGATGGGTTTTTTTGTATTTCAAGACTCCAACCGACTTGAGATGCATTTTTATAAGAAATTCAAAACTAGGGCTACAACTCTCTATATATTCGATCTTGTAAAGTTATTGGCAGACAACACGTAACTCAAAAATACATTGACTGCCATACACACTTCTATACTAAATACATATTTTATATACCCTACAATGGAGGTGGGAAAGAATTATGTCATTATTTTTTCTTCTAATAACAGAGTCTTCTTCTTTCGTTCATTCAACAACAAATCTTCCAAAACTTCGGCCCATCAAAAGGCGTTAAATTGGCTTAGATGTGTAATGATGTTGCTTCCAGATTTACCTCGTTTTTACGTAATGTACGTCTTTTCTACATCTTTTGAACGTCTGTCTGACTTCCCATTCCGACCTCTTCTCTAAAGCCAGACTGAGTTGTCGTTTTTAAGTCCATTATTTTAAGGTGTGGTAGTCTCTTGATTAGTTCTGTTCAACATTTTAACGTAAACTGTCAGCTATGAGTTGCTGACCGCTTCTAGTCCAAGAGCAGTTCATCGGTTTTGAGCCTCAACTACTACATTTGAAAAGAAAAGAAAAGAAGAAAAAAGAACATTTTAGAAATAAAAGCCATTAAACGTGTTTCTTCTAAATTCGCGTGGTACTCGGCAAATGTCACTTAGGTTCTTGTCTTTATCTTCATTACACACGATGATAGTTACACCTGCAAAGACCCTTAATTCAATTAAACATTGAATACAATGTTGACTTTATTGTACTCTCATATATATATGTATAGCCCTTTTCGTCTTATCAGACGGTTAAGTGACGGCTATTGTGTAATTTTTTTGGAGGTTTTGTTTTTGTCGAGCAACTTCTCTCGTGGCTGATTCTACCAATGTTTAACAAATACATTCGGCCACAGAATGAACTAGTCAGACCCACAGATCCACACTGTTTTCCATCTTTTTACATGAGTCTTGTCTCTTCCATGTTTTTTTCATAGCTTAGCCTCAAATAATGTTATGTTATATTTTGTACATGTTGTCATATGTGATGCGAAAGTATCAATAGTTGGTGTTCTGTATTACCTAATAACGATATGTAATTTATACTGGGAACAGACACCAGTTATTAGAATAACAGCATTATGCGTGTATTTAAATAAAACAAAAGAGAAGTTAGACAGTACTGCCTTATTTTTCTGAATTTATTGAATATATACACTAAGAAGATTTTAAAAGATTTTTTTTTTTTGCGTTGGCCAGCTTTTACCTCTGGCGAAGTCCCTAGAGACTAAGAACTGAATTTAGCGTGTTAATCCGTTTTTTCCCTGGCAGCCGTGTGCATAGGGGTTTCTCGCCGCTCAACTCCAACTTCGGAGGTACTCATATTTTTTCCGTCGATGAGTATTTGACGTTTAAAGCCGGGCCTCGCTGCTGAGAGAAATCATAAATAAAATTTTCAACCGGTGCAGCCGGGATTTGAACCCACAACCTCTCTGTCTCGAGACCGGCGTCTTGCCTCGAGACCGGCGTCTTGCCTCGAGACCAGCGTCTTGCCTCAAGACCGACCAGTCCCCCAGAATAAATATTTCATAGAAACGTCAAGCTTATACATCAATGGAAATATATTCAACAACTAAAGACATGTCGAAGTTGGACAGAAAGTACAACGGCTATTAAAAGAAATAATCAAGAGAAGCAGCTGATGATGATTTGATATAAATATTTAAATGACTAGAATTATGACGATAAAAAAGGACAATGTAGAGAACCAACAAGTCAACATCAAGATACAAAATAAACACAAAATTGTATCGAGCAGCTAGACTAACAGAAAGATAAGACAAACTACAACGTTAAGACAAATGTCTTCATCGGGTATAGTAACCCGTACCCTAGATCTTACGCCCACTACCCACCCTACATCTAACAGGAATGTTCTCTCTCTTACTCACCACCCACACAATCTGGCTGAAATCCGGATCCAGAAACAGCATCTACCTATCTTCCACTCTGACTTTACCACTCACCTTCTATTCTCCGACACACCATTGGTGGCTTTTTTTACGCAATAGGAACCATCGGTATATTTTGGTAGGAGCCGCTTCTGTAACCCTGTCCAGAACCTGCTAGGTACGACCTGATGTACCAGACCATGTAGTACGTGCCCTTTCGAATTGCAGACTCTCAGAGTCTTGTTCCCGAATGGCCCTTTTGATATTCAGGAAAGCTTTACGTGTCTGCCTCGGAATCTGATATATACCATCATCTGCCAACGTTATCTCAAAACATATTGACCAAACAGGTCAACTCCTGGGAAGCAGAATCAAACATGATTCTGGCACTTCTCTGTTTCATCTCATTTCAGATCGCCAAGCTATAATATCTCTGATGACTACCATGTTACTGGCATCATCTTCTCTGATACCCAGAGTCGGTTCGATTTGGAGAACCAACTCATAGCCAGCTTTTGTACTCGCTTACCGAGAAGGTTAAACTCTTGTTCACTCTTTTCTTTAATCTCTGATTTCCTTTCCATTTCTTTCCTGTGTTCTATCTCTATTCCTCCCTGCGTTGTCTTTATTACCTCTCTTACACTCCTTCCCCCTTGTTATCCCTATCCTCTCCCTTTTACTCTTCTCGTTTTCTCTGTACCCTATTAGGCACCTCCTTTCATTTCTACAAATGATTCATTATTTGGTTCTTTTGAACTAATTAAATTCTACCTGCACTATTGTCTATTATTTTTTTTTACTAGACTCAACTTCAAATCTTGGCCACCGTCCTTTCCGCCATTCTTTCCGTCCCTTTTTAGAGCTATTGTTTTGTCCCTGACTTGTATTTGTATGTTTTATGTGTAAAGTTGGTTTGTTATACCTGATGAAGGCTTTTGCTGAAACGTTGTTGCTTCCCTTGTCTTTCTTTTAATCTAGCTGCTCAATTCCATTTTATGTTTTCTGCAGCTATGCTCGGGCACAACATAGTATTTAATTTTTTTTTTATTTGATATGTATGCTTATCTCCAACATCAAGATAAAATGTGCAAAATGTAATAAAAGACAAACAAATAAGAGGTTTCAACTTTGCGAACAAAGAAAACCAAAATGGCGTGGGGAGGTTTATAATGACAATTTTGCCCAGGACAGAGGTCATATTTATAACCTTCACTTTTCGATTTTAATTTCTAAGGGTTCTTTAACGTGTGCGAGTTCACACAGAACCTCTGGTTTATTGCCGTTACTCGAGAGGGCTAGACATCGGATCTCACTACCCAAGAGATCAGCGGACGCTAACGTAATAAAGCAACAACGGTACCAAGATTCAATATGGGCGCGCTTCTTGACACGGTAGACATCTAGTCAATATCCATTTCCTCCCATACTCGACGCATATTCAACAACACAAAATGCTTTCTGTTGTTTTGTGGGCGCCATCTTGGAAAATCTGTGTGTATATGCTTACGGCTGGTATTTCACATTAAACTGTTATGCTTTTAAGCACAATCGGTGCTTACTACAAGTCTCTGAACACACTGGCCTTCTAGAAAACAAATAAATAAAACAGTACAATCTCTTTCGGACGCGCAGTATATATATATATTTCTTCTATCTTTCAGCTCCCTGTTGAGCATAGGTCTTCAACAAACACTTTCCAAGTCGTTCTGTTTCTTGCTATTCTTTTAAGATCATTCCATGTCTTCCCCATCATCTTCATCTCTGCTTCCATCTGTCTTCTCCAAGAATTTCTTGGTCTTTCTCTTTGTCTTTTCTCCTGCGGATTCCAAAAAAAGGGCCTGTCTGTAATACTCTCTGTTGGCTTCCGCGATACGGCAACCCGGACTCCTTACGGCTTTCTCCGGCTTGCGTCATACGTCTCTTAGACAGAGAGCCTTTATCTTTCCTGGATGGCGGATTTACTTTTGTTCTTGTCTTCTCTTGTCCATGTTTGTGAAGTCTTTTCGGCTCTACTGACATGCAATGTGTTAGACGAATAACAGGAAACAGCCTGAGAGATAAGATCAGAAATGAAGAACTTAGAAAAAAGCTAGGAATAGCCATCGTCATAGAATATATAAAGAAACAACAGATACAATGGCTTGGGAACGTGACAAGATAGAGTGATCAAAACACAACACAACGAGCCCTCAATAAACACTGCAAGAATACCTATACCCAAGTGTCGACCACGAAAACGATGGATCGACGGAATATTAGAAGCACTAGAAAACATATATGCCTGCTTCATAGACTACACCAAAGCTTTTGACAGAGTACACCACAAACAACTTATAGAACGCCTAAAAGAGATACATCTAGATGACATGGACATACGACTAATATGTAATCTATACTGGGAGCAAACAGCAATAATAAAATATAAGAAAGAGAACTCTACACCCATTGATATAAAAAGAGGAGTAAGACAGAGATGCATCATATCACCAAGCTTGTTCAATATATACACTGAGCAAATTTTTAAAAACATCATAGATATGCCAGGCCTACAAATTAATAGAAATATAATCAATAACCTAAGATATGCTGACGATACTGTACTACTAGCAGAAAATTCTAAAGATCTACAACAATTATTTAATGAAATAAACATGACAAGCAAAAAATATGGACTAGATATGAATATCAAAAAGACTAAAACTATGATCATAAACAAAGAAGATACTCAAAACCCACAAGTGGATATCAAAGTAGAAGGAATAGACCTGGAGACAGTTCAGAACTACAACTACCTTGCAAATACTATAACCAGTGATGGAAAATGTATAACTGAAATAAACAAAAGAATCATCATCATGTACCCTGCCGGTTCGCGTAGGCGATCATGTCCCTCCACAATCCTCTATCCACAGTGCATCACTACAGTTCTGTTGTTGACTGTTTTCCATGCCATGACACCAAGCCATCCAGCATTTTCTCTCTTTGTTGTCCGCGATCTCTCTTTCCTTTTATTTTGCCAGTTGTAACCAAGTGTTCCAACTTTCCTCTTCTCATGATGTGCCCGAAAAATGTTGATTGTTTCTTTCTGATGTTTTTTAAGAGCTCCCTTTTTGTGTTGGCCTCTTTGAGAACTTTCTCATTGGAACAAAAGAATAGGAATGGCAAAATAGTAATTTTAATGTCATGAGGAACATACTAACATCAAAACAAATAACACCAGGGCTAAAACTAAGAATAGCAAAATGTTACATCTTCTCAATATTCATATATGGTGCAGAAACATGGACATTAGACAAGAAAACAGAACAGAGAATTGAAGCCTTTGAAATGTGGATATATAGAAGGATAGGTAGAATTGGATGGAAGGAAAAGAAAACAAACAATGAAGTCTTGAAACAGCTAAAAATGAAAAGAGAACTACTAGGCACCATTCAAACAAGACAAATGCAATTTTTGGGCCATGTTAAAGACACAACTGCCAACAAAAGTAATCCTGGAGGGGAAAATACAAGGTAAAAGAGGCAGACCAAGATTAACATGGACGAGTAACATCAAGAGATGGACAAATCAGCCTACGACAACCTGCACCATCAAAGCAAGAGACAGAGCAGAATGGCGCTCCAATGTAGCCAACCTTCGTTGCAGAGAAGGCACTCGATGATGATGCGGAAACATAACAGCAGAAGCAAACAGAAGAGCAAAAGACTGCAAATTATATTTCCCCTTTACGTTGAAACGCAAATGAGGAAGGAACGAAAAAGAAGAAAAAGATATATTTATATAATTATATATACAAAATATCCTTCTGTGATACAAACCTTATGTTCACTTAGTCAACATTCAATTGAAACTTAGGAATTCTTTAGTCTACGATTTTAAACTTCTATTTCAGCGACCGACATTTTCATAACAGAGTGTGAAACACTCCCTTCAATTTAAAAGTATCTTCAGTTCTAAAGTTCAATTTGTCAGATAATTACTTGTACAAAAAATCGTAGCTTCAGTTTAATTAAATAAATTCATCGGCGATAACTCTCTGCATCGTATCGATAACTCGCGGAACTTTCCCACCAGTAAATTGTTGGATCTATAAAGGCGTTTTTATTTGCATGTTATGAACTGACTCATATTAAACTCTTGTAATAGTCCTATCAATAATAAACTATTTGTAGTAGTTGTGTAAAATAAATTATTCCCCGAATCTGTAATTGGCGTAATAAAATATAGATAAAATAAATTATATCATTTTTGTTACACTTCAGAAATGATTATCTACGGCCACGACACCAGGAACGTAATTGATACAATTTTAAACTTTGAGCTTTTCAATTTTATAATCTGGTTAAACTCAGCTTTGTTTGCTTGACAATTATAGGTTGCCTGTCTGAGCATGTTATCGGTCGCTAGGTTTGATCTGTGTGTCTCTGATTATTGGAAGTTAACCTTACTGACCTTTCGTCTGTGTGTACATAACTGCTAAAAGACGAGGATCATAGCGAGGGCGTTTAATAGCTTTACTGTAGTGATTGGTTGAGGGTGGTTGTTGGTACGGGAGTTAGGGGGTATTTTTTTTCAAGTTGTTGAACTACTTTTTCTTTCCTTCCTCATGTGCCTTTCAGCGTCAAGGAGAGATATAATTTGCAATCTTTTGCTTTTCGGTTCGCCTCTACTGCTGTTATGTTTCCTAGTGCTTCTAATATTCTGTCGATCCATCATTTTCGTGGTCGACCCTTGGGTCTGGTACTAGCAAACTGGTAGTTGAACTTCAGTATGAATCCGTAGTAGAAGTTATACAGGTAACCAGACTCACTAGGGAACCTGGCATGTCCTCAATAATTCTAACAGCAATGAAGATATTGCAAGAAAATTAGAGCAGAAGTACGTTCATTAAAAAATAAAAATTTTCAACTCCAATGTTAAGTCAGTTTTATTATATGGCTGTGAAACATGGAAAATAACTAAAATGATAATCATGAAGATACTACTTTCATTAGTGGACGCTTACGCAGAATAAACGCTTGGAAATGGCAGAACAAAACCGCAGGACAAAATCACTAACATAGAGTTATGGAAATGTACCAGTCAAATACCAGTGGATAAAGAGATACAGAGAAGACGATGGAGCTGGATAGGACACACACTACGTAAGCCAACTGAGAGTATTACACAACCAGCCCTTTCTTTTAATCCCTAGGGAAGAAAGACAAAAAGAAAGACCAAGTAATTCTTGGAGAAGACAGACAAAAGCAGAGATGAAGATGATGGGGAAGACATTAAACGATCTTAAAAGAATGGCAAGAAGCAGAACGGCTTGGAAAGTGTTTGTTAAAGACATATGCACCACAGGGAGCTGAAAGTGTTTGTTAAAGACATATGCTCCACAGGGAGCTGAAAGTGTTTGTTAAAGACATATGCTCCACAGGGAGCTGAAAGTGTTTGTTAAAGACCTATGCTCCACAGGGAGTTGAAAGGTAGAAGAAGAAGGCGTTCATTGTGTGAAACACAACATAAAATGTTTGTGTGTCTGTAGCGTGTATGTGCGTGTCTACAGTGTCATTGTGTTGTGCGTGTTTGTAGTGTGTGTGTGTATCTGCAGTGTGTGTCTGCAGTTTGTGTCTGCAGAGTGTGTCTGCAGTGTGTGTCTGCAGTGTGTCTGTGAAAACCACTCTGTGGTAAGAAAATAAACCCACTCTGTGGTAATATCTAAAACCCACTGCGTTGCAAATACAGGAAATCCACTCTGTGGGAAGAAAGAAAATCTATTCTGTGATACGAAAGAATTTCCACCAGGGTAACAACGGAAAATCACTCTGTAGTATAAAAGGAAACATTCTGTAGTAAGAAAATGAACCCGATCGATAAGAAATTAAACCCGTTCTTTGGTAGGAAAGGAAATCCACTCTTTGGTCAAAACGGAAACTCACTCTGTTGAAAGAAAGGAAACTCATCTTTGATACGAAAGTTATTGTTTCCTTTAGTGAGAGAAGAAGCGTAATCTGTGGTAAGAAAAGATAAAACCCATATTTGGTAAGAAAAGATAAAACCCATATTTGGTAAGAAAAGATAAAACCCATATTTGGTAAGAAAAGATAAAACCCATATTTGGTAAGAAAAGATAAAACCCATATTTGGTAAGAAAAGATAAAACCCATATTTGGTAAGAAAAGATAAAACCCATATTTGGTAAGAAAAGATAAAACCCATATTTGGTAAGAAAAGATAAAACTCATATTTGGTAAGAAAATATAAAACTCATATTTGGTCAGAAAAGATAAAACTCATATTTGGTAAGAAAAGATAAAACCCATATTTGGTAAGAAAAGATAAAACCCATATTTGGTAAGAAAAGATAAAACCCATATTTGGTAAGAAAAGATAAAACCCATATTTGGTAAGAAAAGATAAAACCCATATTTGGTAAGAAAAGATAAAACCCATATTTGGTAAGAAAATTAGCGTTCTCTTCAGTAAGTGAGGAAGGGTACTTTGTGATAAGAGGAAACCCTCAGTGCGGTACGAAATGAAAACTATCTGTGTTATTAAAATTAAACAGCTCTATGGTAAGAAAATTTACCACTCTGGGGTATGAGAAAAGACCGCTCTGGGGTATGAAAAAAGACCACTCTGGGGTATGAAAAAAGACCACTCTGGGGTATGAAGAAAGACCGCTCCGTGGTATGAAAAAAAGACTACTCTGGGGTATGAAAAAAGACCACTCTGGGGTATGAAAAAAGACCGCTCTGTGGTATGAAAAAAGACTGCTCTGGGGTATGAAAAAAACCGCTCTGGGGTATGAAAAAGACCGCTCCGTGGTATGAAAAAAGACCGCTCTGGGTATGAAAAAGAGCGCTCTGTGGTATGAAAAAAGACCGCTCTGGGATATGAAAAAAGACCACACTGGGGTATGAAAAAAGACCGCTCTGTGGTAATAAAAAAGACCGCTCTGGGGTATGAAAAAGACCGCTCCGTGGTATGAAAAAAGACCGCTCTGTGGTATGAAAAAAGACCGCCCTATGTTATGAAAAAAGACCGCTCTGGGATATGAAAAAAGACCGCTCTGTGGTATGAAAAAAGACCGCTCTGTGGTATGAAAAAAGACCACTCTGGGGTATAAAAAAAGACCGCACTATTGTATGAGAAAAGACCGCTATGTGGTATGAAAAAAGACCGCTCTATGGTATGAAAAAAGACCGCTCTGGGGTATAAAAAAAGACCGCACTATTGTATGAAAAAAGACCGCTCTGTGGTATGAAAAAAGACCGCTCTATGGTATGAAAAAAGACCACTCTGGGGTATAAAAAAGACCGCACTATTGTATGAAAAAAGACCGCTCTGTGGTATGAAAAAAGACCGCTCTGTGGTATGAAAAAAGACCGCTCTGTGGTATGAAAAAAGACCGCTCTATGGTATGAAAAAGACCGCACTGATGTAAGAAAAAGACCGCTCTATGGTATGAAAAAAGACCGCACTGATGTAAGAAAAAAGACCGCTCTATGGTATGAAAAAAGACCGCACTGATGTAAGAAAAAAGACCGCTCTATGGTATGAAAAAAGACCGCACTGATGTAAGAAAAAAGACCGCTCTATGGTATGAAAAAAGACCGCACTGATGTAAGAAAAAGACCTCTCTAAGAGAGAAGACCCCTATGTTGTAAAAAAGAAGACCACTCTTGATGTAAGAAGAAAAACCGGTCTTTGTTAAAGAAACAAGCTATGTGGTAAACGGAAGAAACCCTGTCAGTGCTAATAAAGGAAACCTGGTCTCTGATATAGAAAGAAACCCGTTCAGTGACAACTAAAGAAAAAGTGAGTTAAGGAAATAAAACCGCTCTGTTGTAACGATTGAAACCCGATCTGTGGTAAGAAAATTAACCCCAGTCTATTGTAAATGAAGAAACGTTCTCTGGTGTGTGGAAAGAAACCCGCTTTGTTGTAAAGAAAGAACTCTACACTGTGGTAAATTAACCCCAGTCTATTGTAAATGAAGAAACGTTCTCTGGTGTGTGGAAAGAAACCCGCTTTGTTGTAAAGAAAGAACTCTACACTGTGGTAAATTAACCCTAGTCTATTGTAAATGAAGAAACGTTCTCTGGTGTGTGGAAAGAAACCCGCTTTGTTGTAAAGAAAGAACTCTACACTGTGGTAAATTAACCCCAGTCTATTGTAAATGAAGAAACGTTCTCTGGTGTGTGGAAAGAAACCCGCTTTGTTGTAAAGAAAGAACTCTACACTGTGGTAAAGACAAAAAAATCGCTCTGTACTAAGAAAGATATTTTAATTGGCAGATAATTCATAGACGTTTCAGCAAAACAATTCAGTCTCATTTGCCAAGAAGGCAAACAGTCCAGGACTCGTATGACTTAAAACAAATAAATAAACAAAACATATATTTACATAAATGGATAAACACTTCATATTTATTTGTTTACTGTACATAAACGATTTCTGCTTTCATTGCTGTTATCACTATTATTAACATCATTATCATTTTCGATAACATCGTTCTGTGTGGTAACAATGGCTGCTGTGGTGTCATGTTAGAGCTTATACAAACCTTAGTGTGGACTATCAGTTCTGTCTATTTCTCTTGAATGTTGTAGTGCAGTGCTAAGCATATCTCTCTCTTTCTTTCTATTTTTTTCTTTCTTTCTTTCTTTCTTTCTTTCTTTTATCTATCTATCTATCTATCTATCTATCTATCTATCTATCTATCTATCTATCTATCTATCTTTCTTTCTTTCTTTCCTTCCTTGCTTTCTTTTTTCTTTAAAAAAATAGATTCACAAAAGACCAGACTCACATAATAACGAAAGACTAAGTTATATAACGTTATAATATATAAAATAAAAACATTATTAAAACACATATCAAATTAAGTTTAGTCACTAATTCCTTGTCTATTGACGCGACACTTCGACGTCCACTCGTTTCATTGCACGTATGAAAAGTACTATTCTGCTATTTCTGTGGTTTTATCCAATGGTTGTATCTTAACGCTGCTTTAATCTTACAGATACTGCTTAGTTCTTTCTATCTTGTATGTAAATGTTGTAGCATGTTGATATTCATGGTACCACTTATTCAAGTGCTTACACTAAGAACTTAACGGTACAGCAGACAAAAAATACTTAGGGCACTGTGTTCTTGTGAACCTCAATCACATAGTTTTGAAGGAAAAACAAATAGCAACACGTTACTCCTTCTATAATCGTCAGATAGTGGATGTATAGTAAAAACAATATAAGTTTATTCGTTAGAAACATAACAATGCCTATGAATGTAAATATTGGGTAAAGCATATTTCTTAATTTGCATAGATAACACATGTAAGACTAGGCTTGTAGGAATGCTTCTTTCTTCATTCTCATGATTAGATAGTTCGGTTATCAAACATAGCACCTTACTCGTTGTTATTAGAGTCACAACAGCCCAGTAAAACTCATAGGTGTTAGGTCGCTGATAGTTTTAGTAGCTTGCTATTTGTGCATTTCTCGGATGTTTAATGATAATGTTTTAGTGGTCGGGGTAACTTTTCTCATTTCCGAAACATGACCTGCATAATTCTGCGATAGTTGGGATTTTTATATATTTGGTTGGGTTTTTTATTTATGATTTCTCTCTGCGACAACCACCCCTGGTCTCAGCAGCGAGGTCCGGCTTGAAACGTCAGTTACTCATCGACGGAAAAAAACATGAGTACCTCCAAAGTCGGAGTTATCTGCCTGTGCGGCGAGGAACCCCTGTGCACACGGCTGCCAGGGAAAAATGGATTAACACGCAACATTCAGTTCCTAGTCTCTAGGGACTTCGTCAGAGTTGAAAGCTGGCGAACGTAACAACAACAACAATTCTGCTATAGTACATTTTAAAATCATCATAAGACACGCTATAACATTAATGTGTACAATATCTGTGGTTTTTAAAAAGAAAATGACGATTTTACAACAGCGGGGTCATATTTGCCAAAGTTTTTAAAATATGTTTCTCATAAACGAATAATAGAGACGAAAATAACAATAGCATAAAAAAAATTGTCAAGAATATTAATATTTATGTTCAGTGTCGCAAATTTGAACCTCTCCACTAAAATTTCAATATCAAGAAAGAGTGGAATGCAGTTTCCTCGTGTTCTTTTCATTCATACATAAATATACATTTTATGAATGTAACTGAAATAATTCAGTTGTCATTTGACAACATAGAAAGAGCAACACGCGGAGTAGTGTTTTTCATCGACTCAGAACATGCACAACACAACGAGCCCTCAATAAACATTGCGAGAACACCAGACCCAATGGTCTACAACGAAAATGATGAATTGACGGAATATCATAAATACTGGGAAACATAACAGCAGCAGATGAGAACAGATGTTTTACCTTTCCCTGGTCTCTGGGTAGTGAGATTCAATGTCTAGCCATCATGGATAACGACGAGAATTGAAGGCAGGAGGTCCCGTGTGTTTTCTGCTTCAACTAAAGAACCATTGGCAGTTGGAAATCGAAAAGAGAAGGCCGAAAAATAGCCACAGACCGGGGTAAAGTTATTAGGGGAAAACAATCTACCTAAGCCGTTAAAACTCACGATGACAAAATTTATAGTACCTCTGAAGTGGGAGAATATCTGCCTGTATGGCGGGGGACACCTAAGCACACATTGCCGACGTGGACAAAAAAAATAGAAAAAAAAGTTATTTTTTCTCTTTTTCTCATTCTCACTGATACCGTATAAGGTCTCGTGGTTATATCATTAGTCGTTCTTGAGCTGCTCGAACTGTCTAAATTAGTGATTTTCCTTTGTTGTTACATGTCTCTGTGACTACATCTATCCACCTTCTTCTTTTCTCTTTTCACTGATACCTAAAAGGTGTCGTGGTTTATATCATTTGTCGTTCTTGAGTTGCTCGAACTGTCTGAATTAGTGATTTTCCTTTGTTGTTACATGTCTCTGTGACTACATCTATCCATCTTCTTCTTTTCTCTTTTCACTGATACCTAAAAGGTGTCGTGGTTTATATCATTTGTCGTTCTTGAGCTGCTCGAACTGTCTGAATTAGTGATTTTCCTTTGTTGTTACATGTCTCTTTCACTGCATATATCCATCTTCTTTTCTATTTTCACTGATACCTAAAAGGTGTCGTGGTTTATATCATTTGTCGTTCTTGAGCTGCTCGAACTGTCTGAATTAGTGACTTTCCTTTGTTGTTACATGTCTCTGTCACTGCATCTATCCATCTTCTTCTGGTCTTTTTCCATGCATTCTCGAGAAAGACGCCCTTGATGGTGAGGATTCATTCTGGCCAGGTGGTCCAGCCATTTAAGTTGCTGTTCCTCTATATATTCTTGGCAGGGTTTTATTCCTACCATTTTTATATGTGAATATAAAAAAGTGATATTTATGCCAAATTTAGTCCCACGGGACTTCGCTAGAGATATAAAACTAGCGAATGTAAAAAGACATAATAATGTTAAATGATAAATTTACAGCACAATGGAAACGTACAACTGTTTAAACAGAATTTGTGTTATAAAGAGCAAGAAATATATTACGTAAACAATCTAGACAGTGGAAGTACAGAAAAGAGTCATCAGTGCATATAGAACCAGCCCTGACATATGGAAGTGAATCATGGACAATCGAACAAGAGACTTTAAAACAACCCGAGAAAATACAGTAAAGTAGTTTTAAAAAGGAATATTTGGAATACCAGCGGGTAGCTATAAAGTGTAGAGAAGATGTTTTAACATGTAAAAGCTTAAAGAATGTGCATTTCTAACAACAGCAGGAATTAATGATCATTTTGGTTATGAAATGAGAAGGGAACAATTGGAATATATTGTGGTAACGGGGAGAATTATGGGATGAAGTGTTAGAGGAAAACAGTGAGAAATCACACTAAATATTTTAATATAATGGCATTACTATAAGTCAGCAACAGATTTCATAAACAATTGCACAAACAAAAGGTTTTGCATAAACCTGGTTATCTACTCCAGCAGACACTTTATACACTGCTTTTTGTTTTAATTTTTTTAAAGATGGTATTTTAGTTGTAATCTTGGCATTTTTGTACCTAAATATTTATGTCGAAATTATATTTTTGCACCTAAACATTTATGTCTAAATAATATTTTGTACCTAAACATTTATGTCTAAATAATAATTTTGTACCTAAACATTTATGTCGAAATAATATTTGTGTAGCTAAATGTTTAAAGATTGGCAATTTTGACAGTTTCGGTTGATCTTTTATTTTAAACAACAAAACGTGTTTTAATTTGTATCCATGGCTTCACCTAATCAACATGATAACGGTAGAAGCAGCAGCTGCATTTTATATTTGTAGACACAAATAAGTAACTCAACTAATGTATCATTAACAAACTGCTGTGTATAACCTTAATGTCCTCTCCTAATTTTATCAGTTAAACAAACTTCTACCAACACAATAAAAAAGTGTACACAAATTATTAACTAGACATTCTTTACTATTTCAGTAAACTAAATATAGCTCTAAATCGCTTGGTAAACTATACATTCTTATATTCCTAGGTAAACTAAACATTTTTCACTTCCCCTAGATAAACTAAATATTCTTATATTTCTTGGTAAACTATACATTCTTATATTCCTAGGTAAACTAAACATTTTTCACTTCCCCTAGATAAACTAAATATTCTTATATTTCTTTGTAAACTATACATTCGTATATTTCTTGGTAAACTAAACATTCTTATATTCCTTGGTAAACTAAAAACATTCGTGTATTCCTTTGTAAAATATACACTCTTATATTCCTTGATAAACTATACATACTAATATTTCTTGGTAAATTATACATTCTTATATTCATTGGTAAACTATGAATTTTTATATTTTATTAGTAAACTAAACATGCTTCACTTTCCCTAGGTAAACTAAACATTCTTATATTCCTTGGTAAACTATACATTATTATAATAATTCTATCTATTGACCTTTCGAGCCGTAGCCGTCTTGGGCGTAGACCAAGATACTCCTTCTCTTATCTGAATTTTTGTTCTAGCAGTTTTAATTTCTATTAAAGATATTTTATTTAATCTCGCCATTTGTCTCTGTTCTGTGCAAGCAGCTCTATCTCATTGGGGGAGTTATAATAATTGGTAAACCAAATATTCTTATATTTCTTGGTAAGCTAAACATTTTTATATTCCTTGGTAAGTTATACATTCTTATAATAATTGGTAAACTAAATAGTCTTATATTTTTTGGTAAACTAAACACTCTTATATTCCTTGGTAAACGATACATTCTTATATTAATTAGTAAACTAAACATTCTAATATTTCTTGGTAAACTATGCATTCTTATACTCCTTGGTAAAACTATACATTCTTCACTTCCCTTATATAAACTGAACATTTTCATTCTTTGGTAAACTGAACAATCTCTACACCCCTTCGTAAAATAGACATTATTCACACTTCTTTGTAAAATAAATATTCTTAATTCCGCTTAGTAAACTAGGTAAAGGTAAAGTTGTAAAGTACAAGACTTGAACCGGCGTCTTGGCACGCGAGTTTACACCCATATGTGCTCGGCCGCCTATCCAGAAATGTTCGGAGATTTCTGGATAGTGTCACTACAAGCATAGAAACTCACGATGGGAGGCGACATTCCTCACCTTCCCATGGTAATACCCTGGTACCCATTTCTATCAGCGGCTGGGTCGACCGGGGGGTGGGGGGTGGGGGGGGGGGTTTCAAACCACGAGTACAATTCACACTGCTCCAAGCGGGAATCGAACACGGGTTGTCCGAACGTCGGTAGCCCAGTCGGGTTGTTTTCCCAACTAGGCTACCCAAAGTAAACTAAACATATTTACACTTCTTAGTAAACAAGAGAAGTTTACACCCCACAGTAAACTAAATATCCGTTAATCCCCCTTGACTGAAAGGGAAAAAAAAACCAATAAATATACTTTATTCCTCTCGTTATACTAAATTTTCTTTCCGTTTCATTCCTATTATAAACATTTACTTGTCCACTTGAAAGTTCATGAAATGTTTAGTCCTCTTGCTTAACTTTAAACATATTTAAAATTGTGTTAATTTTTTATTTACTTACATAACAAACATCGCTCTTCACTTCCATTTTTTAACTCAACATGTCACGCTCCATTTATGAAATTAAATAAACTATTTTCTTTCCGTTTTACCAAAGTAAATACTCTTCATTGTGTTCAAAAACAAAATCGTCACTTCCCTTTCTAACATTAAATATGCTTCTCTCCTTACTAGACTACGCACTTGTCGCTGTTTATTTAATAAACATTCTTCTATCCTTAAGTTAAACTAAACATGTGTTACTTCCCTTCGTAAAAAAAATTATATATTCTCTCATATCATCATCAGGTTGCATGTCCTTAGCAGAATATTGCTTCACCACAGCCCGTCTGACAGAATCTCTGTCTCTAGCCAGATCTGCCACTTCTTCTGTTGTCATGTTCAAGGTCTCCTTGATGTTTTGAAACCACATTCTTCTTAGTATGCCCCTGATGCGCCGTCCAGGAACCATGCTTTCCATTATCCTCTGTAGAATTGTGTTGACAAGTAAGATCTTTTTAATGTTTCAATATTTTAGTCTGTCTTCATTGCTCTTTTTCATTATCCAAGGTATCTCAATGATTTTTATGTAACATGTTGTTTCGAATGAATCAATTTTCTTCCTTGCTGTTTGCAATTTTTTTTCCTCATACTAAACTAAATACTATTCACTCTTATTTTTACGGGAGCCGCGACAGCTCAGTGGTTAGTGAACTGGACTATAAAGGACAAGAGGTTCACCCAGCCTTAAATGGGTACCTGATTTTTTTTCTGGGAAAGTAAAGCGGGACGGGCGTAATACCGACCACATTACCCCAAAAATCATGTGCCGAAGGTCTATACAAAGAATGGTCACTTACACCATATTCCCTGAACACCACTTGGAGTGACTCTTTACTTTCTTGACTTACTTATTTTTAAACATAATGTCGTCATGTCCGGTTCTAAATTTATGTTTTCTTCACAGTCTTTCTTTCTAAACTAAACATTCTTCACTCTTCTTATTGCTGGGTGGTTTGGAGGTAAGATGTTCCTCCCTGGACTAGAAGGTCTCAGGTTTCAGTCTCATGAAATGTGATAGTAGGAACTTATCACTTTTCTTTGTGACCTTTACCCTCACCCAGTCTTCAGGTTCTAAGACTCGATGTCTAGTCGTCTCGGATAACAACAAAGATGCAGGAGATCGTGTGTGCATTCTTCGTAAGTTAACGAAACCTTGACAGTTGGACATCGAAAGGTGTACGCCACAAGTGGGCTTCTGTCTGGACAAAATCGATAGGATGATAATATAACCCAAAACAAAACTTATACGCTCCGTCTATTAAAAAAATGAGAGTACCCCTGAAGTAGGAGAATGTCTGTCCGTAAGGCGCGGGACACCTGAGCACACGCCTGAGGGTGTGCAAAATGTAAAAGAGTGGTATTCGCAGAATATTCGCGCCCTCATTAGAGATATAAAGCAGACTCACACCAACAAGAAAACAACTCTTCCTGGTATACTAGAGAATAGCAATTTCTCGTTATATTTTTATTATTATGATTAATAAGTTTAATGCACTCTCTTACCGCACTGAACACTATTCTCGTTAAACTAAAGAGTTGTCTTCTCCATTTCTAAAAATACATTTTCCCCATTGTCTTACTGAACTAAACATTTGTCACTCTTATTATTAACTCTTTTCGTACGTTTCGCCGCACAGTGCGTCACTCTCAAATTGATTAGTGCGAACTATCATCAAACCATATTTTGTTTTTTTACATGTCTTGTATCAGCTTGGTGTTGGTGAAATATAATACCTTATTCAATTATCTAACAATTCTTATATAATTTGTTATATGTTAGGGAAATATAAATATGTAGTGTGATTCTTAAAACCATGAAAAATGTTGTCTCTGAAATATCTTCCGTTGTTTTGATAAAGAGCTTCCATTCGAAAAGAGTTCTTTCAACAAAAGAGTTGTCATTTGTCTTTCTAAAATCACTCTCTTACTAAACTAAACATTGTTCACTCTTCTTATTAAACAAAAGAGCTGTCATTTTTCTTTCTAAAACCACTCTCTTACTAAACTAAACATTTTTCACTCTTCTTATTAAACAAAAGTGTTGTCATTTTTCCGTCCTAAAATCACTCTCTTACTAAACTAAACACTCGTCACTCTTCTTACTACATTAATAGAGTCGTTAATTTTGTTTCTAACAATAAATATTATTCACTCTCTTGTATTAAACACTCTTCACTCCCTTTGTTAATCTAAACATAGTAAACACCCGTTATTGAACTCTAAACACACTCATCATTCTCCCTGGTACACTAAATGTATAGCAGTGTCCGTCTGTGGTGGCTCGTCCGAGTAGTCGACCACCTCATGCCTGGGATCGATCTCATACCTCTCCACATTGTTCACAACATACAACCACTCGACCAGCCTGACATTAACTTTAACGTTTTCATCATCATCATCGTGTTGCTCATCCTCCTGATTACCGACGTCATCCAGCGCCCTTCTACTTTCTATGTTGTGTAAATTTGATGTAGACTCGGATTTCCTCATTTTGAAGTGACTCCCTGGATGAACCCGCGATGTTGGAACAACGCCTCTGCTTAACTGTTGAAATTTTGACCCTCGTCTTTCACTTCTATCGACTGACATAATTCTGGAAAATGATCTCCTCTTTATCTCTTCTTGATGATTGGTTACGCTTGTCACGTGACCAGAGTCATTGCTTGTATATTTTCCAGTGAGTTTATTTTCAGAGTTGGACCTTACTATTTCTCTTCTATATTTATAGACATCTTTGAGTCTTGTCTCCGCGCTATCCCAGTCCCCGGATAATTTTCTATTAGATTTATTTATGTTCTTGTTGCCTTCGTTGTTCTTTGTTCTATTGACCGTCATCGACCTAGGAGTTCGAACAATAGAAGGCATATCGGTAGAGCTGTTATTATTCGTTGTTATGTGTTTGTTATTAACTGTTTTCTTGATGGAACTTCCTTCTTTGGCAGTGTGGTAGATGGCTACATTTTTATTATTAGTGAGCGTTATGGCGTTATTGTTGTTGTTACTGTTGTTTGATTTAATTGAGCTATTTGGTATACTATCAGCTCTATTGTTCTTGCTTTCAAAAAGAGGCTCTATTGTTTCTTGTTGTTCTTGTAGGTCAGAAGCACACAATGAAATAGGTCTATGGAAATTAGACAAACTCATCGACTGATTGGTACCTCCATTCTTGCTTTCACTACCTTGGCTTTTGCTGGATTCAAGAATTTTTCTTTGGGATATGGGCGATGAGCTGTACGTGGAACGAAATTCTTTACTCTGGTTAGACCCGTTTGCCCTCATGTTGAGATTTGAAGAGTCGCTATAATTTCGATGTGCAGCAAATCGATCCATTTTCATTCGTTCTTCAGCCACGTTGATCTTTGCATCAGCCCAGCTGTCAGCAGTTGCAATGCTGCTTCTCCGGCTGCAGCTGGTTTTGCTGCTGAATGATGTACCTGGTTGACTGACTGAAGCATTGATTCCTGTGTAAGATTAAAATTAGTCGTTAGATGCCATGGTTTACATGCAATAACAAATATAACACTGATTAGAAGATAAGCTTTATATAAGAAATAAATGGTGTGGTTATAATGTAATTTAAAACAACAATGGAAAAATGAGTTAATGTTAATTATGTAGTAATAGTAGTGGTTGTAATAGTAATTGTAGTAGTTGAAGAAGTAGCTATCATCATATGCCATACAGGTTGACGGAGATGATCATGTCCTTATTCAATCTTCTACCCACGGTGCATCGTATCAATTCTGTTGACTGTTTGCCATGCCATGACGCCAAACTATTTAGTATCTTCTATCTTTGTCGTCCGCTATTTCTTTTTCCCTGTATTTTGATAGTTGTAATCAAGTATTCAAACTTTCGTCATGATGTGCCCGAAAAATGTTCATTGTTTCTTTTTAATGTTTTTAGGAGCTCCCTTTTTGTGTTGGCCTCTTTGAGAATGTTCTCATCGGACTTTTTAGCTGTCCAGGGAACTTTCAACATTATTCTGAGAAATCCCATGTCTGTGGCCTCTAATCGTCTTTTCATTTGTTTGTCTACTGTCTATGATTCGCTTCCATATGTCAAAATTGGCTCTATATAACACAGATGAACTCTCTTTCTCACTTCTATTGACATAGACTTGTTGCATAAGATGTTTTTCATTTTCTGAAATGCAATTTTAGCCTGAGCTGTTCTGCTTTTTATTTCTTTGGTGCATCTTCCATTTGATGTCATTATTATGTCCAAGTACTTGACGCGTTTGTTTCAGATTTGTCCTGTTTATATTTATGCTGCATGATTGTTTCTTAGATGTGACCATTACTTCTGTGTTCTTACTATTCAGACTGAGACCTTTCTTGTTGACAAACTTTCAGTAATTTTACTGCCTTGCTGGTATTGTGCCACAAGTTCTGCATGTCGTTTAATCTTCTTTTGATCTCCTTCTGACAGTCTGTTTTTGTTAATCACTTCAGATGTAAAATATTCATAACTTGATACAATTTCAAGTTCTTCACTGTTGATGATGATTTTGGAATGTTTTTTTTTTCTTTGTCAATGAACATTATCTTGGTTTTCTGAATCTGTAGATAGAGGGTTTATTTTCCACTGTGCTTTTTAACACACTCATTTGTCTGTTTTAATCCTTTGCGCTGTTTGAGGAGGACTGAGTTAACAGCGTATCTGAGTTCTGGTCTTATGTTGCCATTTATTGTGAAAGGGTCTAACTTCACAACTCTGTCATCGTTTCTGACATTTCAACATAAGGTGTTTAAAAGAAATGGAGAGAAGATGTTATCCTGTCTCACCATTTTGTACTTCGAACCAGTTTGATGTTTCACCCGCTATCCTGATAGCTGCCCGCTGTAATGATCTATTAAGTGTTTTGGAAAGCCCATATCTTTCTTGATGTTCCACAGCTTCTGATGCCGTACGCAGTCAAAGACCTTGCAGTAGTCTATGAAGCAAGTATACAGTTCTATGTTGTATCCCCATACACTTCTCAAAGATGTTTCTCGTGTAAAAAATATGGTCCCGGGTACTTCTACAATGTCTAAAACCTACTAGAACTACGTGGAGTTCATGTTCTAACTTCCATTCTATCCTCTGCATGATGATATGCAAGAGAATTTAGCTGGCATGGTTTATAAGGACGATCGTTCGTTAATTCATACACAACTGCAGATTTCCTTTCTTTGTAATGCCCATGTACACTGATCTTTTTCCAGAGGTTTGATCAATCTGCATTTTTCCACATCCTCACACACAGTGAATGGAAATACAAACACTGGCCTCCCCTCCAGCCTGGATGAACGCAGCTGGAATATCCTAACATCCTGATGATTCATTCTCTTCAGTATATTTATTTTTTTTTTTTTGGCAGAACGAACTCAACTTCATCCAGTTTAGGCCCTGGTTCTATTTCTTCACTTTCTAAAAAAACATATTTTAATGTTTTGAAGTATTTTCCTACATTGTTCTACAATAAACGACCCACTTTGCAATATGTAAACAAACAAATAAAACATACATTATAAAATGGACGTATAAATAAAGTTTGCAAATCGTAAATTGGCATAAAAATATAATTTTAAACATAAATAATATGAAATATTAAAGAGGAAGAAAACAGATAAAATGTTCAAGATATGGGCTAACAAACAGGTTTTAAAAAAGCAAGAAATGTTAGCAAAATAAGAAAACGCTAATTTTTTTAAACAGGACACAACGAGTGAGACATTTAATCCAACAGATTAATTGAGTATTGCATAGCGAGAAATAAAAAAAGAATGCTAAAGAAATTAAATAATTAACATTAATTTATATTTGCAAGTTATAAATAAGCAAAAAGTAAATTGTAAGTTCCGAAAGCTTATGCACAAAGTACAAAAGCAGACTCACAAGTTATAAGGTAGTAAATAAACAGTTAGATAAACATACTAGTGTGATTGTTGTAGACAAACAGATAAAATGAAACATAGATCATACGTGTCTATTTATTACAGAATATGTAAACAACAAGAAAATAAGCATAAACTCCACGAGTTGTAAACAGATAAAAACGTTTGCAGATTTACACACACACACACACACACACACACACACACACACACACACACACACACACACATATATATACATATATATATGTATATATATATATATATATATAGAGAGAGAGAGAGAGCTTTAATCAGAAATAACAAATAACTTATTACAATTCATAAACTCTCAGTTATAGTAAAAGAGTATTAAACATATAGAAGCATAATCGATTAGTTTAAAACCGCTTGAAAGCTTTAAACAGAAATATAAATGTAACAGGTGTAAACTAACATATATATGTATCAGCTTTAAATGGAAACATAAATCTAACAACTTTAACAGACATGCAAATATAACAGGTGTAAATGACATATACATATAACAGCTTTAAAAAGACAATATAAATGTAACAGCGTTAAACAGAAATATAAATGTAACAATTTTAAACAGAATATAAATGTAACAATTTTAAACAGAAATATAAATGTAACAATTTTAGACAGAAATATAAACTTAACAATTTTAAACAGACATTTTTATTATAAATTAACTATAAAGAATTATAAAACTATAATTATAAGTTATAAACAGCTACAAACATCGAAAATATAAATGAGCAGATAACTAGAATGCTCTAACCTGTGGACGCCACACTGTTGAAAGATATCTTCCGCTTGTCTCCCTTTGTAGTGACATTGGTTGTTATTGGAGGTAGATCCGGAGCACTCATATTGCCTAGTTGAGCCACTCCTACAAGTGGCAGTCGACGGTTATCTGATGACCTGATACCGGCATCAATAGGAGCAAAGCTCACTCCTGTAATAACCTCGACCTTTTCTGGGTCGGAACTCAAATCAAATATTGTTTCGTCTAATGTCCTGTACTTATTTTTAACTCCGCATTTCTCGTTTTCGTTTGCGCGCCTATTTCTGGTTAAATTCCTGGAATTATTATTACTCGTTTTGAAATTTTTCGAAATCCAATGTCCTTTCGAATTTTTCACATCAGGGCTAAAATTATTGGTAACCGTGTAGGTACCGTTGTTGGTGTCCCTTGTTCGTGTGAAAAGATTGTTGTTGTTGGGGCATGACGTAGTTGCTCGAAGTGTTGGATCATTTTTAGTCATGACACACCTGGAAGAATAAGGTGAAATGGTTTGTTCTGAGAGGTTACTGCCAATTTGTAGTGAGGTGACCGGGTTGTGGTGATCCTGGCAGGATAACGACGATGCCAGACCTAGACCAGGTTGTCCCGATGTGCGGTTGTTTGAGAGTGCTCTTGACGGTATGAACCCGCGCGTTGTAACAATGGGCGTGTCTCTTTGGTTGCCGCGAGTGTTGTTCTTAATGGAGGATAAGTCCAGCTCGGAACTGTGGAGAAATTTGGACGTGTTGGTACTGACGTGTTGATATGAAGGCCCACGGAAATATAGCCCTCGACTTTTTAATTGTGGAGACTGTAACAACTTTTGATTGGAGTTGTAGCAGGACACGTCGACACCTTTATTTGGCGTCCGATAAGGTCCCAGATGCGGCTCTCTCGCCACAGTACTCGTCCAGGGACGTTCACGCATGCGCATTATTGACGTTTCTTGTGGCCAGCGATTTGCCACACGAGAGGTGATAGGGCTTTACGGGTAACGCAGTAGTGATCACACGCAGAGGGCGATAAGACTGATACCTATAACACCAGCAGGCAAACCGCCAGAAAGTAATGAATGTAGGCCAGTTTGGTATCACCGTGGCATTTTTGTTTGGTTACATGAATGCTCAAATTTCGTTTCGGAAACATGACACTTTTGTTACTTTCATAAATGATACATGAACGTTCAGGTCTCTACCAGCCTGTGCTTGTTCCGTACAAATATGTTCTCCTGCTGATGGCGTTAAACAATTGCCCCTATAAGAGAAGAAATATGTTTTAATTAGAGTAAACGGAGTCACACAGCATACATATTTTATAAGACAGTGAAGTGTTTTTACTCAGAAATATATTATGTATGACAGAAATTAAATTATTCAGCACTATCTCAAAGAAACTAAATTATTCATTACTCTGTTTCACATAATTAAATTATTCAGTACTGTGTCACAGAAGCTAAATTATTCAGTACTCTGTTTAAAAGAAACTAAATTAATCATTACTCTTGTCTCATAAAAACTAAATTATTCAGTACCCTCGTCACGTAAAAACTAAATTATTCAGCACTCTGTCACAAATAAACTAAAGTATTCAGTACCCTCGTCTCATAAAAACTAAATTATTCTGTTTCACATAATTAAATTATTCAGTACCCTGTCTCACAGAAACTAAAAAAAAAAGAAGAAAAGAAAAAAAAACGTTCGTCAGCCACAGTTGTTTGCCAGCTATACTTTAGTTGATTTCATCATTTGTCTCTTTTCTTGAAGATAAAATACACATGCTTCCTTTATTATACTTTCAAAGTGATTTGAACAAACTGTATTTTAAAATGCAAAAAAAAAATAAATAAATAAAGTGTGGAAAATAAATATATGGTATTTCCGGAAACACTCAGTTTACCAACCTTTGATCTCTTTGTTATGCGGCCTTCATTAATCCAATATCGTGCATACATCAATATTTTACTTGAATTAAATTCATATTTGGTGCCTGGTATCACAAATTGAAACCACTCCCATAAAATATCAGTTTTAAGAATGAGAGGAATGTATCAGGCTCATGGCATTTTCATTCATAAATGCTGTAAAATTTCAAAAATTGTTACTAAAATGTCACATTGGAATTAAAACAAACAACTATGAGCTCAAGGCCGGTGACATATACTTTTTTTTGATATTTTAAATACATATTTGTACGCGTGTTTTGTGTTTGTTCCTGTTGAAGGCCTTTTGCGCCGAAACGTCGTTTTAGTTAGTGATGTCATCTTGTAACGATATTCTATAACGATACTGTTTTTTTTTCTATCTTTTTTCGATATCTATTTCTTTCTTATTTCTCCTGATATCTCCATACAGCTTGTCCTGGTATATTGGAGGTTCTGGTCACAAGAACCTTCTCTACTTATCGTATGTTTGGCAAGAATATACAGATGGTTCAGCAGTCAGCTCTTGAATTTAAAATGCAGTAATCTCGTACGTGGCTCGTTCAAATATCGTGACCTCATCGCCATCAAAGCGGCGATCGATGATTAATGTCAATATCGTTCAGGATTAATAGCCCAACTCCATCTGCAGAGCGTGACGTAATAAGGAGGAAAGGGAGGGTACTGTGGAATCCAGGACATGTAACCACAATAAATGTTTCGCGTTGAGTTTTCTTTAATCAGTTTTTTTTTTTTTATGCGAGAGACTCGTAATATAAACTGAAAGTCGAATTAAGATAAACACGGGTAAACTGATGGTCGAAAGGATAAAATGAATAAGAGACAGTCACAGAGAGAGAGAAGAGAGAGAGAGAGAGAGAGAGAGAGACCGATATATAAGAAGAGGCAGAAATAGAATGATGAACGAACAGAAATGCAAACAGATAGACATGGAAATCATCATCATCATTATTGATTGCCGTCTCCGCATCGAAGGCTGGCTACCATGGATCGCCATTCCACTCTGACACTTGTTTTGATAGTGCAGGTTGACATTGGCTGAAGACAAATAATAATAAATGAATATTATTATAGAGGGAAACTTCCGAGGCGATAATCAGTGAATCAATTCAGAGGAAGAGGTATGTTTACAGCACTCGGAAAAATTGACAAATAATCAACAACAGAAAAAAAATATGGACCAAGGCAGGATCGAACCCGTACTCAGTGGCACAGCGCCTTGCCACGAAAAGTGCAAATCAGCTTGAGTGGCAGTGTTCCCTAGCGTTTGGCTTTTCGTTTTTGAGTGGCAGTGTTCCCTAGCGTTTGGCTTTTCGTGGCAAGGCGCTGTGCCACTGAGTACGGGTTCGATCCTGCCTTGGTCCATTTTTTTTTCTGTTGTTGATTATTTGTCATTTTTTCCGAGTGCTGTAAACATACCTCTTCCTCTGAATTGATTCTCTGACATTGACTGACTTGTCCATCTTTTGATGTTATGATAGTCTTGGTCTGCCTCTGCGTCTTTTACCTTATATTTTTGCCTTTCAGTATTACTTTTACAGATTGCTGGACCCTAGATGCAAGAACAATAAGAAAAAAACCTCTACAGAGATGAAATGTGCTAGACGAATGACAGGAAACAGTCTGAGAGATAAGATCAGAAATGAAGAACTGAGGAAAAAGCTAAGAATAGCCCTCGCCATAGAATATATAAGGAAACAACCGATAAAATGATTTGGCCACGTGACAAGGCAGAAAGAACAAAACACAACACACCGAGCCGTCAACAAACGTTGTGAGAACACCAGACCCAAGGGTCGACCACGAAAAAGATGGGTCGATTGAATATTAGAAGCACTAGGAAACATAACAGCAGCAGAGGCGAACAGAAGAGCAAAAGACCGCAAATGATATCTCCCCTCGACGCTGAAAGGCAGATGAGGAAGGAAAGAAGAAAAGAAGAAAGTATTACTTTTAGTAAGCTGCTTTGTCTTTAACATTCCCCAAAAATCTCGGACATAGAAAATGTGAGGCGATAACAGAACGGCAGGCAAGTAGATATACTCTCAAAGAAAGAAGAAGGGACAGACAGATGAACAGAATGTTAAAAAGACAAATTGATAGACAGGTAGACTTAGCTAGAGACAGAAAGATATACAAACAGACAGAAACTCAGACATTCTCACATAACACGGGAAGATAAGACTTATGGACAAATTGTATGTATGGCCCTTTTCGTCTTGTCAGACGGTCTAGTGGAGGCTATTGTGTATATGGCCCTTTTCGTCTTGTCAGACGGTCTAGTGGAGGCTATTGTGTATATGGCCCTTTTCGTCTTGTCAGACGGTCTAGTGGAGGCTATTGTGTATATGGCCCTTTTCGTCTTGTCAGACGGTCTAGTGGAGGCTATTGTGTATATGGCCCTTTTCGTCTTGTCAGACGGTCTAGTGGAGGCTATTGTGTATATGGCCCTTTTCGTCTTGTCAGACGGTCTAGTGGAGGCTATTGTGTATATGGCCCTTTTCGTCTTGTCAGACGGTCTAGTGGAGGCTATTGTGTATTTTTGTAAGGTTTTGTTTGGTTGGTTATTTGGTTATGGAAGGCCCCGGTATCACTGCAAACGAATTAAAATCCATAATTGCTTAACCGCTCGTCCTAGTGGAATCATCAGAATTAATATCTCATCTCATTGAAGGATCCAAACAAAGAAATGCAACTGCAGTCCCCATCATAGCAGCCACACCACACGACAAAATACATAAGGCGTAGCCGCACAGGAAGTGAAAGCATCATCATTCATCGTAAGCAATCGCAGTATTGAAACACGATCCGGATGAAAAACACAGTTCACGGTATGCACAGAGCGTTAAACTCAGTAGCTCCGACAGCAAGACAGTAGCAGGCACTTAATGCTGAAAATTAATAATAAAACTTACACAAATTTAATCTGATGGCTAAAAGCTATTAAATCCTGTTGTTCCTTCTCTGTGTCCTTTCAGTTGAGACTTGCCTATCTGTAACATTACACGATCGACCACTGAAAAATCTATTTGTTATTACTAAATATTGATTTTATCGATCCTGGAGAGTGACGCTAGGGGACGCTGCTTTAGCGTTTTGATCTAACACGATGTGTTATTTGTTTTAGCTTCACTGTTAATGCAACAAATTGTTTATAGTTATCGTTTATAGTTACCGCTGTACGGAATCAAGCTAGAAGATACATTTTATACTTCGGGTTAAAGACCTTTGTTTAATGGTAGTTTGAATTAAGTTTAAAAAGTGATACAAATAAAAGGTGTATCGTTTGTAAACAACTTGCATTGTAGTCAGAACAGCAGACTGTTTTGCGTAACAGATTTTTGTTGTTGTTTTTTTTTTTTTGCGTCTACAAGCTTTCACTTGTAACGAAGTCCCTAGAGACTAGAAACTGAATTTTGCATGTTAATCCGTTTTTCCCTGATAGCCGTGTGCACAGAGGTCCCTCGCCGCACAGGCAGATAACTCCGTCTTCGGAGGTACTTATATTATTCCGTCGATGAGTAATTGACGTTTCAAGCCGGGCCTCGCTGCTGAGGTCAGGGGTGGTTGCCGCAGAGAGAAATCACAAATAAAAATTTCAACTGATACAGCCGGGATTTGAACCCACAACATCTCTGTCTCGAGCCGGCGTCTTACCTCGAGACCAGCAGTCCACCATTACTAATTTACTTATATGTTTGTCTATTTTTTTTGTGTGTGTCTCTGTATATATGTCTATATATACCAGACGACCTGCTCAAATCAATATTCATAGCCCTACCAAAGAAATCTGGTGCGATTGAATGCGATGATCATCGCACAATAAGCCAGCCGAATGAGTCATATGACTAAGATATTACTAAGAATCATCATGCGAAGAGTGCGATACAAAATCAGTCCAGAAATTAGCGATGAACAGTGTGGTTTTGTTGGAGGTAAAAGTACGAACAATGGCACATACATTATAAGATCTTTAGTAGAAAGAGCCATAGAGGTGAAAACAGATTTATACCTATGTTTCATAGATTATACCAAAGCATTTGACAAAGTAAAACACCAAGAAATAATAACAATTTTAGAAAGCATAAACGTAGACAGTAAAGATCTAAGAATAATAAAGAACATGTACTGGCAACAAACAGCGGCCATAAGAAATGGAAATCAGTTTGGAATGTTTCAACAAATAATACTGGGTGTTAGGCAGGTTGTTTGCTGTCACAAGATTTGTTTAATATGTATAATGAGATTATTTTAAGATCCATAAGGGACATGCCTGGAATAATAAACAGAGGTCAAAGTATAAATAATCTATGGTATGCTGGTGATACAGTCTTAATCGCTAAGAGTGAAAATGAGTTACAAAAAATGTTTGACATTATAGTGAAGGAAAGAAAAAATAAAGAACTAATTCATAATAGCAAAAACGCAGAAGTAATGGTAACAACAAAGAAAAAGACATCAGTGCAATGCACAATAAAGACCATTGGAGCAATATTAAAACAGGTAATTAAATTTAAATATCTGGGAAAATTGTTAACCACAGATTGTTGATGTACAACAGAGGTGAGATGCAGAATGGCTCAGGCAAAAGCAGCTTTCCAAAAAAAAAGGAAGATTCTATGCAATCCATTACCTGGTATGTAAAGCCAGTCTTAACATATGGTTGTGAACCATGGAAAACAGGATAACAGACAAGAAAATCACTGAAGGTTGTAGAAATGTGGTTTTACAGACGAATTTTGAAAATACAATGGACTGCTAAAAAAAGTAATGAAAGCGTTCTGAAAGAGGCCAAAGCAAAACGAGAGATAATATCTAATACTAGGAAGAAACAAAAATCATTTTTTGGCCATGTGATGAGAAGGGAACAACTGGAATATATTGTAAAACCTGGTAAAGTTCAGGGACGAATGTATAGAGGTAAGCAAAGAGAAAAGATACCAGACAGCAAGAGAATAGCTTGGCAGAAGGTCAACAACATAAATAATAAATAACTCTCGAGATCGAAAGTTGTGGAGAGACATGATCACCTACGCCAGCAGGCTTGGTACTTGATGATGATGATGTCTGTCTACATACGTCATCTGTCTAACTTTCTGTCTCCTCCTGTAGGGAAAGACCATGCGAGAATGTAGCACACACCACAAGTAGGGTTATGACGACATCATCAGGAAGACGTGATAAAGTGAGTAAAACGGCGGACAAGCTAGAGTAGAACGGACAAAGTGGAACGGACAACATGAGTAAACTGACAACGTGAGTTGAACGGACAACGTGAGTTGAACGGACAACGTGAGTAGAACTGACAACGTGAGTTGAACGGACAACGTGAGTAGAACGAACAATATGAGTTGAACGGAAAACGTGAGTAGAACTGACAACGTGAGTAGAACGGACAACGTGAGTAGAACTGACAACGTGAGTTGAACGGACAACGTGAGTAGAACGAACAATGTGAGTTGAACGGACAACGTGAGTAGAACTGACAACGTGAGTAGAACTGACAACGTGAGTAGAACTGACAACGTGAGTAGAACTGACAACGTGAGTTGAACGGACAACGTGAGTAGAACGAACAATGTGAGTTGAACGGACAACGTGAGTAGAACTGACAACGTGAGTAGAACGAACAATCTGAGTAGAACGAACAAAGTGAGTAGAACTGACAACGTGAATTGAACGGACAACGTGAGTAGAACGAACAATGTGAGTAGAACTGACAACGTGAATTGAACGGACAACGTGAGTAGAACTGACAACGTGAGTTGAACGACAACGTGAGTAGAACAAACAATGTGAGTAGAATGAACAATGTGAGTTGAACGGACAACGTGAGTAGAACTGACAACGTGAGTTGAACGGACAACGTGAGTAGAACGAACAATGTGAGTAGAATGAACAATGTGAGTTGAACGGACAACGTGAGTAGAACTGACAACGTGAGTTGAACGGACAACGTGAGTAGAACGAACAATGTGAGTTGAACGGACAACATGAGTAGAACTGACAGCGTGAGTTGAACGGACAACGTGAGTAGAACGAACAATGTGAGTAGACAGAACAATGTGAGTAGAACGAACAATGTGAGTAGAAAGAACAATGTGAGTTATACGAACAATGTGAGTTGAACTGACAACGTGAGTAGAACGGACAACGTGAGTAGTACGGACAATGTGACTAGAACGAACAATGTGAGTAGAACGGACAGCGTGAGTAGAACGGACAACGTGAGTAGAACGGACAGCATGTGTATAACGGACACTGTGAGTATAACGGACACTGTGAGTAGAACGGACACTGTGAGTAGAACGGACAGCGTGAGTAGAACGGACAGCGTGAGTAGAACGGACAATGTGAGTAGAACGAACAATGTGAGTAGAACTGACAACGTGAGTAGAACTGACAAAGTGAGTAGAACGAACAATGTGAGTAGAACGAACAATGTGAGTAGAACGGACAGCGTGAGTAGAACGGACAGCGTGAGTAGAACGGACAGCGTGAGTAGAACGAACAATGTGAGTAGAACGAACAATGTGAGTAGAACGGACACTGTGAGTAGAACGGACAGCGTGAGTAGAACGGACAGCGTGAGTAGAACGGACAGCGTGAGTATAACGGACAGCGTGAGTAGAACGAACAGCGTGAGTATAACGGACAGCGTGAGTAGAACTGTCAAAGTGAGTAGAACGAACAATGTGAGTAGAACTGACAACGTGAGTAGAACTGACAAAGTGAGTAGAACGAACAATGTGAGTAGAACTGACAACATGAGTAGAACTGACAATGTGAGTAGAACCGACAAAGTGAGTAGAACTGACAACGTGAGTAGAACTGACAACGTGAGTAGAACTGAGAAAGTGAGTAGAACTGACAAAGTGAGTAGAACTGACAAAGTGAGTAGAACTGACAAAGTGAGTAGAACTGACAAAGTGAGTAGAACTGACAAAGTGAGTAGAACTGACAAAGTGAGTAGAACGAACAATGTGAGTAGAACTGACAACGTGATTAGAACTGACAACGTAAGTAGAACTGACAAAGTGAGTAGAACTGACAACGTGAGTAGAACGGACAGCGTGAGTAGAACGAACAACGTGAGTAGAACGGACAACGTGAGTAGAACGGACAACATGAGTAGAACGAACAACGTGAGTAGAACGGACATCATGAGTAGAACGAACATCGTGAGTAGAACGGACCCTGTGAGTAGAACGAACATCGTGAGAAGAACGGACAACGTGAGTAGAACGAACATCGTGAGTAGAACGGACACCGTGAGTAGAATGAACATCGTGAGTAGAACGGACAACGTGAGTAGAACGAACAACGTGAGTAGAACGGACACCGTGAGTAGAACGAACATCGTGAGTAGAACGGACAACGTGAATAGAACGAACTTCGTGAGTAGAACGGACATCGTGAGTAGAACGGACAACGTGAGTAGAACGAACATCGTGAGTAGAACGGACAACGTGAGTAGAACGAACATCGTGAGTAGAACGGACATCGTGAGTAGAACGGACATCGTGAGTAGAACGAACTTCGTGAGTAGAACGAACATCGTGAGTAGAACGGACAACGTGAGTAGAACGAACATCGTGAATAGAACGGACATCGTGAATAGAACGGACATCGTGAGTAGAACGGACATCGTGAGTAGAACGGACATCGTGAATAGAACGGACAACGGAAGCTAAAGAAACTGTTCTCATAACAACCATGAAATTTAGTCTGTTGAACCTCTTCTCTTATAGTTGTACTAGTTAGTTTGACTGAAAGATAATGGAAGACGTCAGGTCATTAGCTTATATGACATACTCGTGACATTTTCTTGGGTTGTAAGAAATGTAACCACTTTTCATCATCATCATCATCATTGAGTGCCGTCTCCGCAACGAAGGTTGGCAGTAGTATAGATCTAGGGATATAGGCAACAAAATTGCCGCCAGCGGCAGAATATTCCTTATATAAATAGTCTACCGGCAGATTTTTTCTGCCGCCAGGAATATTCCTTATATAAATAGTCTACCGGCAGATTTGTTTTTTTCTTATATGAGAGTCTACCCGCCCATTTTTTGTTCCGGTCGTGGTGACCTCTCGTGGCGGTGGTGGTGACCTCCCGGTGACCTCTCGTGGCGGTGGTGGTGGTGTTGTGGTGACCTCCCGCGGCGGTGGTGAAGAGGCGGTGGTGGTATCATAAATCTATTATATTCTTTGTACTTTCAATGGTGCCGTAACTTTCAAAAATCTATTCTTTCTTTATACTCTCAGGCAATAAAAAAAAAAAAAAAAAAAAACAGTGACAAGTTTATTTATTGTTTTTAAAAACTTCCTTTAGAATTAAAGGTAACAGCTTAGGCCGTTACACACGATACATGAATGCGCATTACCGAACTTAGTAACTACACGCGAAACACCGCGTTAATTAAGCGAGATCAAAGAGCTCGGTGGACGCGCAGCCGCGAAGACGCGCAGCGAAGACGCACAGCGAGGGGCCGCGTTTAACGTTAAGCGCGATCAAAGAGTTACCGATAGACGCGCAGCAAGGGGCCGCGTTTACATCAAAGAATCCGCCTCCCGTGGTGAAATATCCGTAGCCGGTAAGTGTTCATCAGGAGAGAGAGTCATTTAACAGGGGAATTTTACGATACCGATGTTTTAATGTGAGACGCTTGGGGGTAATTAATATCTTTGCGCTGGTTCGTGTTCAAAGACCGTTTTCGCTGTGAAAAGTTTTGATTGAACGTTTGAGTGCCAGACTGGCCAGGGGTACGGACTTTTTATCATCTGAAGATTAGAATACCACTTATCAGGGGAATTTTACTGGGTGGTTGTTTTAATGTGAGATGTTTAGGGGAAATTAACACTGACAAGTTTATTTATTTATTGTTTTATTCGTATATATCTCACAATAGATAACACAGGGGTAGACATTAATGTATTGTTTAACTATTGTACATTATAGACAAGTATCTCTCTCTCTCTCTGCGATCAGGACTCATCAGAGTAGGATTCCAGACTCCCACATGAAGTCATCTGTCAGGTTAACTGTGTTGATCGCCCCCACAGACAGAACGTCACATTTAGAGTCCGCCAGATCCACTCTGACTAACACCCGTTAATACGTCTTAACACCCGTTAATACGTTGCACTGTGTTCTGCGCCAGTGGCCCAGTGCATCCGATTTCAGCCAGCATTTTTCAGGTTTGCTTTCCTTAGCCTTTGATTGTCCCCAATCTTCCTGCAAGGCAGCAGATTGTCTTTTCTGTAGGGGGATTCTGCCCTTAGATGGTCTACCCTCCCAGATAAACAAGTATAATACATAAGAAACAAAGTAGTTTATTTACAAGAAGTAATACATGATACTGTTAAATTGCTAAAGGGGAGGTGGTCACGTTGTTCAGAATGGACCTGTCACTTGATGGGGTGAGGTAGTACGTTGGAAGTTGTAGTAGTAGGTTAGAAGTTGGCGTGTAATAGAAGTAGTAGGTAGTCGGATGCGGAAGTTGTAGTTGTAGAGGTAGCTGGTTGTGGAGGTAGTTGTAGTAGTGAAAGTTGTAGTAGAGCAGGGGACGACGTTCAAATTACGTTACTCCCAAATCCACGAAAGCTTAGACTTTGGAGTTCTATATCTTTAGCACTTCAACGAATAACAGACAACAGTAATGGTGAACCTTACAAATAAGAAAACTTAGTTCAAAAACCCAAAAGTTCGTCCCATAACTAAAAAGTTGAACTCAAAACATTAAAAATCTAGGTCCAAGTCAAAATAGTTAGACACGGTAGGGCAAAAGGGCATATTCTTTCCAACCAATACTCCCTATTCTTCTACACATCTGCCTCTCGAAGCCTTCGAATTTATATTCAATGTTTGGCTACTGACTATATTTTGCGCCGATTGCGCAGAGTCGATTCTATATTCAACCACTGAACTCTCTGTCGATGTAGTAGACACGTATGTCATGTCATTGTAACAGACACGTATGTCATGTCATTTTATCAGAGACGTATGGTATGTCGTTGTAATAGCCATGTCGTTGTATCAGTCATGTCGATGTAGTAGACACGTATGTCATGTCAATGTAACAGTCATGTCAATGTAACAGTCATGTCAATGTAACAGTCATTTCGTTGTAATAGTCATCTCGTTGTAACAGTCACGTATGTCATGTCGTTTTATCAGAGACGTATGGTATGTCGTGATGGACGAATGTAGGTTGTCGACTGTGTCGGGATGGATCATGTAGGTTGTCGACTGTGCCATGATGGATCATGTAGGTTGTCGACTGTGCCATGATGGATGAATGTAGGTTGTCTAGTGTCTCATGATGGTTGTATGTAGATTGTCGACTGTGTCGAGATGGATGAATGTAGGTTGTCGACTGTGCCATGATGGATGAATGTAGGTTGTCGACTGTGCCATGATGGATCATGTAGGTTGTCGACTGTGTCGAGATGGACGAATGTAGGTTGTCGACTGGGCCATGATGGATCATGTAGGTTGTCGACTGTGCCATGATGGATCATGTAGGTTGTCGACTGTGTCGAGATGGACGAATGTAGGTTGTCGACTGGGCCATGATGGATCATGTAGGTTGTCGACTGTGCCATGATGGATCATGTAGATTGTCGACTGTGTCGAGGTGGATGAATGTAGTTTGTCGACTGTGCCATGATGGATGAATGTAATTGTCGAGTATGCTCCAACAAATCACCGCGCCATTTAAACTTCTTTGAACATAATGGACACGGATGTTCACCAGAAGAAACCTCATTATGAGAAACCATCTGGAGAAAATCCAATAACCCTTTCGTCAACCATATTTAACATACCTAGTTTAAATTCATCAAACATCAAGCTCAACAATACTTAGCATACCTACTTTAAACACCTCGATAAAATTGAATAACCTTTCATCGATAAGCCTTAACGTACTTTAAGAGAAAACAATCCAACTTACTGTGTAAAATAGAATCTCAATCCGTTAGAATGAATAGTAACTTTCCTTGAAGCAACCAAACTTATAACACGAAAGCCCTGAAGGGTCTTGTTTAAATATAGCCTGGTAACAAATGAATACATTATCCAATCAGCGAGTGATTATGCCAACATCGACTGATATCTGGATTAACCAATTAGAGAAGAGCATTAACATTGGAGGCGGAGCAAAGAAATGACTGACATCTGTATTATAACCATTCAGAGAAGAGTATTAGCATGGGAGGCGGAGCAAAGAAATGACTGACATCTGTATTATAACCATTCAGAAAAGAGCATTACTATGAACGGCAGAGTGATTAACCAATATAGAAGAGCGTAACTTTGAAAACGGTTCCAGTTCCATCTTAAGGTAAATGAATTGGTCGGGTTCTCATCGAGGATCGTGGGCGTTTCTGGTCCATAGAATGTGTTTGGATAAACTTATGAAGGAGTTTATGTTCCTGGGGGTTGATATTGATATTATTCATACATATGATAAGACGTGTAAGAAACATTCCAAGTTTTATAAAGCTATGGCTAACCTAGTATATACATTATCGGAGAGAAATGAGCTGTTATTTACTGGAATAATTCAGAGAGTCGGTGGTCATGATATCTACGCCACGTTTGTAACCATCGTTATCGAAATACTTTCAGATCGAATTCGCAATTTCGGTCGTCTTGTTGTTCTATATACCCTCGCCTATCGATTAGTTAAGAATCATGTTAAAGACATGTTCGACTCTGATTCCGACATTTGTACTTTAGAAACGGACTTTGGTACTTGGACCGGTGGTATCATCGGAAGATAATTTGGAGAGTGGTTACTAAAAGAAGGTAGTTTGGAAAATTTTCTAGACCTCTCTAACGAAGAAGCTACAACACTGTGACTCTACTTCGCAACAGCCTTTTGGTCCTTTAAGAGCTTTACCTATAATGTTTATCTGTGAGTTTATGTTCCCCTATAATGGGGATGTTGAGTTACTAAAAATAGATTTTGATCTCTGATGCAATACCTGATTAGTTACTAAAAATAGAATGTGACCTATGATCCAATAACAGAATACTCATTGCACTGGTGACCAATTGAGACTGATGGAAAAGTGAATTCCCAGTCATAGAAAAGTATGTTGTCACGATAGGTGTGTCAATAACAAGGAACAAAAAATCATTAAAGACATCCTAATTAAGTTGTGAAATTTTGGTGGTTGAGAGATAAATCTGAAGATAAGCACATCAAACTATAAGAACAAGGAAACAATCGTATATTACACACTCTTAGAGCCAGTGTTAAGGTAACACGTATTTAGTTAAAATAGAAGGTTATAAATTGAGTAGAGTAAACTTATACCTTATGGCTCATCTACTTTTTCGAATAAACTCAAGTTCAGAAGAGGAAGACAGTGATGATGATAGTGATGTGTCAATGAGCACGCAAACCACGACAATATGGTCTAGTGGTAATTTTAATAATGGTTTAACTTTAGACTCAATTTTCAAAAAGCCAAATATACGTGAAAGGTTTTTAAACTCTAATGAAACCTCTGACACCTACATCACCGGCTCTCAAAATCAGGGAGCTGGAAGACTGGAGATTCCAACTGAAATAATTAACAACCACTCCTCGACTGGTAATAGAGATATACAAATCTTTGAACATGATATTTATTTTGAACAAATTAACGCAACGTGGAACGAACAATACGCTTGCAGCCAGCAAGGTGATACACTAAACGATAGAGCTACCATGGTAGGTAATTGCTTTGGAGTCGAGTTTACCTTTTGATTTGATATTCTCTGTTTCTCCTTCGTTATCTTTATTACTGGGTTATTACACAACTAGTAGAGACATTATCTTTATTGATGATGATAAATAGTAAATTTCCACATGTAATGAAAATTTTGAAACTAGTTGCTAGTAATGATTGACGTTATAGTAAAGGAAACCGAAAAAATAAAGGACTCATCGTTAATACCATAAAGAAGTAACTGTAACATCAAAGAAAACGACAGGTGGAATAATATTAATACTGGTAAATCTTTTGACGTATTATTCCTCTGGAGGTGGAGTAGAGTAAATTTTACGTAGAAGCAGGTTTAAATTACCCAAGAGACTCATGGACAATAGGTTACTAGGTGAGAAGCGAAAGAGATATCCAATACTTGTGTTGTGACTTGTAATGAGAACCGCTGTAATAACTTGTACCAACTTGAAAACGTGAGGGGTGAAAAGACAGAGGGAAACAAAGAGAAATGACATCAGCTACAGAGTTGTGCAGAGATATTTTATTATAAAGTGTTTTTCATTTAGAAGTTTTTGCTGGCTTTTAAACCTAAATTGTCTCGTTTCTTCTAGGTTCATTTTTGTGAAGAAACGATTGTTTTAACAATCCACGATGATGAAAATGACGAACCCAATTATTCTTGGCAGCAGTTTTCTATAGACAAGGAGCGCTTCATAAACCGTATACAAGAATGTGGCAAAATTATTTCCCCCATCCTAGCTATTGATCACAGAGCCAAGATTCTAAAAAAGTATTTCAGAAGTAATAGAAACTAAAGTTTAGTTGATATTTTACTTGCCAAGCCCAATCCTGTGTTCTCAAGAACACTTCCCTCTAATGAGCATAACATGCTATACTCGAGTTTGTCTCCAACTTGTCAGTGTAGGACCCGCCCTCTGGATCATCATTTGTTTTGATGACTCCATGGATACATCGGCTTCGTGGAACAAACTTCCCATGACTCATCAAAGATGGCCGCTCTCTGAACATGTCTCATCACGTCCAATGACGTATTGCATCAGTTACTATAAATAGAACGTATTCCATTGGTTACTATAAATAGACTGACCACGCCCCCTTGTTACAGGGTATAAAGGGCAGCCGTTCTCAGTGCTGCTACATACAGAAAGTCAGATCCCTGCTACCAAGTCGTGTGCTTTTTAGAATGGAGTCCGTTAGAATGGATATGTGTGATTCCGCTGTTAATGTTGACTGTGATGGTGCTTTTTTCTATGCCGCTCGTAATGGCGAGTATGTAAAGCCTCTACAGAAGAATGGTTTGAAGGCTGTCTCAGTTTCGAGATATCGAGCAAAGACTTTAATTCATCTTAGAAAATACGATGGCAAAACGGGGTTGAAATTCCCAACACGTTACGGTATAACACTAACACAGCCTGAATTTGAGACTTTAGTGGTCTGAAGTCTACGATTCTCTCAGAGTGTGACAGACTACGAGTAGCCACAGGTGATGCGTCTACGATTCTCTCAGCTGAGTGTGACAGTATACAAGCAACCACTGATGGAGCATCTACATTTCGCTCAGACTATGACAGAGAACAAACGACCAATGAGGGTGAGTGGTCGATCGCTGCTCCTCCCGTTTATGACGACTTCCAGGCGTCTACAATTCTCTCAGCAGAGTGTGACGGTGTACAACCAATTACTGATGGAACATCTACATTTCGCTCAGACTATGCCCGAGAACAAACAACCAATGAGGGTGAGTGGTCGTTTGCTGCTCCTCCTGTTTATGACGACTTCCAGTATCAACAGAGTAACCTTTCGACTGTTCTCACAGACACAGCTCACAAACGAATTGATCCCCGTTCGATCACTAATATAACTGATGGATCTTATGCTATTAAGAACAATAAACAAAATTGTGTTAAATTTTGCGATCCTTGTGTATTTAAAAAACCACGGGGGAGACCACGTAAACTTGTAATTTAAGCATTAAACACATGACTATGTTGTTATATGTGTACTTTTTTAGATGATTTGTATCCATATTTGCACTATTTAAAGCATCGTTGTTCAATTATAAATATTTGAACGTGTAACATGTGTTGTCTAGTTTTATTGTGAAAATAAACATTATATAAAGATCATATTTGTTTGTTTTTATTTGACTTATTTTAATTTTAATGAGTTTTTTCGAAAAAGTAGATGAGCCATAAGGTATAAGTTTACCTCTACTCAATTTATAACCTTCTATTTTAACTAAATACGTGTTACCTTAACACTGGCTCTAAGAGTGTGTAATATACGATTGTTTCCTTGTTCTTATAGTTTGATGTGCTTATCTTCAGATTTATCTCTCAACCACCAAAATTTCACAACTTAATTAGGATGTCTTTAATGATTTTTGTTCCTTGTTATTGACACACCTATCGTGACAACATACTTTTCTATGACTGGGAATTCACTTTTCCATCAGTCTCAATTGGTCACCAGTGCAATGAGTATTCTGTTATTGGATCATAGGTCACATTCTATTTTTAGTAACTAATCAGGTATTGCATCAGAGATCAAAATCTATTTTTAGTAACTCAACATCCCCATTATAGGGGAACATAAACTCACAGATAAACATTTATAGGTAAAGCTCTTAAAGACCAAAGGCTGTTGCGAAGTAGAGTCCACAGTGTTGTAGCTTCTTCGTTAGAGAGGTCTAGAAAATTTTCCAAACTACCTTCTTTTAGTAACCACTCTCCAAATTATCTTCCGATGATACCACGGTCCAAGTACCAAAGTCCGTTTCTAAAGTACAAATGTCGGAATCAGAGTCGAACATGTCTTTAACATGATTCTTAACTAATCGATAGGCGAGGGTATATAGAACAACAAGACGACCGAAATTGCGAATTCGATCTGAAAGTATTTCGATAACGATGGTTACAAACGTGGCGTAGATATCATGACCACCGACTCTCTGAATTATTCCAGTAAATAACAGCTCATTTCTCTCCGATAATGTATATACTAGGTTAGCCATAGCTTTATAAAACTTGGAATGTTTCTTACACGTCTTATCATATGTATGAATAATATCAACCCCCAGGAACATAAACTCCTTCATAAGTTTATCCAAACACATTCTATGGACTAGAAACGCCCACGATCCTCGATGAGAACCCGACCAATTCATTTACCTTAAGATGGAACTGGAACCGTTTTCAAAGTTACGCTCTTCTATAATTGGTTAATCACTCTGCCGTTCATAGTAATGCTCTTTTCTGAATGGTTATAATACAGATGTCAGTCATTTCTTTGCTCCGCCTCCCATGCTAATACTCTTCTCTGAATGGTTATAATACAGATGTCAGTCATTTCTTTGCTCCGCCTCCAATGTTAATGCTCTTCTCTAATTGGTTAATCCAGATATCAGTCGATGTTGGCATAATCACTCGCTGATTGGATAATGTATTCATTTGTTACCAGGCTATATTTAAACAAGACCCTTCAGGGCTTTCGTGTTATAAGTTTGGTTGCTTCAAGGAAAGTTACTATTCATTCTAACGGATTGAGATTCTATTTTACACAGTAAGTTGGATTGTTTTCTCGTAAAGTACGTTAAGGCTTATCGATGAAAGGTTATTCAGTTTTATCGAGGTGTTTAAAGTAGGTATGCTAAGTATTGTTGAGCTTGATGTTTGATGAAGTTAAACTAGGTATGTTAAATATGGTTGACGAAAGGGTTATTGGATTTTCTCCAGATGGTTTCTCATAATGAGGTTTCTTCTGGTGAACATCCGTGTCCATTATGTTCAAAGAAGTTTAAATGGCGCGGTGATTTGTTGGAGCATACTCGACAATTACATTCATCCATCATGGCACAGTCGACAACCTACATTCATCCATCTCGACACAGTCGACAATCTACATGATCCATCATGGCACAGTCGACAACCTACATTATCCATCATGGCCCAGTCGACAACCTACATTCGTCCATCTCGACACAGTCGACAACCTACATGATCCATCATGGCACAGTCGACAACCTACATGATCCATCATGGCACAGTCGACAACCTACATTCATCCATCATGGCACAGTCGACAACCTACATGATCCATCATGGCCCAGTCGACAACCTACATTCATCCATCATGGCATAGTCGACAACCTACATTCATCCATCTCGACACAGTCGACAATCTACGTACAACCATCATGAGACACTAGACAACCTACATTCATCCATCATGGCACAGTCGACAACCTACATGATCCATCATGGCACAGTCGACAACCTACATGATCCATCCCGACACAGTCGACAACCTACATTCATCCATCATGGCATACCATACGTCTCTGATAAAACGACATGACATACGTGACTGTTACAACGAGATGACTATTACAACGAAATGACTGTTACATTGACATGACTGTTACATTGACATGACTGTTACATTGACATGACATACGTGTCTACTACATCGACATGACTGATACAACGACATGGCTATTACAACGACATACCATACGTCTCTGATAAAACGACATGACATACGTGACTGTTACAACGAGATGACTATTACAACGAAATGACTGTTACATTGACATGACTGTTACAATGACATGACATACGTGTCTACTACATCGACATGACTGATACAACGACATGGCTATTACAACGACATACCATACGTCTCTGATAAAATGACATGACATACGTGTCCCCTGCTCTACTACAACTTTCACTACTACAACTACCTCCACAACCAGCTACCTCTACAACTACAACTTCCGCATCCGACTACCTACTACTTCTATTACACGCCAACTTCTAACCTACTACTACAACTTCCAACGTACTACCTCACCCCATCAAGTGACAGGTCCATTCTGAACAACGTGACCACCTCCCCTTTAGCAATTTAACAGTATCATGTATTACTTCTTGTAAATAAACTACTTTGTTTCTTATGTATTATACTTGTCTATAATGTACAATAGTTAAACAATACATTAATGTCTACCCCTGTGTTATCTATTGTAAGATATATACGAATAAAACAATAAATAAATAAACTTGTCAGTGTTAATTTCCCCTAAACATCTCACATTAAAACAACCACCCAGTAAAATTCCCCTGATAAGTGGTATTCTAATCTTCAGATGATAAAAAGTCCGTACCCCTGGCCAGTCTGGCACTCAAACGTTCAATCAAAACTTTTCACAGCGAAACACGGTCTTTGAACACGAACCAGCGCAAAGATATTAATTACCCCCAAGCGTCTCACATTAAAACATCGGTATCGTAAAATTCCCCTGTTAAATGACTCTCCTGATGAACACTTACCGGCTACGGATATTTCACCACGGGAGGCGGATTCTTTGATGTAAACGCGGCCCCTTGCTGCGCGTCTATCGGTAACTCTTTGATCGCGCTTAACGTTAAACGCGGCCCCTCGCTGTGCGTCTTCGCTGCGCGTCTTCGTGGCTGCGCGTCTACCGAGCTCTTTGATCTCGCTTAATTAACGCGGTGTTTCGCGTGTAGTTACTAAGTTCGGTAATGCGCATTCATGTATCGTGTGTAACGGCCTAAGCTGTTACCTTTAATTCTAAAGGAAGTTTTTAAAAACAATAAATAAACTTGTCACTGTTTTTTTTTTTTTTTTTTTTATTGCCTGAGAGTATAAAGAAAGAATAGATTTATGAAAGTTACGGCACCATTGAAAGTACAAAGAATATAATAGATTTATGATACCACCACCGCCCCTTCACCACCGCCGCGGGAGGTCACCACAACACCACCACCACCGCCACGAGAGGTCACCGGAGGTCACCACCACCGCCACGAGAGGTCACCACGACCGGAACAAAAAATGGGCGGGTAGACTCTCATATAAGAAAAAACAAATCTGCTGGTAGACTATTTATATAAGGAATATTCCTGGCGGCAGAAAAAATCTGCCGGTAGACTATTTATATAAGGAATATTCTGCCGCTGGCGGGAGTTTTGTTGCCTATATCACTAGATCTATACTACTGTTGGCTACCATGGAGCGCCATTCTGCTCTATCTCTTGCTTTGATGGTGCAGGTTGTCATCGGTTGATTTGTCTATCTTTTGATGTTACTCGTCCATGTTAATCTTGGTCCGACTCTCCATGGCTTCCTCTGGACTAGTACGTGATGAGGCTCCAATCTCTTTCACGGTGGTCAGCCATGTTCGTCTTTCGTGTTCTGAACATGCCTCTTGTGTACCACACACTTTGCTGTTTTCGCTTTTTGGGCCGTTGATCATTCTTGATTCCTCCGCCTCCATCCACCGTCACAGACTTTTCACAAACGGGTTAACCACTTTTAATGTTTTTTTTTTAATCGTGCTATAGAACTGCTAATATATATTCTAAATGTTCACATTTCTAGGTCTAGAACTTAAAAAAGACTTTTAGACTTTGGAACAGCAGTCGTATTTCTTGTCTTCTGAAGAAGTGGTCCATACTAAATCAACACTTCCCTACTCTTGAAAAAGAGAAGAGTTACTTTTCTCACAAAAGTGGCCCGTGTTTACCACTCATAAAAGCTAATCCTCCGAGTTGTTTGCTCTCTTGGGTAGTCCCAATGCTAACATTAATGGATCGATACAACTAGAAAAGGTTTCTCTTCTTATGTCGAGAGTTCTATTTTGTTACACGTTTTTGATTTTAAAAGTGTGTTGACGTGAACGATGTGGTCACTTGGGTGAATTAGATAACTTTAGAATACTAGAAGTCTGACTAGATAGATTAGATACATTAATTTAAATATATGGGAACAATGTAAACCTAAGATGGTAGATGTACGACAGAGGTGAGATACAGAATGGCTGAGGCAAAAACTTCTTTCCTAAAAATATGAAAGATACTGTGCAATCCATTTTTGAAAATAGAAACAAGAAAAAGATTTCTTAATTTGTTGTAGAGCCAGTCTTAACATATGGATGTGAATCATGGACAATAGGAAAACAGACAAGAAAATCACTGAAGGCTGTAGAAATGTGGTTTTACAAAAGAAATGTTGAGAATAACATGGACATCTAAAAAGAGTAATAAAACATTCTGAAAGATGCCAAAACAAGAAGAGAGCTAATTTCCAAAATTAGGAAGAAACAATCATCATTTTTGGCCATGTATAAGAAGGAAACAGCAGGAATATATTGTGAAACAACTGGGAAAAATGAGGGACGAAGTGATAGAGGGAAGCAAAGAGAAAATTTACCTGACAGCTTAAGGAAATGGCTTAGCAGAAGGTCAAAAACAGAAATGATAAATAACTGTCGAGATCGAAAGTTGTAGAGAGGCATGATCACCTACGCCAGCAGGCATATTACTTGGTGATGATGGTGATGATGATGATGATGATGATGATGATGACGATGATGATGATGATGATGATGATGATGATGATGACGATGATGATGATATTAGAAGTTTGATTAGATAGATGTCGTGTGAGACACAAGTATGTTGGCATTTGTTTCTACTTCTGAAGACAAACAGTTAAATCCGCTCCCTGTTCGTGGATGGTGTTATTTGAGAATAGTAACTCCGCATGCTTAAGAACTCTTTGTTGTTTATTACAAGGAGACATTTGTTCAGTTGAAACTTTGAGATTAGTCAAATACATGAGTCAGTGAAGTGGTATTCTTATCCTTGTGTCACCGAACTGATATTCTTCGTATTGAGTCACCGAACTGATATTCTTCTTATTGAGTCACCGAACTGATATTCTTCGTATTGAGTCACCGAACTAATATTCTTCTTATTGAGTCACCGAACTGATATTCTTCTTATTGAGTCACCGAACTGATATTCTTCGTATTGAGTAACCGAACTGATATTCTTCGTATTGAGTCACCGAACTGATATTCTTCTTATTGAGTTACTGAACTAATACTCTTCCTATTGAGTCACCGACTGATATTCTTCTTATTGAGTCACCGAACTGATATTCTTCTTATTGAGTCACCGAACTGATATTCTTCTTATTGAGTCACCGAACTGATATTCTTTTTATTGAGTCACCGAACTGATATTCTTTTTATTGAGACAGTGTGTAATAGTATTCATATGACTAGATAGAAGAAAGACAGACAAATAAAACAAGAGATATAGCTATGAGTCTTATATGTTACAGCTATACCCATAACGCAGTAGACAATAGCAGTAGCACATTAGGAACCGACATGGAGAATGATAGCCATTTAGAGGAGGGTAGGAGAATTCACCGGAAGTCCTGTCCTTTCCCTAAGACGACACAGATCAAGAGATCAACATTCGATCAGCATCAGCATGTACCATACCGGTTGGCGTAGGCGATCATGTCCTTCCACAATCTTCTACCTACAGTGCATCATACCAGTTCTGTTGTTGACTGCTTTCCATGCCATGACACCAAGCTATCCAGCATTTTCTCTCTTTGTCGTCCGCGATCTCTATTTCCTTTTATTTAGCCAGTTGTAACCAAGTATTCCAACTTTCCTCTTCTCATGATGTGCCCGAAAATGTTGATTGTTTCTTTCTGATGTTTTTTTTTTAGGAGCTGCCTTTTTCAACATTCGATAACAACTTAAAACTGAGAAAGGGATCAGAAACGGTGGTAGAGGTGTAAACCAATTCAACTATCACTCTGAGAATACATTCACTTCATTTATTTTATCTATCTATCTATCTTTCGTTCGCCTGAAGTATTGTCTATATCTGCAATGTCGTTTCCTGTATAAATTTTACTGTCTTTTGTAATTCTTGCAGTGGCCCATATAGTTTTGTCTGTAGTGTGTATCTATGGGCCAATGGATTTTCCTCAGTCTACTATATTCAGTGCAGTCTTGAAGTATGTGTTCAGCAGTCTGGGGTGCCTGTCCACATGTACAAGTAGTTGATGTGCCGATCTTGAATTTTGTATACATGTGACTATGGAGTCGATTGTGTCCTGTTCTTAGGCGTATAATGATAACTTGTTCATATCTATTCATATTATGAAAGGCATCCTGATTTGGGGCTTGTGGTCCTCTGATTGATTTGATTATCTGTTTCTTATGATGGTATGTAACTGGTGTATCTAGTTGTGTGCCTGTTGAACCTTCCTTTGCCAACTGATCTGCTTTCTCATTTCCTGGTATTCCACAGTGAGACGGGATCCACTGCAGGGCAACCCTGTGGTGCTTGCAGAGTTCAGTCAATAAGGTCTGCAGATGTGGTAATTTTCTGGATTGTAGTGCCTGGAGTACTGATCTTGCATCTGTCAAAAACACTACAGGCTGTGGGCTAAGATTACTGTTCAGCAGTTTTTCTATTGCCAACTTTATTGCTTGTATTTCTGCATCATAATTGTGACAATATTTCCCTGTTGCTATTTTATTCATATCCCTAGTGTTATTTGGGTACTCTATATATGCACCTGCTCCCCCATTCTTTACTGCATTCTGTGCTGATCCATCTGTGTACACACGAATCCATAGGTCTTTTGGGTATTCTTCATCCAGGAAACTGAGAGTTATTGTTTTTCGCTGTAGACTATTTTGTTCCTCTTTGTCAACTATTCCTTTCACTTCTGTCCGTATTTGAACTGATAATCCTGATTCATCTGTCCAGGGAGTCTGTTCTGGTATGGGCAGAAGGGGTTTAACAACTCTTGGCATGCATGTCTGGCGTTTGTCTACTAATACGCTTGGCTTGGTGGATAAAGCTGCTTCTCTTAAGTCATCCCAATGCAAGATTTTGGAATCTGTCCTTCATTGGATGTCTCGGCATGCATACAAATTTTTCTGCCTGTATCAGCACCTTTGTGTCTCTCCGTTCTCTCAGTGGTGGTATCCTCCACAATTTCTCCATCTCCAATATTGGTGTTGATTTCATTGCTCCTGTGATGACCCTAAGTGCCTGGTTTTGTACTTTATCCAGTTCTTGCAATGTGGTGTTTGATGCTGAGCACCATGCGGATGATCCATATTCTAAATGTGGGCGTATACTCTGTTGGTAAACTTTACTGAGTATTTTCCCACTCGCACCCCATGTGGTTCCACACAACTTTCTTAGAATAGCCAATTTCCTCCTTGCTTTTTGGGTTACCTTATTTATCTGCTGTTTCCAAGATAGTTTGTTATCAAATGTAACTCCGAGATATGTAGCTTGTATGTCTTCTTTCACAGGCTCATTGTTTATGTAGATGGCTCCTGCTTTTTGTTTTGGGGAGAGTGTGAAAAGTGTAGTACTGCATTTGTCTGTATTGATGCTGATACACCATCTATTTGTCCATGAATTCAGTGCATTCATAGCTCTTTGTAGCAATTTGGAGGCCACTGTTGCATACTCCTCTGTGCACCACATTACCAAGTCATCTGCATACATTGCCACTTTGATGCCATGTGGTAGTTCAGTAACTAGGTCATTGATGTAGATCAGAAAAAGTGTTGGAGATAGTACCCCTCCTTGTGGAACGCCCTGGCGCAATAAGACCTTCTTACTCTTAAGACCATCCAGTTGCACTCTGGCTCTCCTGTTATGCAGGTATGCTTTGACCCATTTGTACATCCTGCCATTTACTCCATAATTTCTCAGTTTCTTCAAAAGCCCTTCCTTCCATACCTTATCAAATGCTTTCTTTAGGTCTATCCATGCTGCTAGTACCAGTTTCTTTTCTTGAAACGCATCTTCAATTTCCTGGGAAAGATAGGTTGCTTGATCTTCGGTAGAGTAACACTGTCTAAAGCCTGCTTGTTGTGGGACAAGGAGATTTTCACTTTCCAGGTACCACTGCAGTCTGAGATTGATTATACGTTCCATTGTTTTACACAAACAGCTTGTAAGGCTGATTGGTCTATAGCTGGATGTCATTGAACCATCTTTTCCTGGCTTTAGTAATGGTATCATAATTGCTTCTCTCCATGCCTGTGGCACTCTACCTGTGATCCAGCAAATGTTGTAGATCTGCAGTAGTTTTGCTTTAGCTGCAGTTCCCAAGTTCTTAATCATTTCATTGGACACTCCATCATTGCCTGGTGACTTTTTCATTTTTAATTTGGATATTGCCAGCTCTAGCTCTCTTTGTGTAATGGGTGTTTCCATTACTTCCAGTTGTAACCAAGTATTCCAACTTTCCTCTTCTCATGATGTGCCCGAAAATGTTGATTGTTTCTTTCTGATGTTTTTTTTTAGGAGCTGCCTTTTTCAACATTCGATAACAACTAAAACTGAGAAAGGGATCAGAAACGGTGGTAGAGGTGTAAACCAATTCAACTATCACTCTGAGAATACATTCACTTCATTTATTTTGACAGTAGAGGGGTTAATTAGAAGTCAAGATGGTGTCCTGTTTTTCAATCTTTGCCACAACGTTTATTCAGAGTTTAACTTTGTCACTTGCCATTTGCTGAATTGACAACTGTTCGCCACTCTATAAACTAAATATGCAAATGAGGTGCGAGAATTTGACCGAACATATCAACTGAAATGAGATAGAGAGAGAGACCGCAGATACTAAAGCTGGAGTAGATCATGTTAGGTGATAGAGAGGGAGACCGCAGATGCTAAAGCTGGAGTAGATCATGTTAGGTGATAGAGAGGGAGACCGCAGATGCTAAAGCTGGAGTATATCATGTTAGGTGATAGAGAGAGAGACCGCAGATACTAAAGCTGGAGTAGATCATGTTAGGTGATAGAGAGAGAGAACGCAGATACTAAAGCTGGAGTAGATCATGTTAGATGATAGAGAGAGAGACCGCAGATGCTAAAGCTGGAGTAGATCATGTTAGGTGATAGAGAGAGAGAACGCAGATACTAAAGCTGGAGTAGATCATCTTAGATGATAGAGAGAGAGAACGCAGATACTAAAGCTGGAGTAGATCATGTTAGATGATAGAGAGAGAGACCGCAGATGCTAAAGCTGGAGTAGATCATGTTAGATGATAGAGAGAGAGAACGCAGATACTAAAGCTGGAGTAGATAATGTTAGATGATAGAGAGAGAGAGACCGCAGATGCTAAAGCTGGAGTAGATCATGTTAGGTGATAGAGAGAGAGAACGCAGATACTAAAGCTGGAGTAGATCATGTTAGATGATAGAGAGAGAGACCGCAGATGCTAAAGCTGGAGTAGATCATGTTAGGTGATAGAGAGAGAGACCGCAGATGCTAAAGCTGGAGTAGATCATGTTAGATGATAGAGAGAGAACGCAGATGCTAAAGCTGGAGTAGATCATGTTAGGTGATAGAGAGAGATCGCAGATGCTAAAGCTGGAGTAGATCATGTTAGGTGATAGAGAGAGACCGCAGATGCTAAAGCTGGAGTATATCATGTTAGGTGATAGAGAGAGACCGCAGATGCTAAAGCTGGAGTAGATCATATTAGGTGATGGAGAGAGAGAGACCGCAGATGCTAAAGCTGGAGTAGATCATGTTAGGTGATAGAGAGAGACCGCAGATGCTAAAGCTGGAGTAGATCATGTTAGGTGATAGAGAGAGAGACCGCAGATGCTAAAGCTGGAGTAGATCATGTTAGGTGATAGAGAGAGACCGCAGATGCTAAAGCTGGAGTAGATCATGTTAGGTGATAGAGAGAGACCGCAGATGCTAAAGCTGGAGTAGATCATGTTAGGTGATAGAGAGAGACCGCAGATGCTAAAGCTGGAGTATATCATGTTAGGTGATAGAGAGAGAGAGAACGCAGATACTAAAGCTGGAGTAGATCATGTTAGGTGATAGAGAGAGAACGCAGATGCTAAAGCTGGAGTATATCATGTTAGGTGATAGAGAGAGAACGCAGATGCTAAAGCTGGAGTAGATCATGTTAGGTGATAGAGAGAGACCGCAGATGCTAAAGCTGCAGTAGATCATGTTAGGTGATAGAGAGAGAGAGAACGCAGATACTAAAGCTGGAGTAGATCATGTTAGGTGATAGAGAGAGACCGCAGATGCTAAAGCTGGAGTATATCATGTTAGGTGATAGAGAGAGAGAGAACGCAGATACTAAAGCTGGAGTAGATCATGTTAGGTGATAGAGAGAGAGACCGCAGATACTAAAGCTGGAGTAGATCATGTTAGGTGATAGAGAGAGACCGCAGATGCTAAATCTGGAGTATATCATGTTAGGTGATAGAGAGAGACCGCAGATGCTAAAGCTGGAGTAGATCATGTTAGGTGATAGAGAGAGACCGCAGATGCTAAAGCTGGAGTAGATCATGTTAGGTGATAGAGAGAGACCGCAGATGCTAAAGCTGGAGTATATCATGTTGAGTGATAGAGAGAGAGAGAACGCAGATACTAAAGCTGGAGTAGATCATGTTAGGTGATAGAGAGAGAACCCAGATGCTAAAGCTGGAGTAGATCATGTTAGGTGATAGAGAGAGAGAACGCAGATGCTAAAGCTGGAGTAGATCATGTTAGGTGATAGAGAGAGAGAACGCAGATGCTAAAGCTGGAGTAGATCATGTTAGGTGATAGAGAGAGAGAACGCAGATGCTAAAGCTGGAGTAGATCATGTTAGGTGATAGAGAGAGAGAACGCAGATGCTAAAGCTGGAGTAGATCATGTTAGGTGATAGAGAGAGAGAACGCAGATGCTAAAGCTGGAGTAGATCATGTTAGGTGATAGAGAGAGAACGCAGGTGCTAAAGCTGGAGTAGATCATGTTAGGTGATAGAGAGAGAACGCAGGTGCTAAAGCTGGAGTAGATCATGTTAGGTGATAGAGAGAGAGAACGCAGATGCTAAAGCTGGAGTAGATCATGTTAGGTGATAGAGAGAGAGAACGCAGATGCTAAAGCTGGAGTAGATCATGTTAGGTGTAGACTCAGAGTTAAATGTAAAGGTAAAGTTAGAGACTTGAATCGACGTCTTAGCACGCGAGTTTTTCACCCATTTGTGCTCGGCCGCCTATCCAGAAGTGTTCGGAGATTTCTGGATAGTGTCGCTTCAAGCATCGAAACTCACGATGCGAGACGGCATTCCTCACCTTCCCAGAGTACGATTCCCTGGTACCCATTTCTACCAGCGGCTGGGTCGAACGCGAGGGTATTTTTTTTCCCAACCACCAGTACAATTCACACTGCTTCCGGAGGGAATCGAACGCGCGTTGTCCAATTATCGGTAACCCAGTCGGGTGGTTTTCCCAACTAGGCTACTGAGGAGTCTCCTTAGAGACTCAGAGTTATAACAATCAAGTTATGTATTGACAAAGAGTCGTAAAAACTTAGATAATTCAGTCAATAAGTAAAGTCTTAAAAGATAGACTTAGAAGTTCACTGTGATTTGGAAACAAAGGTGGTATCAAGATATCAATGAGACTTTGAACTTGACAACAAAAGAATTTGGAGACCTGGCTATATACGAGATACTTTCAGAGGGGACGGTGATTAGGACATGCAACAGATGATGATAGTATTGAGTTATTGAGTTATTTGCGGGTCATCATCATTGCACTCCGAACATGTCCATAGGTGCTCAAATCCCCTCCTCAGCAATCCCATAGCGTCCAGCGACTGACGACTCCAGTTCTATGTTGGTTGATAAGTCTTCTTATACGGCCACTAAGTTTCTCATTTCTGGCTGTGCCCATCTTAACTCCCACTTCCATCATCCGAAGAAGTGACGTGGATCTTAGTAGTCTACCATCAGTTACCACGTGGACGCGCAGGAGGATGTTGATTAGCTGTTTTCGCTGATTCAGACACAAGGAGTCAGCTATGAGTCGCTGAACACTTTCAGCCCTGGTACTACTCGGTGTGTCCATATCTGACCAAAACCCACTTCTAACTCTCGTGGTGGTCCAGAAAATAAGACAACCCACACTCCGAGCATTGAGGGATCGAAGGAGGAGATCAATCAAGTGCGCAATAAATATTACTTTTAAATAAAAATCTGATGTGCCTAAAAAATGTAACCATAACAAAATCCCTGACTCCCATGACGCATTGCAATTTACGCACATTTAAACCCTTTTTTTTCAGTGTAGACTAGACAGAATATTAATTGTTAAGACCACCTCCAACTTTTGAAACAGACTCACAAAAAATCACTGAAAAGTACGCATTCTTCGTTCATTGTGGCAGTGTGGCACTCACTTCAAATATAGAGAACGTTAATTAACTGACATTTTTTTTTTTAGGTAAATGAAATTATAAAGGTGGATAAAAATATTGCAAGTCAGAATGACGCATTTACACCTGCCATTAATCATAAGTATTTGTAAACAGTGAATCCACTGTTCCGATTCAGTGAATCCACTGTTCCGATTCAGTGCACTACTACTGACGGCTGCTGACGACTGATAATTCATAAATGGCTGCTTGAACTTAATAGTGGCAGTTTAACTGCAGTCCTGGGTATCTTGCAACATTTAGTGAAGAGCGATGATCTGCAGTTATCATACTGTCCATTCTTGCAATCGAGATTTGTACATTGTAGCCACTGAGACTATGCTGATGATACTGTACTAGTAGCAGAAAATCATAAGGAGCTACAACAATTACTTAATGAAATAAACATGACAAGCAAAAATGTGCACTAGATATTAATATCAAAAAGACTAAAACTATGATCATAAACAAAGAAAATACTCAAAACCCACAAGTGGATATCAAAATTGAAGAAATAGACCTGGAGACAGTTCAGAGCTACAACTACCTTGAGCATACTATAACCAGTGATGGAAGATGTAAAACTGAAATAAACAAAAGAATACGAATAGTAAAAAGTAACTTTAATGTCATGAAGAACATACTAACATCAAAACAAATAACACCAGGGCTAACACTAAGAATAGCCAAATGTTATATCTTCTCAACATTCCCATATGGTGCAGAAAAATAGACACTAGACAAGAAAACAAAGCAGAAAATTGAAGTCTTTGAAATGTGGAAATATAGAAGAATTGGTAGAGTTAGGATGGAAAGAAAAGAAAACAAATTATGAAGTCTTAAAACAACTAAAAATGAAAATAGAACTATTAAACACAATTCAAACAAGACAAATGCGATCTTTGGGCCATGTTAAAAGACACAACAACCTACTAAAAGTAATCCTGGAGGGGAAAATACAAGGTAAAAGAGACAGAGGCAGACCAAGACTAACATGGACGTGTAACATTAAAAGATGGACAAATCAGCATATGACAACCTGCACCATCAAAGCAAGAGACATGGCAGAATGGCGCTCCATGGTAGCCAACCTCTTTGCGGAGATTGCACTCGATGATGATGATCCACTGAGAGCGTATCCACCTATAAACAAGGCCTGAGCGCAACCCCACTAGTGTGACGTTTTCATCTTTATCAAGCAGGCGCGTTGGGGGTATGATTATGTCAGCTGTGTGTAGCTCGAGAAGGTGAAACTTAATCGGTGACGTTACTCTTGTGTGGTTGCTGTGCAGTTGGCTGTGCTCAAACCCACACATGCCAAAAAGCGATTTAAACAACATGAAATGCGTACTCACATCAAGGCAAATAGTATTTTAAACCAACATTGAGAATAATCATCATCATCATGTGTCATACCGGTCGGCGTAACGAATTATGTCCTTCCACAATCTTCTATCCACAATGCATCGTATCATTTCTGTTGTTGGCTGTTTTCCGCGCGTATAGGCCGAAACGTAATGATCTTGTTTCGTTCCTCTTTCGTAAAACTATCCTCATACTTTGTAGGAGTATACGTTACACTCTACCATTTGTTTCTTGCTACCAGCTTTACCGCAGCATTGAATTTAATTCCATATTCCAATCTCTTGAAATATTCATTTATTTTAAAAAATGGGAGGAAAAGATGGAAACATACTTAATAAAAAAATTAACATTTTGAAATAGTTGAAAATTAAAAGAAAGAAATATTTAACATGATTTAAATAAGACAAACGGCTATTTATTGGACCCACAAAAAAACATAATAACTTATTTGAAAGTCATCCTGGAGAAGAAATTATAAGGCAAATAGGTATAGGTGGGCAAAGAGTAAAGTGGACAGACAACATCATGAGATGGCCAGATAAACCTATGACAGTGTATGCCATCAAGGTAAGAATCAGGATGCAATGTTGATTCATGGTAACCTACCTTCGGTGGTGGAATAGCACAAGATGATGAGGTTGATAGTTCTTCAATTAATAAAAGATAAGTCAGTCTTACCCTTCAAGTACTGATTCAACACGGCACCTTTCCGGTCATTTCTTCTATAACAATCGAGACATTCCACACATTAACAGACCCCCTGCTCACTTTACGCACCTTTGATGATTGTAAACATGATGACTACACACAAATAAGAGTACGCGATTTCAGAGTTTTGCTGTTTTATTTCTTTACCGCTTGAGTAACTGCGTGCAGTGGACCGGTTCTAAGCAATTCAGCCTGCTCTTGTTGGTATTATTTCCCGCTTGGATTCCGCCAAATTTAATTCTGACTCCACAACCATCATAAGGGAATGGGCATCATACGGTTCTGTCACGTACAAGGATTTCACGATTGTTGCTCGTTCCTCCACAACCATCATAAGGGAATGGGCATCATACGGTTCTGTCACGTACAAGGATTTCACGATTGTTGCTCGTTCCTCCACAACCATCATAAGGGAATGGGCATCATACGGTTCTGTCACGTACAAGGATTTCACGATTGTTGCTCGTTCCTCCACAACCATCATAAGGGAATGGGCATCATACGGTTCTGTCACGTACAAGGAGTTCACGATTGTTGCTCGTTCCTCCACGACCATCATAAGGGAATGGGCATCATACGGTTCTGTCACGTACAAGGAGTTCGCGATTGTTGCTCGTTCCTCCACAATCATCATAAGGGAATGGGCATCATACGGTTCTGTCACGTACAAGGATTTCACGATTGTTGCTCGTTCCTCCACGACCATCATAAGGGAATGGGCATCATACGGTTCTGTCACGTACAAGGATTTCACGATTGTTGCTCGTTCCTCCACGACCATCATAAGGGAATGGGCATCATACGGTTCTGTCACTTACAAGGATTTTACGATTGTTGCTCGTTTCTCCACAACCATCATAAGGGAATGGGCATCATACGGTTCTGTCACGTACAAGGATTTCACGATTGTTGCTCGTTCCTCCACAAACATCATAAGGGAATGGGCATCATACGGTTCTGTCACGTACAAGGATTTCACGATTGTTGCTCGTTCCTCCACAACCATCATAAGGGAATGGGCATCATACGGTTCTGTCACGTACAAGGATTTCACGATTGTTGCTCGTTCCTCCACAAACATCATAAGGGAATGGGCATCATACGGTTCTGTCACGTACAAGGAGTTCACGATTGTTGCTCGTTCCTCCACGACCAACTAATCATACACTTCATCCGAGTGGCCAGAATTTTTCTGAGTAATTAAATTAGTCTCAACATTCCTATATGGTGCAGAAACGTGGACATTACCTAGACAAGAAAACAGAACAGAGAATTAAAGCCTTTGAAATGTGGATGTATAGAAGAATAGGTAGAATTGGATGGAATGAAAAGAAAACAAACGATGAAGTCTTAAAAGAACTAAAAATGAAAAGAGAACTACTAAACACAATTCAAACAAGACAAATGCGATTTTTGGACCATGTTAAAAGACACAACAGCCTACTAAAAGTTATCCTGAAGGGGAACATACAAGGTAAAAGAGGCAGACGCAGACCAAGACTAACTTGGATGAGTAACATAAAAAAATGGACAAACCAGCCTATGCACAAAAATGGACAACCTGCACCATCAAAGCAAGAGACATAGCAGAATGGCGCTCCATGGTAGCCAACCTTCGATACGAAGATGGCACTCGATGATGATGATGATGATGATGAATTAAAATAGACCAGGTTATTGCCATTAAATCACACGTAATGAATAGCTAACACAGCGGTCCTTAAATCGGGTCATGGTAAATTAAGCTCAAGAACACTGGCGTTATATTTCCCGGCATTCTGAAACCATTGACTACTTCTTAGTTCGGCTAGAGTGGGGGTCAGAAATTCTATTTCAGGCTCGGTATTTAGGTTTCATGTTCGCACAAGGTATTCGGTTGCGTAATCAGGGACAAAGGAGTAGGAAAAGGTACCACTCTCTCATTTCTGAAGTTTAAAATAGTATTTTAAAACGGAGGCAAAGGTTCATCGCAGCAGTTGAGCCGGAAGCTGTCAGCGACCCACAGGATCGGTGAACAAGAACCATCCAGACCCTACACCACTTCTCCGTGGTGCCTCAAGAAACAGACTAACATGTCAAGTCTGGCCAGAGCCAAGCGAGTAGGACTCGAAGAGGAAAGGCAACCTGGTACTAGAAAATAGCGTGCTGAAGTCGGATATGTTGGGCAAAAAGGCGCAAATTTCACAGTTCTACTGCAAACTGCAACACAACGTGTCTATGTCAAATTACGTCGTTCTAAGGACGGATGATGCAGACAATAACCAATTCCTTTAGTAGTCATTGGGACAAAAAGAAAGAAATCATTTTTCAACATTATCAACATCATCAAGTGCGTTAATATTGTCATTCTTTCTTTTCTTCATCTGCTGTTGCCTGGATACGTCGTTGGAGAAAAAAGGGACGTGCAAATAAATATAATCTGATGCTGTACATTGTTATGGACAGCCCTGGTATCACTGCAAACGAATTAAAATCCATAATTGCTCAACCGTCCGTGCCAGTGGAATCATCCGACTTACTAACTCATCTCCCAAACAAAGAAAGGTAGATGAACCCATCATAGCAGTCTCAGCATACGCCAAAAGACATAAGGCGAAACCGCACAGAAAGTGAACACAGCCAACTATTCTCTGTCTACGATATCGTTTTTCATCGTAAACAATTGGAATAGCGAAACACGATCAAAACGGATGAAACACACAGCTCACGGTGTACACAGAGCACTTAACTCAGTAGCTCCTGCAACAAGCCGGACAACTTGTTGTTTCTTATTACTTCTCTTTAAGCTGTAGTATTGTTCTTGGCAGTATCTGGACGCTGTTATAAATTGTTTGGATCTTGTATAAGTCTTTTATTCAGTCTGTTCATCTCTTTCTTGACCGCTGTCTTGCCCATCGTGCTTTAAATGCCAACAGGACGGATCTGCTTGTAATCGTTTCAATACTTTTATGATAATCTCTTTACCCACTTCTCTCTCATTCATTCTCCAATCTTTTCTCTTTACCCACCTCTCTCTCTCTTTCATTAATTCTCCAATCTATTCTCTTTACCCACCTCTCTCTCTCTCTCTCATTCGTTCTCCAATCTTTTCTCTTTACCCATCTCTCTCTCTCTTTCTTTCATTAATTCTCCAATCTATTCTCTTTACCCACCTCTCTCTCTCTCTCATTCGCTCTCCAATCTTTTCTCTTTACCCACCTCTCTCTCTCTTTCATTAATTCTCCAATCTATTCTCTTTACCCACCTCTCTCTCTCTCTTTCTCTCTCTCTCTCTCATTCATTTTCCGATCAATTTTCTTTACCAACTTCCTTGTCATTCATTCTCCAATTATTATTTTTGTTTTCCTTTACTTCCTGTGTCACTGACATTTCCTCATTGCCATTTGCAACTTCATTATCAGTCTTCGGTCGTGACCACAAATATTCCTACGTTAATAAGTCATTTTTGACCACATGGTATCAATGAAAGCAGTGAAATCTTTAACTAAAAGAAAAACACAAAAATACAGAGAGTAAAAGAGTAAATAGCCGATCTCTTAAAAATCTAAAGTAAACCAGAAGGTAGCACAGCATATTCTTCAAACTAATTAATCACACAACTCTAGTAAGTAAAGGTTCCCTTCACGGCTTGCTAGGCGTATGTGGAATACGGTGTCAGTGACCAATTTTAGTATCACGCCAGACCGCCTTTATTTCCCAGAAAAATCTCTGGTACTCATTTGTAGAGGCTGGGTGAGCCCCGACGCCTTGTCAGTCAGAAAAAAAAAATCCGCCACTGCTGGGGATCGAAGCCGGACCCTCTGGTCTGGAAGCGAGCACACTAACCACTCAGCCACCATGTCTCCACAAAACTGTACTGACTATAAATGATCGGGATCTCTGACTGTACATTTCTATGAAGTTTTAAAGTTCCTGATAATATCCAGCAATAAGGTAACAAACTCTTCATCTTTTCTTCTTCTCATAACCTTGGAGATTGTTGTGAGCGAATCAATTCTGAGGAAGAGGTATGTTTACAGGACTCAGAAAAAAAGACAAATAATCAACAACAGAAAAAAAAAAACAAAGAACAATATATGGACCGAAGCAGGATCGAACCTGTACTCAGTGGCACAGCGCCTTGCCACGAAAAGCCAAACGCTCTCGAACACTGCCACTCAGTTAACTAATTTATTGAGATTGTTTTATCACCGCTGACGAATTCGTAACATTCCTCACTGATCTCAATCTTCAATCAATCTTTTACATTTCTACAAAGTCCGCGCCTGTCAATTCTTTGATGATATCTTCCAATATCTGTGTCTGTCTTCCTCTCATTCTCCCTCCTCTCATGCTCCCTCCTTTCGCAGTTCCTTACAGAATGGTCTTTTTTGATAGGCCATACGATTGAGACAGGTGGCGATATCATTTCACTCTGCACTTATTCGCAATATCAAAAGATATATAATATCATAATGTATGTCGAATACGTGTTGTATCCTTGTGCGAACGTAACTGGCCAAGTGCTTGGGAATCAAAAAGTAAAGTAAAAGTAAAGAGCTCCTGGCGTATAGGGAATATGGTGTCAGTGACCATAAATTTTACAGACCTTCAGCACAGGATTTTTAGGGTAATGGGGTTGGTATTAAGCCGTGCCGCTTTACTTTCCCAGAAAAAATCCGGTACCCATTTAAGGCTGGGTAAACCCGGAAACCGTCGGTTGGGATCGAACCCTACCTCTTGTCTTTTGTAGTCCAGTTCACTAACCACTGAGCTATTCCGGCTCCCTTATTGGGAATCAGGGGACGACGTAACCCGGTAGTAAAAAACAGCCGTACTGATGTCAGGTATGTTGGGCCGAGCTGCTCAAATGTCGCAGCTTGCTGTATATCACAAAACAACGCATCTGCGTCCATGGCTAACGCCATTCTTTTATGGACGAACCGGTGAAGTTAAGTTGTCGTCATGGCAATGAAGGAGGAGTTTAAGGAGAAAGAGCAGGAGAAGGAGAACGGAAAGAAGCGAGACAAGGAGGTCACAAAGAAGAACACGGAGGAGGAGAAGAAATATTTTTTGACTTGCTTACTCACAAAAATTCCTCACGGATGGAGCAAAGTCGAGCTAACGAGCAAACACCACAGAACCAGCGTAAAGAAGATCGCGCCAGTTCTATTTCTAGAACGCCGTTTCTAAAATTAGCAAGTAATTAATTCCGTCGTGGTAAAACGTCACGAAATCTTCATCAGTCTCGTGTCCAGGCGAGATAACGAGAAATTAGATTGCCCAAATATCTGAACGTAAGAAACCTTACACGTGAAGTAATTGAAGACTATACCACTGTTATCTGTAACTGTTGCACACTTTTTGATTAAAAGGTCGATGAGACTTTGTGCTTGTATCATACTCAAATCTCTCTAGTTAGTTCAAAACGTGCGTGCAGTGATCAAACTCTTTCCAATGCAACCCAAACTCCATTAGCACCCTCTCTTGCGAACTCATAATATATTACAGTGGTTAAAAAGAAAAAGTAAAGAGCCCCTGTCACGCCAAGTGGCGTATAGGGAATATGGTGTTGGTGACCCGTCACGCCAAGTGGCCTATAGGGAATATGATGTTAGTGACCATAAATTTTACAGACCTTCAGCACATGATTTTTGGACTAATGTGGTCGGTATCACTTCCGTGTCACTTTACTTTCCCAGAAAAAAATTCTGGTACCTATTTAAGTCTGGATGAAACTGGAAGCCGTCGATCAGGATCGAACCTGCTCTTGTCTTTTGTAGTCTAGTTCACTAACCACTGAGCTATCGAGCCTCCCTTTTCATCCATTGATGCCGCTAAAATGTCAAGCCTAGAACTGAAATGCCACTTTGAAATTAAAACTCAGCTGTGTCCTCTGATCACTGCTCCATAGCAAGTATCACATGACCTGCCCCACGTAATGTCTAAGATTTCATTAATATATTGTCATCTAGTCTGTCTTTCCGCTTGATTCAACTTGTTAAAGTTCTCTGACGCCTGGTGGTGATCGTATTACGTGTTCAAACTATTTAATTTCTTCTTTAACTGCTGACTTGTTTAATTCATTTGGACAAAAGTATCTGTTATTAAATTGAAAAACTATATGTTGTCTATAAATGAAATTGTTTGGTCATGTTAAAAGACACAACAGTCTAATCAAAGTAATATTAGAAGGGAAAATACAATGTAAAAGAGGCAGAGGCAGACCAAGACTAACATGGACGAGTAACATCAAAAGATGGACAAGTCAGCCTATGGCAATCTTCACCATCACAGCAAGAGACAGACTGGAATGGCGCTCCATGGTGGCCAACCTTCGATGCGGAGACGGCACTCAATGATGATGATATCATGTCACTCTGTTCAAACTTCTGTGCAAATTTTGCTCATAGTTAAAATATGTCAAAGTAAAGGTCAAATTAAAGTCCGGAGACAAGACGCCCATATAACAACAAAGCTGAGTGATGTCAGCGACCCACAACTGACGTCATGCGTCAAGATAAGCGAATAATGGAGCGGTACCCGGCCTTGTCTCCTTTCTCTTGCGCCTTTTGTCTTCTGAATTTGACATCAGCACTGTCTCGAAAGTTGCTGTGCCATTTTTTTATGTTTGCTCCCCATGTGCTACGAACCGCAGCCACATTTTCCCAATTCCTTTCACTTATAGAAAATTCCCACATGGAAGCCCTGCAAACATCCTTATATCTCAGCACTGGTCTGCCCTTTGGTCTCTTTCCGTCCTTAAGTTCGCCATACAATATTTGTTTGGTAATACGATTGTTTGCCATTCTTCTTACATGACCCAGCCACCTTAGTCTACGAATCCTAAGTGTTGCCATGATGGATGGGAGTTTGGCTCGTTGTAAGACATTAGAGTTAGTTACTTTGTCCTGCCATTTGATGTTCATAATCTTGCAAAGGCAACGTACATGAAAGCTGTTGAACCTTTTCTCCTGCCCTGCATAGGTAGTCCAAGTTTCTGATCCGTACAGAAGTGTACTAAGCACACAACTTTGGTAAATTTGAATCTTAGTCCTGAGTGTTAAATTGGTGTTGGCCCATGCTCTAGCTTTAAGTTTGCGAAATGTGGAACTGACATCATGCGTCAAAATAAGCGAACAACAGAGTTGAGCGCGGTCAGAGACCCACAACTGACGTCATGCGTCAGGATAAGCGAAAAACAGAGTTGAGTGTGGTCAGGGACCTACATCTGACGTCATGCGTCAGGATAAACGAACAAGAGAGCTGATCAAGACCTGCCCCCACCCTGCAGTGGTACTTCTGGAAACAGACTATCCAGTCTGGACAAACGAGTAGAGATATAAGCGGGAAGGCAAACCGGTACAAAGAAATGTTGTGCTGAAGTCGGGCGTATTGGGCCGAATGGCGTAAATAAACCATACGACATTTCATCTACGCCCACTTAACGTCATTTTAAGTTCAGATGGCAATGAGGTATATTCAATCTTCTGATAGCCATCGAGTGAACGACGGGGAAAAACAGAAAAAGAAATTAAAGAGAGAAAATTAGAAAATATGAAACGATGTTGAAAAAATAAAATAATCAGTTATGTTATGCTAGGATCAACAACTTTGCACTCCAGACGAAACCATAGGTGCCCCAATTTTTCCCTCGAAATATCGAGAAAACTCCGAAGAGAACCCTGACCAACATGCACGAACTCCGAAGCACTGCCCAGAATCCATCGGTGTGGGTAGAATTTGCTGTCAATTTGGCCAGGGCAGCGGCCTTGTTTAGCCTACACTTTTCGATTGTTAAATGTCATAGATTCTTTAACGTGCGTGCGTGCACACGGAACCTCCTGTGGCAAGACCTCGAATCTCACTACCAGGAAACCAGGGGAAGGTATCGCCGCGAAGAAACCACGGATTCAATTATTGAAAATGGTCCATCTCCTGTGATTGGATTTGAACCCGGGTTCTTCCTCTCCTGAGGTCGACGTTTTAACACCTAGATCCAATGAGAAAATAATATTTGGTCATTCACGTTGTATTTTTCAATGCAAAAATCATTGGTCCCGAGTTAAAGAGTCAACGTGATCTAGCCCTGATGTAATATCAATCCTTATCCTTTAAAAAAATAATATGTATGTATATATATATATATATATATATATATATATATATATATATATATATATATATATATATATATATATATATGTATGGCCCTTTTCGTCTTGTCAGACGTCTAGTGGAGGCTATTGTGAATTTTGTTTTTGTTTTCGAGGTTTCGTTTTTTTTCGAACAGCTTCTCTCGTGGCTAATTCTACCAATGTTTGACAAACAAACACGGCTACAGAATGAACAAGACAGGCCCACTTATCCACATGGTTTTCCATTCTTTTTCATGAGTCGTTTCTCTTATAAGTGTTGCCTTAGCACAGTCTCAAAAGATGATATACCGTTCCTTAAACATGCTCTCCAATATGTGCGATCACTTGCCAGATGTTATTTACACAGATGGAGAAGTCATCCAGAGATGATTTACAGATATCTCTATATCGTATTTTAGGTCTGCCGATTTCTCTGTTTTACGTGTATTAGTTCACCATATAGTATTTGCTTGGGGGTGCGTTTATCTTCCATTCGCTACACGTGCGTGCCCCAGCCATCTTAGTCTTCGACATCTGAGCATCGACATGATTGTTGGGGTCTTAGCATGTTGCAGGACAGTTAAGTTGGTTATTTTATCCTGTCATTTATATATATATATATGCACGGCATATTCCACTTGATCCGTCTGACGTGATGACTTGTTAAGCAAAAAAAAAAAATGTAAAGAGCCCCGTCACGCCAAGTGGCATATAGGGAATATGGTGTTATTGACCATAATTTTTATAGACCTTCAGCACATGCTTTTTTGGGTAATGTGATGACTTATTAAACCGGAGAGTAATGATCGCCTGTCCAATGCTTCTCCACTAGTGCTCTGGTTGGAGATTTTATTGCACCCTCTACAGAAACAAACATTATCTGACTACTGAGATTCCAAACCGCGTTCTCCTGATTTGAGCACAAGCTATCGCGTCGGCCATTCGCTCTCCTTTCAGGCAACCCGTTTTCCTATTTCTCCTTTTCCTTTATCGTTACCTTATTATATATCGGTCTCTTCTTAAAAACACATTTAGTGTTCTTCCTAGGACTATTGATGCTGAATTCTTAACTTCATCCCAACGTTGTGCTACCAGTGAAGGACCTGGACTTACGATTCAAGAACAATAAGAGAAAAAAAAAACTCTACTGAGATGAAATGTGTCAGACAAATGACAGGAAACAGCCTGAGAGATAAGATCCGAAGTGAAGAACTGACTTAAAAACTATGAATAATTCGCGCCATTGAAAACATAAAGAAACAACAAATAACATTGTTTGGCCACGTGATAAGAGAAAAAGATCAAACGGCAGCACAGCTAGCCTTCAATAAACATTGCGAGAACACCAGACTCAAGGGTCGACCACGAAAAAGATGAATTGATGGAATATTAGAAACACTATGAAATAGTAGAAGTCAACGAAAGAGGAAAAGACAGTTGAAAGTTCATCATCATCATTGAGTGTCGTCTCCGCATCGAAGGTTGGCTACCATGGAAAGCCATTCCGCTCTGTCTCCTGCTTTGATAGTGCAGGTGTCATAATCTAACTTGATATTACTCGTCCACGTTAGCCTTGGTCTGCCTCTGCCTCTTTTAATTTGCATTTTCCCTTCCAAGATTACCATTAGTAGGTTGCTGTGTCTTTTAACATGCCCCAAAAAAACTAATTTGTCTTGTTTGAAATTTGTTAAGTAGTTTTCTTTTCATTTTTTGTTGTTTTAAGACTGCATCGTTTGTTCTCTATTCTTTCAATCCAATTATTCCTAGCCTTTTATATATATCCACATTTCAAAGGCTTCAATTTTCTGTTCTGTTTTCATGTCTAATGTACATGTTTCTGCACCACAAGGGATGTTGAGAAAATATAACATTTTACTAATCTTATATCTCAGCAAAGTCAATAGAAGTGACAAACTTTTGAATAAATTAATTTGTGATGCGACTGTTCTTAGTGAACCCGATAAGTACAACGACCTAAGTTGATCTTTCTGGTCCAGCACGACTCGATTTTGTCTATCACAATGGAATTCGTGCGACCTCCCGGGCTTGCTTAATTATGTTCTTTAACCGTCATTGACTTCCCAAATCTAATGATCCAGAACGGAATTGAAACTACATTGACACCTGACACATTATGTTGTTAGGAAGCAAATAAAATGACACCAGATGTAATCAAGAATCTTTGACAGAAAACCTTAGAAATATACTGGGGCTGGGGAAAGGTGGGGGGAGGAGGAAGACAGAAATATTATTCAAGAAAATGCGGATCTCTACCGTTATACTGTTAAAAGTGATGACCTCAGTGAAAATGTGATCATCATCATCATCATGTGTCATATCGGTTGGCGTAGGCGATAATGTCCTGCCATAATTCTCTATCCCAACTGTACTGGTGTATCAATTCGGTTGTTGACAAGATAATGTGATAGCTTGAATTAAAATCTACTCCGGTAAAAGAAAGTATTTTAAATGAGCATCCAGGTGTGGAAAGTTTTACAATAAAACAAAACTGTATTATAGACCAAACAGACATTTGGTGGCATTATTTTATATTGTCTATCTATCTTTCCTTCCCCTGAAGTATTGTCTATATCTGCAATGTCGTTTCCTGTATAAATTTTACTGTCTTTTGTAATTATTGCAGTGTACAATATAGTTTTGTCTGTAGTGGTTTATCCAGGGGCCAATGGATTTTCTTCAATCTACTATATTCAGTACAGTCTTGAAATATATGTTCAGCAGACTGAGGCGCCTGACCACATGTGCATGTAGTTGAGGTGCCGATCATGAATTTTGTATAAATGTGACTGTGGAGTCGATTGTGTCCTGTTCTGAGGTGTATAATGATAACTTGTTCATATCTATTCATATTATGAAAAGTATCATGATTTGGGGCTTGTGGTATTCTGATTGATTGTTGTATATGTTTCTTCTGATGGTATGCAACCGGTGCAACTAGCTGTGTGCCGTTTGCACCTTTTTTTGCCAGCTGATCTGCTCTCTCGTCCCCTGGTATTCCACAGTGAGATGGGATCCACTGCAGGGCAACCCTGTGGTGCTTGCAGAGTTCAGTCAATAAGGTCTGCAGATGTGGTAATTTTCTGGATTGTAGTGCCTGGAGTACTGATCTTGCATCTGTCAAAAACACCACAGGCTGTGAGCTAAGATTACTGTTCAGCAGTTTTTCTATTGCCAACTTTATTTCTTGGATTTCTGCATCGTAATTGTGACAATATTTCCCTGTTCCTATTTTATTCACATCCCTAGTGTTATTTGGGTACTCTATGTATTTATATTGTGAAATGTTACACTGGAAATAGAAATCCGTAATGTACATGGTGATGTCGTCCTCCCTGAGCGAAGGAAGTCCCAGTAGTCGATTTAAATCAGACAAAAAGAACAAAAAAGATTGTATTATCATGAGAATAGATAAGAGATTGCATTCTATATGGGATTGTATAAAAGACTCCATTCTATATAAGGTAAGATTGCATGTGAAATACCTTGAGACAAGAAATAGATATAAAGCTGTATAATATAATATATTGATTTCTTTGTAGAAACTATTCATTTCAAATATATGACACGCAACACATTTAATTCGAGAGGAGGTTGCATTTAAGATGGGCTTCAATTGAAGAAAACTTTACATTCAAAAATAGATTACATTCTATACGTGATTATATTCTAGATTAGACCGCATATACAACAGCATAGTAAGAACATTTTTCGGGGGAAAAAATGATTATGTTCAGGAAACAGAAAATGCATTGACGGCAAAATTAAACAGGGGAGAGATTTCAACTTGGAATAGATTGACTGCGAAATTCAAATTGAGAAAATAGATTACAATTTGAATCGATTAACACAACAGCAAAATTCAGATTCAGAGGAAATTATAATCGGAAAAGATTGATGGCAAAATTCACATCGAGAAAAAATTATAATTGAAAAAGATTGAAGGTAAGACTATAAAAAAAAAAAAAGAGAAGAGATTGCAGTTATAATAAATTTAGAGAAGATTTAAATAGAGAAAATATTATACTTAGAATAGATAGATTAACGGCAAGATTAAAACAGAGACGAGATATGTTTAAGGCAAGATCTATACAGTTAGAAGACTGAATTTAGGAATACACATACTCATCATCATCATCAAGTACCGGGCCTGATGGCGTAGGTGATCATGTATCTCCACAACTTTCGATCACGACAGTTATTTATCATTTCTGTTGTTGAACTTCTGCCAAGCCATTCTCTTAAGCTGTCTGGTATCTTTTCTCGTTACTTCCCTCTATCTCTTCATCCCTCAATTTTCCCAGTTGTTACAATATATTTCAGCTGTTCTCTTCTCATTACATGGCCAAAAAAATGATAATTGTTTCTTCCTAATATTGGAAATTAGCTTATTATTAAATACAAACTACTAGAAGAAAATACTTCACCCTCTCAGACTACAACATAGAAGCGAAGTAAAAAAAAACTCGAGAGCACATGACACCAGAGAAGAGGCTACACTGTTATTATATAGTCAGACAGTTGGAAATCCTGTTCTAAAATAACTTGACTGGCCATTAATAACCGCAGAAGCTAACTTTCTTTGTTTGGGAGATGAGTTAGTAATTCGGATGATTCCACTAGCACGGGCAGTTGAGCAATTATGGATGTTAATTCGTTTGCAGTGATACTGGGGCCTTCCATAACCATAACCATAACCATAACCGCAGAAGTGTGTTTACCGAAACGGTCTCCGCCGACCAGACAGCCTTGGTTTGAGTGCCGCTATCACTGCCAGAATTTGGAACAGCTCCTGTGGTTCACTCCCACATCTGGGGAAAAATAAACCAGAGATAAAGATCTGAGAATGTCACGGATGCCGCCAATGTTACGGAATTCACGCTGAAGGCGGCAACAATCGAGACGTTTTCAAGTGGAGGTGGGACCTTTTAGAAATGTTCTCAAACACTAATGCATGAAAGTTCTCGAATCTATAGAATTTCCAGATAATCTCTACTCTCCCGAATTTCCAGACAATCACGGCTCTCCCGAATTTCCAAATAATCTCGACTCTCCTGAATTTCCAGATAATCTCTACTCTCCCGAATTTCCAGACAATCTCGGCTCTCCCGAATTTCCAAATAATCTCGACTCTCCTGAATTTCCAGATAATCTCGACTCTCCGGAATTTCCAGACAATCTCGACTCTCCCGAATTTCCCTATAATCTCGACTCCCTTAAAAATTCCAGATAATCTCGACTCCCTCAAAATTCCAGACAATCTCGACTCCCTCAAAATTCCAGACAATCTCGACTCCCTCAAAATTCCAGACAATCTCTACTCCCTCAAAATTCCAGACAATCTCTACTCCCTCAAAATTCCAGACAATCTCTACTCCTCAAAATTCCAGACAATCTCTACTCCCTCAAAATTCCAGACAATCTCTACTCCCTCAAAATTCCAGACAATCTCTACTCCCTCAAAATTCCAGACAATCTCGACTCCCTCAAAATTCCAGATAATCTCGACTCCCTCAAAATTCCAGACAATCTCGACTCCCTCAAAATTCCAGATAATCTCGCCTCCCTCAAATTCCAGACAATCTCGACTCACTCAAAATTCCAGACAATCTCGACTCACTCAAAATTCCAGACAATCTCGATTCACTCAAAATTCCAGACAATCTCGACTCACTCAAAATTCCAGACAATCTCGACTCACTCAAAATTCCAGATAATCTCGACTCACTCAAAATTCCAGACAATCTCGACTCCCTCAAAATTCCAGACAATCTCGACCCATCAAAATTCCAGACAATCTCGAATTTAAAATTCAAAATAAGAAAATTTTGGGCGGGGGAACGTTCCTACTTCAAGTTAGCAGATTTTAGTTGAAGCAAAAAGTTGACATCCGTGTTGAAGGAAAAACACATTAAAGAATGCAGTTTTACCAAAAATGTCTCCTACATTAAGAAGATAATATTGAAGTTTACATTTAGTATGTGAAGTACATAATTAAAAATGAAAATTCTTAAGTTTTTGGAGTTATTTCCATTTTCTCAAAATAATTAACAGTTATTTGCCATCGTTACTTTAGTTTACATGATCATTTGTGTATGTTCAGAAAGATGGAACACACATGGTCTCAACGCAAGACGCCGGCCTAGAGACAAAGAGGTTGTGGGTTCAAATCCCGGCTGCACCACTTGGGATTTTTATATGTGATTTCTCTCTGCGGCAACCACCCGTGGTCTCAGCAGCGAGGCCCGGCTGGAAACGTCAATTACTCATGGACGGAAAAAATATGAGCACCTCCGAAGTCGGAGTTATCTGCCTGTGCAGCGAGGGACCCCTGTGCACACGGCTGCCTGGGAAAATGGATTAACACGCAAAATTCAGTTCCTAGTCTCTAGGAACTTTGTCAGAGATAAAAGCCGGCGAACGAAAAAAAAATATTATACATTGAAAGTTATTAGAAGAGGATGTATTTGAAAATTAGATAAAAACGGTGGTAGTTACAAAGTGAATATTTCCCACAACGAAGGGTTCTCTTGCTTATTTTGCTCCTTATTTTGGTATCGATCTCTGTTATTCCTTCTTTGTTTATATTACTGCTCAGGTATACGTAAAATTATACGACTAATAGAGGTAATCCTCGAATTGTTATTTGATTATTCATAACTGCATCAATTATTATAATTGTTGTATTATCTCATTTTTATAAAAGTCGCAGCTTTTGTTATCTCTCATCAAGTATGCTCATTTTATCGTGTATCTGTCGATGGTTATGTGATAGGAGAGCTATATCATCAACAAAGTCTAAATCAATAAGTTGCTTGGTCAGTGACCACTGGATTCCAATTCTGTTCTGCTTTATTTTCATAATCCAATCTTATGACCAGCAGAAAGAGAAATGGAGATAGAAGGCATCTCTGCCCTACTCCTGTTCTTATTTCAAATGCTTCTGTAAGCTGCCCTTCGTGCACAATGCTACATTTCATTCCCTCATACATTGTTTTTATCAGGATAATAAACTTTATGGGCATTCCGTAATGACTCTGCAACTTCCAAAGCAGTTCTCTGTCTAAACTGTCAAATGCCTTTACGTAATCTATGAATCCAATATAAAGTAGGGGCTGTTGCTCTAAGCTTTGTTCAACTATTATACGTTAGGTAGTTACTTGATCAGTGCATAATCTGTTCTTCCTAAAACCTGCTTGTTCATCTCTGAAATGTTTATGGCCTCTTTTAGTCTCTCCGATATGGGTCTGCGTAATATTTATGACTTATTTTTTATGATAGACATGTAACCTGTGATCATCCTATTTTATAACAGCCAAGTAACAAAAGTCAAGTAACTAAAGTCAAGTAACTAAAGTCAAGTAACTAAGTCAAGTAACTAAAGTCTAGTAACAAAAGTCAAGTAACTAAAGTCAAGTAACTAAAGTCAAGTAACTAAAGTCTAGTAACAAAAGTCAAGTAACTAAAGTCAAGTAACTAAAGTCTAGTAACAAAAGTCAAGTAACTAAAGTCAAGTAACTAAAGTCTAGTAACAAAAGTCAAGTAACTAAAGTCAAGTAACTAAACTCTAGTAACAAAAGTCAAGTAACTAAAGTCAAGTAACTAAAGTCAAGTAACTAATGTCTAGTAACTAAAGTCTAGTAACTAAAGTCAAGTAACTAAAGTCAAATAAATTGTGATGTTAATACTGTTGAGGGAAAAAACCTGGCTATACTTCCTATACAAATTATCGTCAATAAAAATAATCTCCGCGACTCCCAAAAAGCACAAGACGATCCTATAAATCAGCGTTCTCTAGCCTGGCGTGGCGCCATGGCGCCATGGACTTACTTCCCTAGCGGCTGAGACATACGTTTGCTGCCGTTTAATTTTACACAGACAACTTTAACGTCAATCAGAATTTCAAAATTTAGCGGTAATTAAAGATACATTTTTAAAGGATCATTTTCTCATTACAGATTTAATTACCGTAATATTACAACAAATGCCACTGTTATTGTTATTATTATAATTATTATTACTATTATCGCAATAGCAATTTGGCGTTGGCGTCTCCACTGCTGTCAGTCGGACCCCATTATATAAACACTTTGGACAGCGATGTTGTAGATGATTGCGCCCTAGGTTACAGGTTGGTAACCGTTGGTCTATTACACTCCAGGTCTAACCAGAAGAACATAAAGACTATACACGTTCTAAGGTTCGATATTCTTTTCCTTTAAAATTGTCAATTAAGTTCTTTTTTTCCAGAAGGAATGCCGTCACGAATTATAGCTACTAGGAACTGACGCAATCCGTGTTTTGTTAAATTCACTTTGATTGTTCCGAAACAATTATTTCATTCCTAATTTATTAGGAACTCTTGAGTTGAAGAGTTGCGACCTTAATCAGAACTATAGCAAAAACTAGTTTCTAACAGAGGAGAGGTGAGACATGTCAACCTTTGAACAATCTTATCTGGAGAATGAATCACCGCAGATTAGATCGCCCGTTCGAGTTTTAATAACGGATTGTCTTAATCTGGACAAATTGCAATCGTTTCTTTTTCTCCTCCTGGGGTTGGGGGCCTTAAAACACTGGACAGAACAAGAGCCGAAATTGGCCAGAAACGCAAAGCTATCTCAAGAAATGTAATATGTTCGGAAATTTTCTTTCCTTATTTCCTTTCAGCGTTGAGAGGAGATATATATTGCGGTATTTGGTTTTCTGCTGGGCTTTGCTGATGTTATGTTTCCTAGTGTTTCTAATATCCCATCAATCCATCATTTTTGTGGTCGGCCCTTGAGTCGGAAGTTCTCGCTCGCAATGTTAATTAAAGCCTAGTTGTATTGTGTTTTAATATTTCTTTCTAATCACGTGGCAAAACAATTTTATCTATTGTTTGTTTATGTATTCTATGACGGGGATTGTTCCTAGCTTTATTTTGTGAGGTTCATCATTTGTACTAAAACTCATATATTTTTTATTAATACAGTTTTTTTTTAGTAATCTGAATGTTGAGAATACCTTGGACAATTTCTTATTTAAAAAGTAACGAGAATATTGTTCCTATTTAGATGATCATCTAAATTGTATTTATATAGTTAGACCAGTGTGGGTCAAGAAGAAGCTGGGCTTGGACTCTTTCACTGGTTGCTTATAGTTTGTTACACAGGATTGTTTCTGTGGGCCATGTTGTGTTTTTAGGGCGCAGAGAGTGGAGCAATCCTATTGGATACGTTCAGGAGTCTGTATGGATGCTCCACATTTGCATGTTACAGTGCCACCGAATCATGTCTTGTGTAGCTTGTAGCCACAGTGTAGCTTGTAGCCACAGTTCGTAGTTATAACATTTTGTTCTATTCATGTCTGTTGACCTGGTTTAATCTTTCCTGTTCTGCTCGTACTTCACATACTTTTTCTCCATTTTGTTCTCTTGGCTTTGTTTTAATAATGTCTTTATTTCTTTAGGTTTCATGTGGAGCCAATCTTGACACGTGAAAGATAGCCCTGACTAATCGGACAACAACAGACAATAAAATAGTAGGAAGTTACAGAATTGATGTGTCACAGAAGAATGTTGAGAATATCATGGTAGCTATAAAAAATAATATAATAATATATAAATAAATAAAAAATAAGTAACAAAGATACTCTAAAAGAGGCCAAAGCAGAAAGAAACGTTCACAACAACATCGGGAGTAAAACGTGAATCATTTGTTGGACTTGAGAAGGGAACATCGTCTTCGCTGTATCTCTTTATCCACTGCTATTTGACTGGTACATTTTCATAATTCTATTTAGTGATTTTGTCCTGCCATTTCCATCCTTTTATTCTGCGTAAGCATCCATTAATGAAAGTCTGCATCTTCATGATTGTCAATGTTGTTATTCTCCATGTTTTACAGCCATATAATTTAAACCGGTCTGGTTCGAGTATGAGGTTCATCACCATCGCCATCAAGAAATATTTTAAAAGACAAGTTTCCTGACACTGGTTGAGGATTAATCCTGCCACATCGCCCTTGTAATTTGTTTTTCTCGTAGTAGGAGAAATTGAAAGTTGCATTGATCTGCAGAGTTATGCCTGAGCTGCCACTCGATATGTTTTCTTGGTTGTCGCAGAATATATCCAACCCGCCCCTAAAATAAATTCACCTACATTTTTCAACCCGTTTGCCATAAACTCTGAAACCTTTAACGAACTGCACATTAATTCACACATATGGCTCAGGTAGTTCGTTATTACATATGTCGTTTGTTCTCATTTAAGAGTAACCTTATGTAATGCGATAAAAGAAAAAAAATCACCGATAACTCTCTCATATTCTACATCAATACAGCCTGCTATAGTTGTGTAATGAAGCAGGATGACAGAGTGATAACTCAGGCTAGAGTGATAACTCAGACTAGAGGGATAACTCAGACTAGAGTGATAACTGAGACTAAAAGGATAACTCAGACTAGAGTTATAACTCAGACTAGAGGGATAACTCTAACCAGAGTGATAACTCAGACTGGAGTGATAACTCAGACTAGGGTGATAACTCATACTCATTTCTCAGAGGTGGGAATTGTTCCGTTTCCATTACTCGATTAAAGCTAGAAACTCATCAACTGAGGGATCGAACCCGACCTCTTGTCTCCAGCCATCATGATGATATCCTTAGCCGATAAGCTCGCTGGCAGCTCTGGCACTGAGTTTGGCCTGACTCTGGACAAAGAGGGCACCGCCAAGTTTATTCTTCATTCTTTAAAAGTAGAGAGGGGTGGATAGAACAATGATGTGTATAATCAGAGACTGATGAGTCTAAGAAAGGGGGAGGGGGGAATAGAGAGAGTCTGATCAATCCTGAGTACTTAGTGGGAAAAGCAGATGTATGTACAATCAACACCATACAGGAATGACCAGTCTGCATACGCTTGGAGAGGGAGCAGCGATAGTTCCCTTAGTGGTTAGTGAACTGGACTACAAAGGACAAGAGAAAGGGTTCGATCCTAACCGATGGCTTCCGGGTTCACCGAGCATTAAATGGGTACCGGATTTTTTCTGGGAAAGTAGTGGGCACGGGCGTAATACCGACCACATTACCCCAAAAATCATGTGCTGAAGGTCTGTAAAATTTATGGTCACAAACACCATATTCCCTATACACCACTTGGCGTGACGGGGACTCTTTACTCTTTGTATACGCTTCGAGAAATGCTGGGACGGACTTTTGACCGGGTGTAGGGATGCATTGACTGCAAAGAAACTGATTTCACAAAGAGAGTAAAATAGTATATATTCTATTTTATTTTGTCCGGATCGAAAAGTTGTATACATTGTACGTAGATAAATGTTGTTATGTGAGAGCACCACAACAAAATTGTTTTACAGTTATCAAATACAACTAATGATACATTCATTTGCAAACTGTCAAAGTAACCAGGAATTATTATCTCAACCACTTTCTACTTCAATGTTAGGACTGGGTTATGAGGCAGATAACAACACACGCAGTACACACACGCCTATAAAGTCTGTTTAACCAACCATCACTTTACAGACACACGCGAGTAAGGATATATATTGCTGGTAATGTTATTGCTCAGATCGCTGGTCTGTACTTCGTAATATCGCACTCTTTAGTTTTACAATTTAGATTAAAAGATCAGACAGATCGATGTATAGACAGACTGACTGACACACAATTTGGCACATAAACAAAGAAACAGACAAATGAACAGACTGAATGATCGATTAACTGACTGTCTCATAGATTTGTCGTTTTCATTTATTGTAGATGTTCTATCTATCTATCTATCTATCTATCTATCTATCTATCTATCTATCTATCTATCTATCTATCTATCTATCTATCTATCTATCTATCTATCTATCTATCTATCTATCTATCTATCTATCTGTCTGTCTGTCTGTCTGTCTGTCTATCTATCTATCTATCTATCTATCTATCTATCTATCTATCTATCTATCTATCTATCTATCTATCTATCTATCTATCTATCTATCTACCTATCTACCTATCTATCTGTCTCTCTGTCTGTCTGTCTGTCTGTCTGTCTGTCTGTCTGTCTGTCTGTCTATTTATCTATTGTCTTTTCGAGCCCAAGACGGCATATTGGATAGAAATCCTAGACTCTTGTGTCTGACGTTCATTCAGGTGTCAGATCTGGAACAGAACCTACATTGTGTCTGACGATCTTTCAGCTGTCAGACCTGGAACAGAACCTACATTGTGTCTCGCCTTACAGCTCTGTTCTGAGTGAGTTGCTCAATCTCGACGACAAGGTTGATGCCTGCTGTTTTTCCCTCTCTTTTTAATGTTCTTTTTAGTGTTTCTCTAGGTCAACCTCTTTTTCTTTTACCCTCTAGTTCTCTTTTGAGAGTCTGTTTTGAGCTTCCTTGTTATCTCCTCTCATCACATGGTCAACATATGACCACCTTCTTCACTTGATTATAGCTAATTGTTTTTTATGCTCTGTCATTTCTCTTATTTTTGCACTAGTCTTGAACTCATTCCAAGGTATATGAAAGTATTTTCCTGACGCATTTGTTTTCAAATTCATCCAGTTTTGTCTACTATTCCTTTTCTATATATACTATTTATCCAGTATTACTCTTTCATCCAATTTATCTTTTCTTTTTCTTTCATCCCTCTTACTTTATCTCCTTTCATCATCATCATTGAGTGCCGTCTCCGCATTGAAGGTTGGCTACCATGAAGCGCCATTCCACTCTGTCTCTTGCTTTGATGGTGCAGATTGTCATAGGTAGACTTGTCCATCTTTAGATGTTACTCATCCATGTTAGTCTTGGTCTGCCTCTGCTTCTTTTACCTTGTATTTTCCCTTCCAATATTACCTTTATTAGGCTGTTGTGTCTTTCAACATACCCCAAAAATTTCATTTGTCTTGTTCTAATTGTGTTTGGTAGTTCTCTTTTCATTTTTAGTTGTTTTAAAACTTCATCTTTTGTTTTCTTTTCTTACCAACCAATTCTACCTATCTTCTATATATCCACATTTCAAAGGCTTCAATTTTCTGTTCTGTTTTCTTGTCTAATGTCCTTGTTTCTGCACCATACAGGAATATTGAGAAGATGTAACATTTATCTCCTTTATCCACTAGTTTTTCCATGTTTATTATCTCGCCATAACTCCCATTCCTCTTATTCTTACCATATTACACATTTCTTCTCCTTTGTCTATTTCCTTATTTGTTATTTTATTTTCATTTTGTCACTCAAACCCCTTCTTTTCTGTCTCCTTTTTTTATTTACTATTAAAACAGGTAAACGAATTTAATATTTGGGAACTTTGTTAACCTCAGGCGGAAAATGTACAGAAGAGATGAGATGCAGAATGGCTCAGGCAAAAGCAACTTTCCAAAAAATGAGGAAGATACTACGCAATCCATTTTTGACAATAGAAACAAGAAAAAGGGTTCTTAAATGTTACGTAGAGCCAGTCTTAACATATGGATGCGAATCATGGACAATAGGACAACAGACAAGAAAATCACTGGAGTCTGTAGAAATGTGGTTTTATAGAAGAATGTTGAGAGTACCATGGACAGCTAAGAAGAGTAATGAAGATGCTCTGAGAGAGGTCAAAGGAAAAAGAGAGCTAATATCCAATATTAGGAAGAAACAATCATCATTTTTTGGCCATGTAATGAGAAGAGAACAACTGGAATATATTGTAACAACTGGAAAAATTGAGATACGGAGAGATAGAGGGAAGCAAAGATAAAAAAATAGCAGACAGCTTAAGAGAATGGCTTGGCAGAAGGTCAACAACAGAAATGATAAATAGCTGCCGAGATCGAAAGTTGTGGAGAGACGTGATTACCTACACCAGCAGGCCCGGTACTTGATGATGATGAGTTTTATTTACCTCTCCCATTCTGGCACATACTCTCTGCCCTGGCTATCTCTCTCCCTCTCTCTCTCTATCTCTCTCTCTCTCTCTTTGTTCTAGCATTTCATCATCATCATCATCATCGAGTACCGTCTCCGCATCGAAGGTCGGCTACTATGGAGCGCTATTCCTCTCTGTCTCTTGCTTTGATGGTGTAGGTTGTCATAGGCTATCTTGTCCTAGCTTGTCTTATAGCACCTACTTACAAGCTTGTCTTATAGCACCTACTTACAAGCTTGTCTTATAGCACCTACTTACAAGCTTGTCTTATAGCACCTACTTACAAGCTTGTCTTATAGCACCTACTTACAAACTTGTCTTATAGCACCTACTTACAAGCTTGTCTTATAGCACCTACTTACAAGCTTGTCTTATAGCACCTACTTACAAGCTTATTTTATAGCACCTACTTATAAGCTTGTCTTATAGCACCTACTTACAAGCTTCTCTTATAGCCCTACTTAAAAGCTTATTTTCTTGCACCTACTTACAAGCTTGTCTTATAGCACCTACTTACAAGCTTGTCTTATAGCACCTACTTACAAACTTGCCTAATAGCATCTACTTACAAACTTGTCTTATAGCACTTACAAACTTGTCTTCTAGCACCTACTTACAAACTTGTCTTCTTGCACCTACTTACAAACTTGTCTTCTAGCACCTACTTACAAGCGTGTCTTCTAGCAATTACTTACAAACTTGTCTTATAGCACCTACTTACAAACTTGTCTTATAGCACCTACTTACAAATTTGTCTTATAGCACCTACTTTCAAACTTGTCTATAGCACCTACTTACAAACTTGTCTTATAGCACCTACTTACAAACTTGTCTTATAGCACCTACTTACAAACTTGTCTTATAGCACCTAATTACAAACTTCTCTTATAGCACCTACTTACAAACTTGTCTTATAGCACCTACTTACAAACTTGCCTTATAGTACCTACTTACAAACTTGTCTTATAGCACCTACTTACAAACTTGTCTTTTAGCACCTACTTACAAACTTGTCTTATAGTACCTACTTACAAACTTGTCTTATAGCACCTACTTACAAACTTGTCTTATAGCCACCTACTTACAAACTTGTCTTATAGCACCTACTTACAAAGTTGTCTTATAGCACCTACTTACAAACTTGTCTTATATCACCTACTTACAAACTTGTCTTATAGCACCTACTTACAAACTTCTCTTATAGCACCTAATTACAAACTTGTCTTATAGCACCTACTTACAAACTTGTCTTATAGCACCTACTTACAAACTTGTCTTATAGCACCTACTTACAAACTTGTCTTATAGCACCTACTTACAAACTTGTCTTATAGCACCTACTTACAAGTTTGTCTTATAGCACCTACTTACAAACTTGTCTTATAGCACCTACTTACAAACTTCTCTTATAGCACCTACTTACAAACTTGTCTTATAGCACCTACTTACAAACTTGTCTTCTAGCACCTACTTACAATTTTGTCTTATAGCACCTACTTACAAACTTGTCTTATAGCACCTACTTACAAGCTTGTCTTATAGCTCCTACTTACAAACTTGTCTTATAGCACCTACTTACAAACTTCTCTTATAGCACCTACTTACAAACTTGTCTTATAGCACCTACTTACAAGTTTGTCTTATATCACCTACTTACAAACTTGTCTTATAGCACCTACTTACAAACTTGTCTTATAGCCACCTACTTACAAACTTGTCTTATAGCACCTACTTACAAATTTGTCTTATAGCACCTACTTACAAACTTGTCTTATAGCACCTACTTACAAACTTGTCTTTATCACCTACTTACAAACTTGTCTTATAGCACCTACTTACAAACTTGTCTTATAGCACCTACTTACAAACTTCTCTTATAGCACCTAATTACAAACTTGTCTTATAGCACCTACTTACAAACTTGTCTTATAGCACCTACTTACAAACTTGTCTTATAGCACCTACTTACAAACTTGTCTTATAGCACCTAATTACAAACTTGTCTTATAGCACCTACTTACAAACTTCTCTTATAGCACCTACTTACAAACTTGTCTTATAGCACCTACTTACAAACTTGTCTTATAGCACCTACTTACAAACTTCTCTTATAGCACCTACTTACAAACTTGTCTTATAGCACCTACTTACAAACTTGTCTTATAGCACCTACTTACAAACTTCTCTTATAGCACCTACTTACAAACTTCTCTTATAGCACCTACTTTCTGTAATCAATTTCATTCCTACTTTCTCTCTCTCTCTCTCTGATTGCTCTGACTAATTTTTTAAATATATTTTTTATCACTTTCACTTCTTGCTTCTCTCCCTCTGTCATTGTTCTTACTCTTATCTTCTATCATTTATTTCACCACTGGACAATCTCATGTGTATAACTTTTTCTTATCCTTTAATTGTTTGTCTTCTCCGTTCCTTTTACACTGTGTGATACATTCTCCTCATTTACCCTTTCTATATTTATTTTATTTCTCCTCGCTTTATTTCTCTCTCTCTCTCTCTCTCTCTCTCTCTCTCTCTCTTTCATTTACTCTTCATTTCCTTTGTCTGTTGTTAAAACTTGTATTTTCTTCATTTAATTCTTCATTTTTATCTGTTTCCTTGTAGCTTTTATTTTTCTCCTATTCTCTTTTTTCCCTTTTCAGTTTTCATTATATTTCTCTTATTTTATCATCATCTTTCTCTTTTATCTACCATCAATATCTTTTTCATATTATATCATCATTGACGTTCTCTTATTCTATTCTCATTATCTTTATCTTATTAAATACTTAATATTTTTATCTGATTGTATCATTACCTTTCTCTTATTCTATCTTCATTATTTTTACCACATGCAATCATCATTCTCTTTTTCTTATTATATAAATAATCTCTTTCTTTTACACTTTTTCCATCCTCTTTCTTATATTCTATCCTTACGTTCTCTTTCTTGCTTCACTTTTGCAAACATGTTTTGTTACTAATATCTTTCTCTCTGTTATGTTTTCTCTTCAGAGTTCATATCTAATCCTTTCTCTGTCCGTCTGATTTCTCTTATATTCTCTAAATGTTTTAAATCATAGTCATTTTCCATTTTTTCTTTCTTTCTATCATTCTTATTTTTCATTTTTTTTCCACTTGTTTCACTCTTATGTTTTCTTTCTCTCTCACTTATCTTGTTCTTTTCTCTCTCTATTTCTCTCTTTCCCTCTCAGATAAAATAAAAAAGCGAACGCTCAACTAAAATCATACCTACCTATAAGAGCAACTGTGCCAGGAATAAATTTCCATTTCTCAAATTAAAATTAAAACCAGAACTGTTATTTCCTTAAAGATTTCACAAAAGTTATCAAGTCTCAAAATTATAGCACCAATAATTAAGTTATTTTGATGATTTGTAAGCATTTACAAAAATAATACTTACAAAATATGCAGTAAACAAGTACATAACACAGCTATGTTGTCGTACCTTCAAATCCAGTATCACAAATTCCGGTGTGAACCGTCTATCTCTGAGACGACAAACCAATTCAGGTTAACAGCCACCACAATATCACTGTAGGCCAGATTGCCACTCGAAATGATAATCTATATACTGTAACATTATTATCGCTTCCAGAACGTAACACTGCGAAGCAAGCTCATATCATTTGGAAACAAGGGGACATAGTCCCGTAGCGATATTAAAATCCTGGGATACCACGCTGTGTCGGAGATAAAAATCGTAATAAAATTTTATTGAGTAATACAAGAAGGAAGAAAGAAATTAGACGGGATTTTGTAATTAGATTTTTTCAGGATTTTGTTACGGGGTGGGGAATACAGAGATGTGGTTTAATTCGGAAAGATTTAAACAAAAATAGGCTAAGATTACTAGGATTACTCAATTCAATAAGTACAATAGGAATGTAGTGTCTCGGACATCAGCTTTGCAGTGAGGTCTTTCTAGTAGGGCATAAGTCCAACTGGGGCAGTAGGGTAACAGAATATTCCGAAAGAGAAATATCGATCTTAAACAAGATTGGGAATGGGTGGGAGTGTAATGTAATAGGGGCGGGAATATGTATGAAATGGGAATGGTTTTCAGTTGAAGACCACCACTTGCATGCGACTGTCATGGATCTGGGTCCTTCACAGATAAGGACATTGTTGTCCTACAAACGTCGTCTCCATGGGACATTCTTCTTCTTCATATTTCCTTCCTCATTTGCCTTTCAGCGTCGAGGGGAGATATAATTTGCGGTGTATTGCTCTTCTGTTCGCCTCTGCTGCTGTTATGTTTCCTAGTGCTTCTAGTAATCCGCCAATCCATCTTTTCCGCGGCGACCCTTGGGTCAGGTGTTCTCGCAACGTTTATTGAGGGCTCGTTGTGTTTTGATCTTTCTGCCGTGTCACGTGGCAAAATCATTTTATCTGTTGTTTCTTTATATATTATATGGCGGGGGCTATTCCTAGCTTTTTTTCTCAGTTCTTCATTTCTGATCATATCTCTCAGACTGTTTCCTGTCATTCGTCTGACACATTTCATCTCAGTAGAGGTTATTAAGACATTGAGGTCAAAAATGGGTTTTTCTGACCAGAAATTGAAAAATCTAGAGTAACTGTTTGTGTATCGATCATCAGACCTAGCAAGGACCATTCTGGGAGAAATTGTCGAGTAGGGGAGGTAGATAGAACGATAGGGAAGATAACATTAAAGAGTGGACAGGCCTCAACGTTGGAGAGTCACAAAGTATAACTGAAGCTTTTAAAAGGTTTGAAGTGCCCAGCCACGCCACGTGACGTACAGGGAATATGGTGTTAGTGACTCATCACGCCAAGTGGCATACAGGGAATATGGTGTTAGTGACTCATCACGCCAAGTGGCGTACAGGGAATATGGTGTTAGTGACTCATCACGCCAAGTGGCGTACAGGGAATATGGTGTTAGTGACTCATCACGCCAAGTGGCGTACAGGGAATATGGTGTTAGTGACTCATCACGCCAAGTGGCGTACAGGGAATATGGTGTTAGTGACTCATCACGCCAAGTGGCGTACAGGGAATATGGTGTTAGTGACTCATCACGCCAAGTGGCGTACAGGGAATATGGTGTTAGTGACTCATCACGCCAAGTGGCGTACAGGGAATATGGTGTTAGTGACCATATTTTGTACACACCTTCGGCACATGATTTTTGGGGTAATGTGGTCGAAAGTATAACTGAAGATTGAGAGAAAGTGAGAAGGTCGACGGAATCTCTCAGTAGTACCCCAATGACCATCCGGGGTTAAAGGAAGAAGTAGAAGAAGAGGAAGAAGAGAGAAAAAAGAAGATGAAGAAGAAAAAAGAAGACTTTTGGAGTGAAATTTAAAAAAAACTAGGATCTAAACAACCGGTGACGACAGCTGTATGCTTCCATTACTTTCCATTCTTTAGTCCTTCCAGAAATTTAATAAATGTAATAATACTAATGACAGACTTTCATAAATGGATGCTTACACAGAATAAAAGGATGGAAATGGCAGGACAAAATCACTAACATAGAATTATGGAAATGTACCAGTTAAATATTTGTGGATAAAGAGATACATCAAAGACGATGGCGCTGGATAGGACACACACTGCGGTAGCCAACAGAGAGTATTATAACATTAGGCCCTTTTTGGAATCCCCAGGGAAAAAGACAAGGAGGAAGACCAAGGAATTCTTGGAGAATACAGATAGAAACAGAGATTAAGATGATGGGGAAGACATGGAACGATCTTAAAAGAATGGCAAGAAACAGAACGACTTGCAAAGTGTTTGTTGAAGACCTATGCTCCACAGGGAGCTGAAAGGTAGAAGAAGAAAAAGCTGAATACTAATGATGAGATTTATTTACAGATAAGTACCAAATTACCTCTCATCGTAAGTTCCATACGATATTTGAATTGTCTTTTTTTTTTATTTTTGTCCTCGCCCCCTGATGAAGACATCATAAGTCGAGACGTTGTTGTAATCACATTATTTTCCCATATATCTGTAACTTACAATTTATATGTGTTTTTGCTTCCAGTCCAAAGTCACTTCCCAGTGTCATCAGTCTCTCAGTAACACCGGTTTAACGGGCGAGTAAGATAGGGGTGAAAGTCTACACTGGATGTCGAGATGGGGCAAAGGAATGCACATAAATGCGTACATTTAGCGCATGTGAAGATGCTCCAGTGAAGCTAATTGTGAGGAGAAGTGAAAAATAAAATCATCATCATCATGTGCCATACCGGTTGGCGTAGGTGATCATGTCCTTCCACAATCTTCTATCTACAGTGCATCGTATCAGTTCTGTTGTTGACTGTTTTCCTTGCCATGAAACCAAGCTATCCAGTATTTTCTCTCTTTGTCGTCCGCGATCTCTCTTTCCGTTTTATTTTGCCACTTGTAACCAAGTATTCCAACTTTCCTCTTCTCATGATGTGCCCGAAAAATGTTGATTTCTTCTTTCTGATGTTTTTTAGGAGCTCCCTTTTTGTGTTGGCCTCTTTGAGAGCTTCCTCATTGGCCTCTTTAGAAATATAAAATAGATATAGAAATAGATATAGATTGAGCCGAAACGTCGTTCTATTTTGTGTTGTTTTTTTTTGTTACGTGAAGCTTTAAACATACCGTTTTTTTCGTTTTTTTTTTCCTATATGTATTTGCTTTCTTTTTTTTTTCTATATCTATTTGTTATATTTTATACATATATATATCTATTTGTTTTCATTTTCTTCTTATCAATTTGTTTTCATTTTTTCTATATCTATTTGTTTTCTTTTTTTTCTATATCTATTTGTTTTCTTTTTTTTCTATATCTATTTGTTTTCTTTCTTTTTCTATATCTATTTGTTTCCATTTTTTTTCTATATCTATTTGTTTTCTTTTTTTTCTATATCTATTTGTTTTCTTTCTTTTTCTATATCTATTTGTTTCCATTTTCTTTTTCTATATCTATTTGTTTTCTTCTTTTTCTATATCTATTTGTTTTCTTTCTTTTTCTATATCTATTTGTTTTCTTTCTTTTCTATATCTATTTGTTTCCATTTTCTTTTCTCTACACTTGATGTCCCAGTGTAACAGAGGCACCGACTTAATGGAATCAACATGGAAGAGAAAGACACGATAACCCAAGAATACGTGGAGAAGAGAAATCTTGGAAAACTCTGGAGAAAATTACAGTAGACTTGAGAGAAAATGTTCAAGGCTATGTATGGTTGGAGAGACTTTGTCCCTGGCCGTTGGGTTAATAAGGAGTCTAAAGAGCTTTGATTGATGGATTACTCAGCTTAACGTTGATTGCGTGCAAGAGCCATCGATTAAACTGGGAAACCATAGTCGCAGAGGCATTAGTCTAATAGTTGTGTCCATACGATAAAGAGACCTTACAGGAATGGGGGAGGGGGTGTGAAAAGTTCCTGGATGTGACGAATTTGCTTTTAGACTGTTAGAGCTTCGGAGTTTATGAAGTCTCTTATAACCAAAGCATTTCTCATGGAAAATAATGAGACATGGCGTGATACAGACCACATCATATATGCATTGTATCTAAACGTCAATGATCATAATTAACATGCACACTTACGCTCTATTATCCACACGGCACAACGATTGGCAATTACAAAGGGCACCAGTATAACAGAGGCACCAGATTTACAAAGGCGCTAGATTTACAGATGCGTTAGATTTACAGAGGCACCAGATTTACAGAGGCGTTAGATTTACAGAGGCACTAGATTTACAGAAGTACCAGATTTACAGAGACACCAGATTTACAGAGGCATTGTTCAACAAATGGAATCATTTTAAAAGGGGACATCAGTGAACAGGGAGGGGCACTGGTCTAAAATAGATGCCCCAGTTTAAAAGAAGTACTAAACATACAAGGGCACTATAGTATTAATGGTGCGAACTTAGCAATGGCAGCGGTCAACATGCGTGTGGCGTCAGCTTAACGTGGAAGGGGTGTGGGGGTGGTGTACTATTACCAGCACTGATATCCGGTCTGAGAGCTAAACAGTGCAACAACAAACACTTTATATTCCTATAGAACTAGACCAGCAAACTGAAGATTGTTAACGTGGCAGTGAGGATTTCATGTGTTCCCTGGTTCCCCCATAGTTTGTCATGCAAGTCGGCTTTTGTAGACTTCTTCTGCGATCATGGCTCGTTCAGACTGGTATTCCAGACTCTCTTATGAAGGCTGCTGTCTGTTTTAGTGATTCCGTTGCCCCGTAGAGTTTCTCTTCTAAGGGGGTGGGCGTGAACCACATTAGCCTCCTCAGGCACTATATATTTACTTAGGTCTGCGGGCTGAGAGGAAATTCCAGGAAAACCCCCAACTAGTATGACGTTTCCAGCTTTCAGGAAGCAGGGGGAGGGGAGGAGAAAGTGACGTCATCCGTCTATAGCTCCTATAGTTGAAAACGTCACGTTAGTTGGAGAGTTCTCCGGTTTTATTTTCTGCCAGCTGGCCAAATAGATCTAAAGTAGGCTGTACCTAAAACATATGAATTAACAAACCCTAGACAGCTATTGTCATTGTTCTCTGACTAGCAGGCCTGTGTTTTGGGAGGAATCCTGTGAAACGTGTTTTGCTGTCACCCAGGGTACAGTGGTATTGGCTGATAGTTCTTATAGAGCTATAGAATATAGAGGAGCCGCGATAGCTCAGTGATTAGTGAACTGGTCTACAAAAGGACAAGGGGTAGGGTTCGATCCCAACCGACGGCTTTCGGGTTCACCCAGCCTTAAATGGGTACCGGATTTTTTCTGGGAAAGTGAAGCGGCACGGGCGTAATACCGACCACATTACCCCAAAAATCATGTGCTGAAGGTCTGTAAAATTTATGGTCACTAATACCATATTCCCTCTACGCCACTTGGCGTGACGGGGGTAGTTTACTTTACTTTATAGAATATAGGCTTCTGTAGACCACATTTCCATCTCTGGCTGTTGAGTGTGATAGTCATGTCTTGTCCATGTTAAACGACCTTTCTTCTCTGGTCGTTTCAGAACAGACCTGAATGTGTTGCTCCGATCTCCCTGAGTTGACCCTGCTTGAGGTGCAGGACTCGGCCTCTACTCTGCTAGTCAGAGTCGTGAATAATGACAATAGCTGTCTAGGGTTTGTGAATACATATGTTGTAGGCACAGCCTACTTTAGATCTACTTAGGCCAGCGGGTAGAAAATAAAACCAGAGAACTCGTCAACTAACGTGACGGTTTCAGCTATAGGAGCTATAGACAGATGACGTCACTCTCCCCTCCCTTTCTCCCCCCCCATCCCCTCTTGCTTGCAAAGCTGAACACGTGACGTGGGGGTTTTCCTGGAATTTCCTCTCAGCCCGCAGACCTAAGTAAATCTATAGTTTGTTGCGTTGTTTGCATAGACTGCTTTATATAGGCCTGAGCTGTGAAAGGAAAACCCCAGGAAAATTCTTAACCAGTGTGACGTCTTCAGCTATAGACGTCTGACGTCTTTATAGCCACAACTACCTCTGCTCGCAAAACTGAAAACGTCACGCTAGTTGAGGTATTCCGCGATTTCTTCTTCTGCGCCTGCCTAAAGTAAGGTATGGTTGTAAGATGTAAATGTAAGTTCTCTATTCCAGCGTCACTTTGGCCTACATACTTCGACTTCAGTAATTGATATTTCATTTCCGGATGTTTCCTTCTATATGTGGATTGCCTTACCGGCTTCTTGACACTACCTGCCCACAATTTATTTAAAGGGAATTTGATGCCTTAGCCGTTGTTCTGTCAGGAAATTAAGCAAAGAAAGTTGGCTTAGAGCTCCCTCAGAGGCGGATATTCAAAGGAGACAACGGAGACTACGCCTCCTCTAATATTTTATCAGAATACATAGTAGAACACAATTACATTCCAGATCAAAGAATTAAATGTCAATGCACAACCAGCTACTGTATTCCAGAGTCTGTCGTTATGTTGTTCAAATAATTCGAGCCGTTACTAATAAATAGGCGTTATTGTCAAAGGAGGCCAAACCTACTATAACCGTACAACGGAATTTTCTACCTTACAATGCGTATGAGAACAAGGTAGGATGTTTCTGCAATAAGCTCCTGGTTGCTTTGACACCAGGGGAGCAACTAATAAAATGACGTTCCATCTTTTAATCGCAGCTCCAAACATATAGAAATAAAGCCAATAGTCGGCTGGCATATCTAGAGCCTACTTAAGTCACTGCGCTGCGTCTTCATATGAAAAAAAAACTTTAACAAAACTGTACGAGATGTTAATTAAATGCAAAACCATGCAAATTTTCATAAATTACACTGAAATAGCTAAAATAATCTAATGATATTATAATAATGATAATTTAGAACAATAAAGGAACTATTTTACATAGCGTCAAATACAGCCATCTTTATGTCACAAATTGTCAGGTTAAAGGTTAACCTAAAAGATCGATCTCACGTCCTCAAGAGTCAACCCAACCTTCCGCAGTGACCTCCCCATTTCTCCATGGGTTATCTCGCAGTGAGCCGCGATAGCTCAGTAGTCAGTGAACTGGATTACAAAGGACAAGGGGTAGGGTTCGATCCCAACCGACGACTCGCGGGTTCACTCAGCCTTAAATGGGTACCAGATTTTTTTCTGGGAAAGTGAAGCGGCACGGGCGTAATACCGACCACATTACCCCAAAAATTATGTGCTGAAGGTCTGTAAAATTTATGGTCACTAACACCATATTTCCTATACGCCACTTGGCGTGACGGGGGCTCTTTACTTTATTACTTTTTACTATCTCCCATTGTTCCTGCTCACATGATGACTGAGGCTAGAAGATTGTCCTCCTGCCTGTAATTAACGTGGACTCTAGAGTTGTAGCCACTTATAGTGGACATTGCAGCCGGCATGTGTGGGAGGTTCATTGAGAACGTTTGTGTTAAGTCCAGAAAAAAATACATATAGACCTGTATGTAAAAGATTACAGACATATGCATCGACATATACCACACAGGATACATAAAAAATGAACTAAAAACATCAACTTTCATTGCATTGTCTAAAAAGAATGGTGAAGTTAAAAGCAGTGAATTTAGAACAATAAGCCTAATGAAAAAAAAAAAAGTAAAGTACCCCCGTCACGCCAAGTGGCGTATAGGGAAGGAAATATGGTTTTAGTGACCCTATATTTTACAGACCTTCAGCATAATGAGCCATGTTACAAAAATCTTGCTAAAAGTTATACAAGGAAGGATTCAGAATAAAATCAATACTGAATTAGATGATTAGCAATTTCGATTTAGGAAAATTAGTGGGACAAATAGTGGATAGAGAGATAGTGGACGACAAAGAGAGAAAATACTGGATAGCTTGGTGTCATGGCATGGAAAACAGTCAACAACAGAACTGATACGATGCACTGTAGAACATTGTGGAAGGACATGATCGCCTACGCCAACTGGTATGGCACGTGATGATGATGAGTGGGACAAAAGAAGCCATATTCTGCATCAGAGCATTAATCGAAAAGCACACAGAAGTAAACAAACCCATATATGTCTGCTTCATAAACAACTTATAGAATGCCTAAAAGAGATACATCTAGATGACATGGACATACGCCTAATATGTAATTTATACTGAGAGTAAAAAGCAATAATAAAATATAACAAAGAGAACTCTACACCCATTGATATAAAAAGAGGAGTAAGACAAGGATGCATTCTATCACAAAACTTATTCAATCTATACACTGAGCAAATCTTTAAAAATATCACAGAGATGCCAGGCCTACAGATTAATGGAAAGATAATCAATAACCTAAGATATGCTGACGATAATGTACTACTGGCAAAAAATCCTAAAGATCTACAACAATTACTTAATGAAATAAACATAACAAGCAAAAAAATATGGACTAGCTATGAATATCAAAAAGACTAAAACTATTACTATAAACAAAGAAAATTAATAAAAACCCACAAGTGGATATCAAAATTGAAGGAATAGACCTGGAGACAGTTCAGAGTTACAAGTACCTTGGACATACCTTAACCAGTGATGGAAAATGTCAAAATAAAATAAACAAAAGAATAGGGGTGACAAAAAGTAATTTTAATGTCATGAAAAATATACTAACATCAAAACAAATAACACCAGGACTAAAACTAAGAAAATCAAAATGTTATATCTTCTCAACATTTCTATGTGGTACAGAAACCTGGACATTAGACAAGATATCAGAACAGAGATTTGAAACCTTTGAAAAATGTGGATTTATAGAAGAATAGGTAGAATTGGATGGAAAGAAAAGAAAAGAAACGATGAAGTCTTAAAACAACTAAAAATAAAAAAGAGAACAACTAAACATAATTCAAACAAGAAAAATTTGATTGTTGGTACATGTTAAAAGGCACAACCTCTTCCTAAAAGTAATCTTGGAGGGGAAAATACAGGATATAAGAGGCGGGGTCAAACCAAGACTAACATGGGCGAGTAACATCAAAAGATGGACAAATCAGCCTATGACAACCTGCACCATCAAAACAAGAGACAGAGCAGAATAGCGCTCCATGGTAGCCAACCTCGTTGCGGAGATGGCACTCGATGATGATGATGGTGATGATGATGATGATCTAGAAACACGGCAGTGCCATCTTCACGCACAAGCATTTTGAACGAAAATTGTACGTATTATAAGTTTTTTATTATTATTATTATTATGTTATATTTACTTTTATTATTTATTGTTATTTTTATTGCTATGATAATTATTTTAATTATTAAATGCTATTTTTTACTTTCGCGTATTTGATTATTAACGATATATAGCATGCCTATGCATACCTTTTATTTCCAGCAATATTAACTACATGCAGTAAATAAAAACGATCTTTAAGTAAAAAAGAGTTGAAAACCCCACCAAACAAAATATCTGCCGGTGAAGATTCAACTCATTGCTTGTATTATATATTGCCTTGGACATGCTTCGTCAGTTTAGTTTTAAGAACGCAATAAAATTTATTGACATTGAGAAGATCAAGAAAAGGTCTGTTTTTGAGCGAAGTATATTTTCACATAACTACGGTAATAAACTGTGATATAGGCCCCCCTGGAGACCTCAAATCATGTGTTAAGATAAAATTTGACCTTTGCAGGTGTATGACCCACCGAATTAAGTTCGAGCATAGAAAGAGTTGACAGTTGGTGTCTTTTTTTGAGAAACCTGTGCATCGCGTGGTAGATGAGAAAAGGGCAAATTTGATAAGAAAATTATATACACGCCTTTGGCATTTTTGAGAGACGGTTAGTAGGCACGCAAACATTGGTTAAGTCAGTAGTTTGTTAAAAATATTTGTGTAGTAGGTTTGATTTTGCTTTACTGAAGAGCTTCTCTCGTGCCAATATTGGATAGACAGATCCAATCGCAGGATAAATAAGATGATTAAGGAAGATTAAGTTTAGAAAAAAGAATACAAGAAAAGATTATGACAGAATAGTTTGTCCTTCTCTCCCATTGCTAACTCTGTACGCTTCTCTCCTTCTCTTTCAATCTGTGTCTGTGTGTATGTTTGTAAATATAAATATATATAGTTGTGATTTTTTCATTATTAGTCTATCAATGAGGAAGTTCTCAAAGAGGCCAACACAAAAAAGACAGCTCCTAAAAAACATCAGAAAGAAACAATCAACATTTTTCATGCACATCATGAGAAGAAAACTGAAATATTTGGTTACAACTGGCAAAATAAAAGGAAAGATAAATCGCGGACTACAAAAAGAGAAAATATTAGATAGCTTGGTGTCATGGCATGGAAAACAGTCAACAACAGAACTCATACAATGCACTGTTTATAGAAGATTGTGGAAGGACATGATCGCCTAAGCCAATCAGTATGGCACATGATGATGATGATGATGATATATATATATATATATATATATATATATATATATATATATATTTATTTATTTATCGCATTTCCTGTCTGTCTTTCTCAGATCATTCTCTTGTTGTTACTTTCTCTCTCTATTTTTCTCCACTTTTTTTTAACACTACGATTGCTGTCTTTACATTCCATTTTTATTTAAATGCTTGTGTGTGATTCTCAATCTGTTTTTCTCGATATTATTATCTATCATTTTTCTTTCTCTTTTCTATTTTTACTTCTCTCGCTCCTTATCGTTGTCTTTCTTTCCCATCTATCTCTATTTCTGTTCTACGTTATTTCTCTCGGTCACTTTGTTTATTTAGCTCTATCTTGTCTATTTCTATAATTCTCTCGTTATCTATCTCTATACTTCCACTCTCCCGGTCTGTTTGTGCATCTCTCTGTCAGTCTGTCCTCCCTTCCTTTACCTCCCTATATTTCCCGCTCTCTCATTCCCCTACAGGTTAACATCAACATTTGTTCTCGCTTTAAAAAAAAAGTATTTATAATAATACAAACTTTAAGAGAAATCATCGACATGAAAGTTTCACACTGTCTCTGTTCCCCCCCTGTAAACTCATCTCATTGTCTCTCACACTCTCTCTCACTCTCTGTCTTTCTCTCTGTCTTAAGTCGATCACTTTGTCTCCTATTATATTTGTCTTTCTAAATTTTTCGATCAATCTATCTGTTTTTAATTTTCCATGGTAATTCTCTCTTTCTCTTTGTCTCTTTGTCTCTCTCTCTCTCTCTCTCTCTCTCTCTCTCTCTTTCTTTCTCTCTGTCTTAAGTCGATCACTTTGTCTCCTATTATATTTGTCTTTCTAAATTTTTCGATCAATCTATCTGTTTTTAATTTTCCATGGTAATTCTCTCTTTCTCTTTGTCTCTTTGTCTCTCTCTCTCTCTCTCTCTCTCTTTCTTTCTCTCTGTCTTAAGTCGATCACTTTGTCTCCTATTATATTTGTCTTTCTAAATTTTTCGATCAATCTATCTGTTTTTAATTTTCCATGGTAATTCTCTCTTTCTCTTTGTCTCTTTGTCTCTCTCTTTCTCTCTCTCTCTCTCTCTCTCTCTCTTTCTTTCTTTCTCTGACAAATTAAACCACTCATTGATAAAAGACGAAGAACAATCTGAGTAGATAGAAACTAAATTAGCGTATCTCCATCTGGCAAGATATTTTGACTCAATTTCTATTTCTTTGTTACATTCAACATCTTTCCTTAACTCTTTCACTGTTGAGAATATCGACAAAATACGAAAAAGTAAGTATATTGAGGAGAGCAATGCAGACAAAGAGGAGAGCAATGCAGGACAAAGAGGGGAGCAATTCAAAGCAAAGAGGAGAGCAATTCAGAACAAAGAGGAGAGCAATTCAGAACATATAGCAGAACAATTGAGGACGAAGAGAAAAGCAATTTAGTACAAAGAGCAGAGAAATTCAAAACAAAGAAGAGAGCCAATTAGCTCAAAGAGTGGAGTAATTCAAAACATGGAAGAAAGCAAATCAAAATAAAGACTCCTGCTGCACAGATAATCATCGTCTTCTATGTTAAAATGGCGACTACTCCTCTTCATCGTCTGTTCAGAAAAGGGCGCTAACTATGCGTAGATTCATTGAGTCGCAGGTTGACAACACACAACTATTTATTTTTTTCACCCGAAACATCTTTTTTCAGCTTGACACTTTTGGGTATCGGGTTGCCTTTCCTCTTCGATCCCTACTGTCAGATATGAGTCGCTGGCGCTCTCAGTACTGGTGCTACACGACGTCTTGGCCCCCATTTATAGGCGATAACATAATGAAACATTATGAACAGATAAGTAAGCAATGTTTATTTAGGGCACTCTTCTTGTAATTGTCCTGAAATTATATAAATAAAAGCGGTTTGTGTACAAATCTTAGTTGTCTTTTTGCATTCAATGTTGTATAATCTTAAGGTCAGTTAAAATCTAAGACTGCACACAAAAATTAACTGTAATCCATCAAATATTTTTTCCGAGAAAATTAAAGGACACGGTGTTCGTGAGTTTATAAACGGGGAAAAGATACACCACTAATTTATGTCTCGGAATAACGTCAGTTGTTCGTTCTTATTTCTTTCTTGTTAAAATTTTGGAAGGGAGCCACCATATCTTGTTAGTGTCATGGACCTTTAGGGCCTTAAGCCAGCTCTGATTAAACGCAATATCTCATTGGACAACAATCTGGAAGGCTGCTAGTTTTCCGAAGATCGATGGATCGGTTATTTGAGATTCCGACAGGCTTAAATGTTTCCAGCAGGAGCTATCGGCTTCTTCAAGAATATTGGGTGTCAATAAATATGGGTCTCAATATCTAACTAAAGCTCTGATGTGTGACGAATGTTGTCCAAGTCAGGCCAGGTTTTCACCCAACGAGAGCTTATTGGAATTAGTCTCTTTCCAAATTTTGGCGGTGTGGTGGCTGGGCATAGTACGCTGATCAGCTGTTGCACGCATGGTGGCTACAATTTAGTGCCACGTGACTGCATTTATTGGGACATTACCAGCGTATATATTTTTTTTTCAAAATAAGAAATAAAACGGTATAGGTGGGAAAAGGGTTGCTGTAATTTTGTGATAAGGTGTTCGGATCTGAACTAAAAGGCACACGGTTCGAATAAAAATTGAAGTTATAGGATTTTTTAGATGACTCCTGATATTAAGGTCGGTGACATCGAGTACACTGCCCTATAGGAGACGGATCACAGTTATATTTGCCACTGTTACTGTGGTTGCTGTGTTGATTTGCTAATTCTATAAAATGAACTTGTCTACGATTTTCCTCTGGGAAACTGAAAGTGACTGGAAGAAACTGTAACTGAAATTAATAAAAACACGAATGGTTAAATAACGAATTAATTCACGCCAGAAAAGTATAAGACTAGTTAAACGTTGAAATGTTTATCGAAAAAAGTACTCATCTACTAAAGTTATCATCATCATGTCATAAACTGGTTGGCGAAGGCGACCCTGTCCTTTCACAACCTTCTATCCTTCGTGCATAGTATCAATTCTGGTTTTTTGTTGTTTTTTTTTACTGTTTTCCAGGCCATGAAACCAAGCTGTCCAGTATTTTCTGTCTTTATCGTACGCGATCTCTCGTTCCCTGTATTTTGCCAGTTGTAACCAAGTATTCCAAATTTCCTCTTCTTATCATGTGACCAAAAATGTTGATTGTTTCTTTCTGATGTTTTTTAAGAGCTCCCTTTTTGTGTTGGCCTCTTTGAGAATTTCCTCATTGGTCATTTTAGCTGTCCAGGGAACTTTCAACATTCTACTGAGAAATCCCATCTCTGTGGCCTCTAATCGTCTTTTCATTTGTTTGTTTACTATCCATGATACTTTTCCATGGGTCAGAATTGGCTCTAAATAGCACCGATGAACTCTCTTTCTCACTTCTATTGACATAGACTTGTTGCATAAGACGTTCTTCCTTTTCTGAAATGTTAAAGTTTTCACTAATGTAAAAAAAAAAAATTCAAAACAAACGAGGAAATGAGAGAAATCGCCAATCAACCACAAATATCTTCAGTAATAAAGAAAAGGCGATGGCCATATGTTGGACATGTGATGAGAAGAGATAATAACCGATTAGCAAAGCAAGCCCTCATGTGGGAAACAACAGGTAAGAGGAAAAGAGGAAGACCCAGAGAGACACTGAGAAGAACATTGATGAGAGAGGCGAGAGCAGCAGGAATCGGCTCCCTCGATGCGATAGAGCTGCTTGCACAGAACATAGACAAATGGTGAGATTTGATAAAATATCTTTAAAAGAATTGAAACCTGTTAGATTAAGAAAAATTTAGATAAGAGAAGGAGTATCTTGGTCTACGCCCTATGGGCCGGCTACGGCTCGAAAGGTCAATAGATAGACAGAGAATGTAAAAAATAAATGGAACTATGAAATCGTCATAATTGTTTGATGTTAAATTGGAGCCACTTTTTCTCAATCAATCTCAATAATAAGGGAATATAATAGACTTATACCATCTTCTCACATAAATGTTGCTATATTTCCAGAATTATAACTAAAACATCAGGTTAAGGCTGAGACAAGCAGCTGTGCGGTAGTAATGAGGTCTCATATTCAAATTGAGGACGTAGAAGAAGTCTTGGTAGTTTTGCAAATAGTAGGGCCGTTTTTGGACGTCTGGGCCAGATTTGATATGATTAGATATGATATGATATGATATGATATGATATGATATGATATGATATGATATGATATGATATGATATGATATGATATGATATGATATGATTGATACGATACGATACGATAAGATATGATATGATATGATATGATATGATATGATATGATATGATATGATATGATATGATATGATATGATATAATGTGATAATTAAATATAATATCGTTCGGCGAATATTAATGCAAGAGAACTTCGAGTCTGGTATATTACGATTTTCTCGTTTCATGGGATGGGTAATACAAATAGGAGAAATAAAAAAATATATTTTAAAAAAAACGGTATGGAAAAGGCTTTACGTAGTAAGTGGATGACACAAATTAGAATGACGTTAAGGTTCAATAGACCTTTAACAGGAACAAACAAACAAACAAACAAATAAACAACACACACACACACAGATATGTATTTAAAACAATAAATAATTTTTTTAAATTAAAATTTCGAACTAGTATGAGAAATAAAAATAAAATCTGCTCCCTGTCCACTACGCTGTGGCCAGAAGGAAAATTAACGTTAGTGCGCACGAGGTACGTGTGCGTACATCCAAGTGAAAATGTGCGCTCACAATACGCTTAACCAGAGGTTTTCCACACCCAGGTCCGTGTGCATACACAAAGAGCAAAGAACTGACCAGAAGAATACTGGGTACCGAGAGGAGGAAAGACTGAGATGCCGCAAAATGGGGTAAGAGATTTAAAGGACAGTCGAAGTATTGCAGTGTGGTCTAGTAGAGGAGAGATGTCACAGAGTGGGGTAAGAGATTTAGGGGACAGTCGAAGTATTGCAGTGTGGTCTAGTAGAGGAGAGGTGTCGCAGAGTGGGGTAAGAGATTTAGGGGACAGTCGAAGTATTACAGTGTGGTCTAGTAGAGGAGAGGTGTCGCAGAGTGGGGTAAGAGATTTAGGGGACAGTCGAAGTATTACAGTGTGGTCTAGAAGAGGAGAGATGTCGCAGAGTGGGGTAAGAGATTTAGGGGACAGTCGAAGTATTGCAGTGTGGTCTAGTAGAGGAGAGATGTCGCAGAGTGGGGTAAGAGATTTAAGGGACAGTCGAAGTATTGCAGTATGGTCTAGTAGAGGAGAGATGTCGCAGAGTGGGGTAAGAGATTTAGGGGACAGTCGAAGTATTGCAGTGTGGTCTAGTAGAGGAGAGATGTCGCAGAGTGGGGTAAGAGATTTAAGGAACAGTCGAAGTATTGCAGTATGGTCTAGTAGAGGAGAGATGTCGCAGAGTGGGGTAAGAGATTTAGGGGACAGTCGAAGTATTGCAGTATGGTCTAGTAGAGGAGAGATGTCGCAGAGTGGGGTAAGAGATTTAAAGGACAGTCGAAGTATTGCAGTGTGGTCTAGTAGAGGAGAGATGTCGCAGAGTGGGGTAAGAGATTTAGGGGACAGTCGAAGTATTGCAGTGTGGTCTAGTAGAGGAGAGATGTCGCAGAGTGGGGTAAGAGATTTAAGGAACAGTCGAAGTATTGCAGTATGGTCTAGTAGAGGAGAGATGTCGCAGAGTGGGGTAAGAGATTTAGGGGACAGTCGAAGTATTGCAGTGTGGTCTAGTAGAGGAGAGATGTCGCAGAGTGGGGTAAGAGATATAGGGGACAGTTGAAGTATTGCACTGTGTTCTAGTAGAGGAGAGATGACGCAGAGTGGGTTAAGAGATTTAGGGGACAGTCGAAGTATTGCAGTGTGTTCTAGTAGAGGAGAGATGCCGCAGAGTGGGTTAAGAGATTTAGGGGACAGTCGAAGTATTGCAGTATGGTCTAGTAGAGGAGAGATGTCGCAGAGTGGGGTAAGAGATTTAGGAGACAATCGAAGTATTGCAGTGTGATCTTGTAGAGGAGAGATGTCGCAGAGTGGGGTAAGAGATTTAAAGGACAGTCGAAGTATTGCAGTGTGGTCTAGTAGAGGAGAGATGTCACAGAGTGGGGTAAGAGATTTAGGGGACAGTCGAAGTATTGCAGTGTGGTCTAGTAGAGGAGAGGTGTCGCAGAGTGGGGTAAGAGATTTAGGGGACAGTCGAAGTATTACAGTGTGGTCTAGTAGAGGAGAGGTGTCGCAGAGTGGGGTAAGAGATTTAGGGGACAGTCGAAGTATTACAGTGTGGTCTAGAAGAGGAGAGATGTCGCAGAGTGGGGTAAGAGATTTAGGGGACAGTCGAAGTATTGCAGTGTGGTCTAGTAGAGGAGAGATGTCGCAGAGTGGGGTAAGAGATTTAAGGGACAGTCGAAGTATTGCAGTATGGTCTAGTAGAGGAGAGATGTCGCAGAGTGGGGTAAGAGATTTAGGGGACAGTCGAAGTATTGCAGTGTGGTCTAGTAGAGGAGAGATGTCGCAGAGTGGGGTAAGAGATTTAAGGAACAGTCGAAGTATTGCAGTATGGTCTAGTAGAGGAGAGATGTCGCAGAGTGGGGTAAGAGATTTAGGGGACAGTCGAAGTATTGCAGTATGGTCTAGTAGAGGAGAGATGTCGCAGAGTGGGGTAAGAGATTTAAAGGACAGTCGAAGTATTGCAGTGTGGTCTAGTAGAGGAGAGATGTCGCAGAGTGGGGTAAGAGATTTAGGGGACAGTCGAAGTATTGCAGTGTGGTCTAGTAGAGGAGAGATGTCGCAGAGTGGGGTAAGAGATTTAAGGAACAGTCGAAGTATTGCAGTATGGTCTAGTTGAGGAGAGATGTCGCAGAGTGGGGTAAGAGATTTAGGGGACAGTCGAAGTATTGCAGTGTGGTCTAGTAGAGGAGAGATGTCGCAGAGTGGGGTAAGAGATATAGGGGACAGTCGAAGTATTGCAGTATGGTCTAGTAGAGGAGAGATGTCGCAGAGTGGTGTAAGAGATTTAGGAGACAATCGAAGTATTGCAGTGTGATCTTGTAGAGGAGAGATGTCGCAGAGTGGGGTAAGAGATTTAAAGGACAGTCGAAGTATTGCAGTGTGGTCTAGTAGAGGAGAGGTGTCGCAGAGTGGGGTAAGAGATTTAGGGGACAATCGAAGTATTGCAGTGTGGTCTAGTAGAGGAGAGATGTCGCAGAGTGGGGTAAGAGATTTAGGGGACAGCCGAAGTATTGCAGTGTTGTCTAGTAGAGGAGAGATGTCGCAGAGTGGGGTAAGAGATTTAGGGGACAGCCGAAGTACTACAGTGTGGTCTAGTAAAGGAGAGATGTGAAAAGCATAGCATGTGCATATGCTAATGTGCTCAATAATTAGCAACAGAGAATATGCAATAGGGAAGGGGTAAAGTAAAGTAAAGTAAAGTAAAGTAAAGTAAAGTAAAGTAAAGTAAAGTAAAGTAAAGTAAAGAGCCTCCGTCACGCCAAGTGGAGTATAGGGAATATGGTGTTAGTAACCATAAAATTTTACAGACCTTCGGCACAGGATTTTTGGGGTAATGTGGTCTATACTACGACCGTGCCGCTTTACTTTCCCAGAAAAATATCCGGCACCCATTTAAGGCTGGGTGAACCCGGAAGCCGTCTTTTGGGATCGAACCCTGCCCTTTGGCCTTTGTAGTCCAGTTCACTAACCACTGAGCTATCGCGGCTCTGTTTATCTTTAACTTTTCTTTACAAATATCAAGGGCGCTAGTAGCTGTCTAGGTAGTGTGGTAATTTGGTGATGAAGTAAACGTGAATTGAACCCCAAGCCTCAGGCTCACAATTTGAATCTACTAGGGAAAAAAATGAGATCACAAATTTTTAGAAGGTGACAAAATCGAAAAAAGAACACTTGTTCCACATGTCCAAAAGCTGCTTTTCCCAATTACAGCAACTTTAACACTTTACTCCTATGTGGTATTATAAATTACAGCCAATCCGTTATCTGTATCTGTCCTAATCCTTCACTCGGCTATTGGATAAATAAAAGACGATTACACCAATGTACACAAAATGGTAACATTAGGATCCGGGATTGTTGGGAAATAAACAGACGCAATATATCACGGTCAACAATTCATGTCAATGATCACGGTCAACAATTCATGTCAATGAAAAACTGGAGTAGAAAAATAACAAAGTAAAAAATAAAATAAGTAAACAGACAACAAGAAGAAAATATAAACCATTAGCATAGAAAAGGGTGCTTTACTGAGCTCATTGTTCTTATGAGCGCAAAATTTAAGAGAGAGAGAGAGAAAGGGAGTTGGGGGTGGGGAGAAGAGTGAGAAGAAAGAAAGAAAGTAGTATTCTTCATTCCTTCCTCATTTGCCTTTCAGTGTCGACGGGGATATAATTTGTGGTCGTTTGTTCTTCTGTTCGTTTCTGCTGCTGTTATGTTTCCTAGTGTTTCTAATATTCCGTAAATCCATCTTTTTCATGGTCGGCCCTTGAGTCTGGTGTTCTCGCAACGTTTATTGAAGGCTCGTTGTTTATATTTTGATCTTTTGGGTATTTAAATCCGTCTACTTGTTTTAGCTGTCTGCTCTCTATAGTTATATTGATTTTCTGTTTCTCTTTTGCGATATTCATGACTTCTGTTTTGTTGATGTTGTCTTTCATGTTGTATTTTGTGCCTGTGCTGATGACTCTATTTAAGTGTTCTTGTTGAACTTCTATTTTTCCATGTATAAGTGCCTGATCGTCTGCAAATAGAAGCTCATTGATTTCCTATGCCTCTGATGGGTTGGCTAACTTGTATTTGTTCTCCATGATGTAATGAATATTTGAGGGTATAGCAAACCTGTCTTACTCCTGATCTAACTTCGAAGTGTTCTGTGTAGCCTAGTACTGTTTTGACTGTGCAGCTGCTGTTGATGTAGAGATTGGTTAGATGTTGGCTTGCACCGTTTATTGTTAGTATCTCCCAAAGCTGTTCTCTGTTTACTCGGTCTAGTGCTTTTTCCTGGTCAATGGAAGCTAAGTACACATATTGGTTACGTTCTGTCGTCTTTCTGCTAGTTGTTTTAGGGTGAATAGAGAGTCGGTACATCCTCTGTTTTTTTTTCTTCAGAATCCCATTTGAGAATAGCTTAGCTGTAGCTCTGTTATTGGTCTCCGTCTTTTGTTCATAATTTTTCATATAACTATCCCACATTGGTGAGAAGCGACATACCTCTACATTGATTGCAGTCTCTCTTGCTACCTTTCTTTTTCCATGGTACGATGATTGCCTGTTGCCAGTCTTCTTGGGCTTTTTGTTAATGCCATGCTGCATTGAATATTTTGTGCATTCATGTAACTCCAGTTTTTTCTGCTGCTACTATTATTTCTACTTGTGTGTGATCTATCCCAGATGCTTTATTTCGAGGTGTGAGTAGTCGAAGTATCATAAATATAAAAGAAACAGATTGAAGCGCAATACTTCTCTTTGTTCTAAAGGATGTACCCACGCCATGCCCTGAGTCGAACTAGGCAGATACGAGAAACGAGAGAATATGGAAGACATTAGAATGCAAGAGGGTGAGAAAGCAAGAAATCTTTCAAGTATATTAGGCTAGGATCGAAGAAAAGTAGGGAAAATGTCCAGGAAAACTGAAGGAGAGACCTTGTCTCCTTGTATGCCCCAAATTGGAGCATGAAGTAAAAGTTTAAATTAAAAAAAACAATACTTTATGGGCCCTAAAGTGTTTTGATTAATTTATTAATGGATTCATTTATAGATTTATAGATTGATTGGCTAGAATTGTCACGCAATGAGTCTTTGGAAAAGACGACTGATGGAGGACAATGGAAAAAGTAATGAATAGAATAGACCGACCTGGGGCACTCTGTGAATATAGCCACAAAAATTGAGGAGTTTTGTTTTTGCTTTCAATGACTGTACAGAGTTGACAGGCCTCTCACAAGTTTTTGGTCTATGGCTACGGAGAAATGAAGAAGAAGATAAGACATTTGCGATGTTTGATGATTGTAAGAAACAAGATTGCAAGTATTGTAAGAAACAAGATTGTAAGTATTGTAAGAAACAAGATTGTAAGTATTGTAAGAAACAAGATTGTAAGTATTGTAAGAAACAAGATTGTAAGTATTGTAAGAAACAAGATTGTAAGTATTGTAAGAAACAAGATTGTAAGTATTGTAATAAACAAGATTGTAAGTATTGTAAGAAACAAGATTGTAAGTATTGTAATAAACAAGATTGTAAGTATTGTAAGAAACAAGATTGTAAGTATTGTAAGAAACAAGAGTGCAAGTATTGTAATAAACAAGATTGTAAGTATTGTAAGAAACAAGATTGTAAGTATTGTAATAAACAAGATTGTAAGTATTGTAATAAACAAGATTGTAAGTGTTGTAATAAACAAGATTGTAAGTGTTGTAATAAACATGATTGTAAGTGTTGTAATAAACAAGATTGTAAGGGTTGTAATAAACAAGATTGTAAGTGTTGTAATATACAAGATTGTAAGTGTTGTAATAGTTTTGTTATTTGGTTCTTCGGTTATTTGGATATGCAAGGCCCCGGTATCAATTCAAACGAAATAAAATCCATAATTGCTCAACCGCCCGTGCCAGTGGAATCATCCGAATTACTAACTCATCTCCCAGACAAAGAACGGTAACTGTAGTCCACATCATAGCAGTCTCAGCACACGCCAAAAAACATAAGGCGAAACCGCACAGAAAGTGAACACAGCCAGCTGTTCCCTGTCATACGATATCAGCATTCATCGTAAACAATTGAAATATCGAAACATGATCAAAACGGATGAAACACACAGCTCACGGTGTGCACAGAGCACCTAACTCAGTAGCCCCTGCAACAAGCCGGACTTGGAATAAGAGAAAACTGCAACCAGGAACACTTTTCAGACATAGCCTTCAAAGGTTCCTGCCGTCTATCCACCATATTGACCTGAAGTTCGTATTGTAATAAACAAGATTGTAAGTATTGTAAGAAACAAGAAAAAGAGTTCTTAAATGTTATGTAAAGTCACTCTTAATATATTGATGTGAATCATGGACAATAGGACAACAGACAAGAAAATCATTGGAGTCTGTAGAAATATGGTTTTACAGAAGAATGTTGAGAATACCATGGACAACTTAACATCTAAGAAGAGTAATGAAAACGTTCTGAAAGAGGCCAAAGCAAAAAGAGAGCTAATTTCCAATATTAGGAAGAGACAATCATCATTTTTTGGTCACGTAATGAGAAGACAACAGCGGGAATATATTGTAAAAACTGGGGAAATTGAGGGACGAAGAGATAGAGGGAAGCAAAGAGAAAAGATAACAGACAGCATAAGAGAATGGCTTGGCAGAAGGTCAATAACAGAAATGATAGAAAACTGTCGAGATCGAAAGTTGTGGAGAAAAATGATCACTTACGCCAGCATGCCCGGTATTTGATGATGATGATGAAGTATAGAGGATCTTCAGAAACGTATAAACACCAAAGAGAAAATAATCACCTTCAGAACACAATATTTTATTAAGGTAGAAACTATGGACAAAAATCCGTTTCTTGTTATCGTTTGTTATTGAGTTATTAGTGGGTCATCATCATTGCACTCCGAACATATCCATAGGTGCTCAGATCCCCTCCTCATGCAAGTCTCGCAGTGACCAGCGACTGACAACTCCAGTTATCGTTTATTGTTAGAACCATCATCATTGCACTCCGGACATGTCCATAGGTGCTCAGATCCCCTCTTCAGCAAATCTCGCAGTGACCAGCGATTGACGACTCCAGTTATCGTTTGTTGTTAGGACCATCATCATTGCACTCCGGACGAACCCATAGGTGCCCTGATATCCCCCTCGAGAAAATCAGTGGAGAATCTTGACCCACGTGCACGAACTCCGTAGCACGGCCTGGGATAAACCCGTTAGTAAGAGAAAATGATCGCTAAAAATGGAATCTAACACCAGGTTGGATAATAATTAAAGAGAGAGATAATATTCAATTTAATAAAATAACAGATAATATGAAACTTAAACACTTACCGAGTGTTGTAGTGACAGCCACTTGTTTTCTAGCATCAAATTTTAATTTTCATTCAAATTCTGAACAAACTGCTAATCTTTATAAGTGAAAGTACACTAGGAATACTACATTTCGCTCATTCGTACTAATGATATTTCGTGTAAGTGGTTCTATTTTGTGACACTACAGGCAAATCTTAAAGTTCTAAAGTAAGAAGTAAAGAGCCCCGTCACGCCAAGTGGCGTATAGGGAATATGGTGTTAGTGACCATACATTTTACAGACCTTCAGCACATGATTTTTTGGGGTCATGTTGTTGGTATTACGCCCGTGCCGCTTTACTTTCCCAGAAAAAATACGGTACCCATTTAAGGCTGGGTGAACCCGGAAGCCGTCGGATGGGATCGATCCCTAATTTTTGTCCTTTGTAGTCCAGTTCACTAAACACTGAAATATCGCGGTTCCCCATAACGTTCTAGACTGCAGTTAAATTCTGAGGAAGTTTGATACTTAATAGATTCGTGCATGTGGGAGGAAACATTGAAAATATTGACACTTCTTTAATCAGTGGTTCCCAAAGTGGGCGCTGCCAAACTTTAGCCACGGCGCTACGGCGAAGTTATTGACGTGTGCCAACTCAGTGGTTCCCAAGTGGGCGCTGCCAAACTTTAGCAAGGGTGCTGCGGCGAGGTTATTGATGAGTGTCATCTCAGTTGTTCCCAAAGTGGGCGCTGCGAAACTTTAGCCAGGGTGTTGCGGCGAGATTATTGACGTGTGGCAACTCAGTGGTTCCCAAAGTGGGCGCTGCCAAACTTTAGCAAGGGCGCCGCGTCTAAACGTATATTATTCTGTATAAAGAATTTCATATTACTGTATATAAAGGTAAAGGTAAAGTACGAGACTTGAACCGGCGTCTTAGCACGCGAGTTTACACCCATATGTGCTCGGCCGCCTATCCAGAAATGTTCGGATATTTCTGTATAGTGTAGCCTCAAGCATCGAAACTCAGATGCGAAGCGACATTCCTCACCTTCCCAGGATAATATACCCTGGTACCCATTTCTGCCAACGGCTGGGTCGACCGTGGGGGTTTTTTTTTTTTTTTTTTTTTTTTTCCAACCACGAGTACAATTCACACTGCCCCAGCGGGAATCGAACACGGGTTGTCCGAACGTCGGTAGTCCAGTCGGGTGGTTTTCCCAACTAGGCTACCGAGGCCCCCCAAATATATATCATCATTATGTGCCATACCGTTTGGCGTAGGTGATCATGTCCCTCCACAATCTTCTATAAACAGTGCATTGTATAAGTTCTGTTGTTGACTGTTTTCCATGCCATGACACCAAGCTATCCAGTATTTTCTCTCTTTGTCGTCCGCGATCTCTCTTTCCTTTTATTTTGCCAGTTGTAACCAAGTATTGCAACTTTCCTCTTCTCATGATGTGTCCGAAAAACGTTGATTGCTTCTCTCTGATGTTTTTTAAGAGTTCCCTTTCTGTGTTGGCCTCTTTGGTCACATATATATATATAATTGTTCAGTAGAACTAAAATATAACAAGATGATTGTTATGCATCTATAATGTGTTCGGTTTATCAAAACTGGAACTGACATATATTTATTGAATATCAGTTGTCATGTACCTTAAAGTTCTACTTGTTTCTTCATTTCTTTGTGTCTGTGAAAACAAGAAGCAACATAATCCACATCCTTCTGGGAAACGTGTCATTATTTGAATCCAGGTACACTACTTGTTCTCTGTACTGCGTGTCGTGCTTGTAAATATGGTCAAGTATGCTGGTTCAATGTCAACTCTTAAGAGCTGCCAGGATGTAGTTGTCATAAAATTGAGAAAGATAAGCCTAGCGACGACCTACGGAGGTAAGTGTCAAGGAAGTTGTGGTCTTGGTTGTGTCAGAAGTCTTTTTTATACATCGACATTATTATAAGCTGTTACCTGTTAATATTTGAGTTGCTATGCGTTGTTAATCCAAATAATGTAAAGAGTTTTATGGAGTCCATTTGTGATAATAGAAGTAAAAAATGGAGACATTTAGTGTTCTGTATAGACAGTTTCTGTGTGTTGTGGGACGACAGTTTATGTGTGTTATATGACAACAGTTTCTGTATGTTATGTAACGACATTTTCTGTGGGTTATGTAACGGCAGTTTTTGTGTGCTATGTGAGGACAGTTTCTGTGTATTATGTGAGGACAATTTCTGTGTATTATGTGAGGACAATTTCTGTGTATTATGTGAGGACAGTTTCTGTGTATTATGTGAGGACAGTTTTTGTGTATTATGTGAGGACAGTTTCTGTGTATTATGTGAGGACAGTTTTTGTGTATTATGTGAGGACAGTTTCTGTGTATTATGTGAGGACAGTTTTTGTGTATTATGTGAGGACAGTTTTTGTGTATTATGTGAGGACAGTTTCTGTGTATTATGTGAGGACAGTTTATGTGTATTATGTGAGGACAGTTTTTGTGTATTAAGTGAGGACAGTTTCTGTGTATTATGTGAGGACAGTTTCTGTGTATTATGTGACTACAGTTTCTGTGTATTATGTGAGGACAGTTTCTGTGTGTTATATGACGGCATTTTCGGTGTGTTATGTGACGACAGTTTCTATGTGTTATGTGAGGACAGTTTCTGTGTTTTATGTGAGGACAGTTACTGTGTATTATGTGAGGACAGTTATTGTGTGTTATATGAGGACAATTTCTGTGTATTATGTGAGGACAGTTTCTGTGTGTTATGTAACGGCATTTTCTGTGTGTTATGTGAGGACAGTTTCTGTGTGTTATGTGAGGACAGTTTCTGTGTGCTATGTGGCGGAATTTTCTGTGTGTTATGTGAGGACAGTTTTTGTGTGTTATGTAACGGCATTTTCTGTGTGTTATGTGAGGACAGTCTCTGTGTGTATTGTGACGGCATTTTGTGTGTATTATGTGAGGACAGTTTACATGTGTTTTGTGACGGCATTTTCTGTGTTTTATGTGACGACAGTTTCTTTGTGTATTGTGACGGCATTTTCTGTGTGTTATGTGATGGCAATTTCTGTGTGCTATATGACGGCATGTTTTGTGTATTATGTGAGGACAGTTTCTGTGTGTTATGTGTCGGCATTTTCTGTGTATTACGTGACGACAGTTTCTGTGTGTCATGTGACGACAGTTTCTGTGTGTTATGTGACGACAGTTTCTGTGTGTCATGTGACGACAGTTTCTGTGTGTTATGTGACGAAAGTTTATATTTGTTAAGTGACGACAGTTTCTGTGTGTTGTGTGACGATAGTTTATATGTGTTATGTGACAACAGTTTATGTGTGTTATGTGACGACAGTTTATGTGTGTTATGTGACGACAGTTTCTGTGTGTTAAGTGACGACAGTTTATGTGTTTTATGTGATGACAATTTCTGTGTGTTATGTGACGACAGTTTATGTGTGTTATGTGACGACAGTTTATGTGTTTTCAAGTGACGACAGTTTATATGTGTTATGTGACTACAGTTTCTGTGTGTTATGTGAGGACAATTTATGTGTGTATATGACGACAGTTATGTGCTTTGAGTGACGACAGTTTCACTGTATTTCAAGTGACGATAGTTTCTGTGTGTTAAGTGACGAAAGTTTCTGTATATGTCAAGTGACGACAGTTTCCGTGCGTTAAGTGACGAAAGTTTCTGTGGTGGTGATGATGGTGGTTATATTATCCATCTTACAATTAAATACCAGCATATTTGTTATAAGTGAGCCTCGATAGCTCAGTGGTTAGTGAACTGGACTACAAAGGACAAGAGGTAGGGTTCACCCAGCCTTTAATGGGTACCGGATATTTTTCTGGGAAAGTAAAGCGGCACGGGCGTTATACCGACCACATTACCCTAAAAATCATGTGCCGAAGGTCTGTAAAATATATGGTCACTAACACCATATTCCCTACACGCCACTTGGCGTGACGAAGGCTCTTTACTTTTTTTTTTATATTTGTTATGATAAAAAATGACAATCACGGATATATACTTTCATTAATGGATGCTTGCACAGAATAAAAGAATAATGGAAATGGTAGAATGCAATCTCTAACTTAGAAATATGGGAAGGTACCAGTAAAAAATCAGTGGACAACGAGTTACGACAAATACGATAGCTCTGAATAGGACACACTGTGAAAGCCAACTAAGTGTATTACACGACATACCATTGTCTTGAATCCCAGGGGATGAGACAGAGGGAAGATTAAAATATACTTGGAGAAGACTTGTGGAAACAGATGAAGAGGATAAGGAAGACATGGAATGATTTTAAAAGAATGCCAAGAAACAGAACGGCTTGGAAGGTGTTTATTGAAGATATATGCTCCCTCTTTAAGGAGTTAAACGGTTGAATAAAGATAGAATAATATTTGTTTGGGTTCTGTAACGGCACGTTAGTATCATTAAGTGTCATTATCTTGACGTGGCTTAGTCGCTTGAATACACCGACCACCGTCAAAGCTATTCTAGTGAGAGTTTTATTATTTGTAGCAGATTATACCACGTTTCGAGATTTGGAATCAAACAAAAGCCTTTGCCCAGGCCCTGGTGGCTGCCGACAATTCTATCTGCATCAAGCAGCAGACAATATACAGAAACGATTCCTTATTTCCTCTACTCCTTTTCTTATTTGCTCTTCAGCATCACAGAAAGTGAGATAGTTTGCTCTTTAGTTCATTTTTTTTCTTCTTTCACGTCTGCAAAACAAAGAGCAGAAAATTGAAGTCTTTGAAATGCGTATCTATACAGAACAATGGGGAAAATTGAAGTCTTTGAAATGCGTATCTATACAGAACAATGGGGAAAATTGAAGTCTTTGAAATGCGTATCTATACAGAACAATGGGGAAAATTGAAGTCTTTGAAATGCGTATCTATACAGAACAATGGGGAAAAATGAAGTCTTTGAAATGCGTATCTATACAGAACAATGGGGAAAATTGAAGTCTTTGAAATGCGTATCTATACAGAACAATGGGGAAAATTGGATGGAAGAGAAAGAAGACAAACAAGAAAGTTCTGATTCAGTTGAAAAAAAGAACTTTAGACAATTCGAAAAAGACAACTGGAATTGTTTGGACATGTGAAGAGTACCCTTTTAATGTTATCTTGGAAGGGTAAGGTACAAGGGTGAGGCAGGCCAAGACTAAAGGGGACTGATCATATCAACAGGTGGACAGGTGAACCTATGGCAACGTGCAACATCAGGACAGGAGACAGAGTAAAATAGCTCGCCATGGTAGCCAACCTTCTATGTGGAGACGGCACCCAATGAAAGAAAGAACTATCAAATACTGTCGACAACTGATGCGCCGAAATGACATAAAGACACACATCCACGACCAACAAAAAAACGGTACAGATGAAGCCCCAAGGTTAAAGCCAACAAGCAATCGACAATCAGAGATGACGAAATAAGGAGAAAAATCTAGCGGTAATTCCCGCCATAAAATATATAAATAAACAGCAGATAAAATGGTTTGGTCACCTTATAAGGTAACAAGATCAAAACACAACGAAATTTCAAAAAACGTTCCGGGAACACCAGACCCTTGGGTCTTGGCCGACCACAAAAAATATTGATTGATGGAATATTGGAAACACTTAGAAAACAACAGCAGGAGAAGCCAGAAAAAGAAGCAAAAGGCCATAAACTATATCTCCCCTCGACGCTGAAAGGCAAATGAGGAAAGAAACAAAAACAAAAATGGAGTCGAAGAACAGGAAAATGTCAGTCCATTACAGTGTGTTTGTTTTGTTTTCCCTAAAAGCTGTGCTACATGTAAAAAATGGACAACTAACAAATAAAAAGATGCCATATGTGTAATATCTAAAGATGAACTAATAACATTCCTCTAGTGACAACTAACAAATAAGAGTATGTCATATGTGTAATATCTAAAGATGAACTAATAAGATTCCTCTAGTGACAACTAACAAATAAGAGTATGTCATATGTGTAATATCTAAAGATGAACTAATAAGATTCCTCTAGTGACAACTAACAAACAAGAGTATGCCATATGTGTAATATCTAAAGATGGACTAATGAAATTCCTCTAGTAACAACTAACAAACAAGAGTATGCTATATGTGTAATATCTAAAGATGAACTAATAAGATTCCTCTAGACTGAATGAAATAAGCAGGAGATAGAAAATATCGGAAATCCATCACATGTAAACTTCGATGAGGGAAGTGGTTATTGATCTTGTCTGTACAAGTTGTTTTGAGCGTGAAGTAAAACCTTCTTTGCCGAAACATGGGACCCCATCGATCTCTTTTCCCAAAGTATTATCATGGATCGTCAGCATCAATAAATCAAGTCAGATTTTCCCTGTCAGTTTTATCGATAAATTCCTTCTGTCGCTTATTCCAGTGTGTGGGTCAAATATTCGGGACCTTTTGTCTGGTCAAATTGTGATGGGTCAAGGCAATTGTGGAATTCCTCTCCTGAATGTCAAAGCAACAATTCGCGGATTATTTCGACACCTTCTGAGAATTTTCTGGATCTCAAACACAAATTTTAAAATATGATATTCCATCGAGTATCCTTTCAGCATCTTCATCATCAAGCACTTTGAGGTGGGGAGAAAGGGCAGGGGATTTAGGTGGTCTAGAGCTAAAATGTCGTTCTCATGAAAAGGAGACCCAGGGTTGGAATCCAGGTAGAAAAAGTTGGAATTCTTCACTCTGAAGCCGTGGTTTCTTCATCTTGTCACACGCTCCCCAAATCTCTGTGTAGTGTGAACCGATATCTAGCCCTCTCGGACAATGGTAACAAACAGAAGGTCATCTATGTATTCTCGCATTCTCTATCTATCTATCTATCTATCTATCTATCTATCTATCTATCTATCTATCTATCTATCTATCTATCTATCTATCTATCTATCTATCTATCTATCTATCTATCTATCTATCTATCTATCTATCTATCTATCTATCTATCTATCTATCTATCTATCTATCTATCTATCTATCTATCTATCTATCTATCTATCTATCTATCTATCTATCTATCTATCTATCTATCTATCTATCTATCTATCTATTTATCTATCTATCTATCTGTCTGTCTGTCTGTCTGTCTGTCTGTCTGTCTGTCTGTCTGTCTGTCTGTCTGTCTACCTACCTACCTACCTACCTACCTACCTACCTACCTACCTATCTATCTATCTATCTATCTATCTATCTATCTATCTATCTATCTATCTATCTATCTATCTATCTATCTATCTATCTATCTATCTATCTATCTATCTATCTATCTATCTATCTATCTATCTCTATCTCTCTCTCTCTCTCGCTTCAACCTTTCAGCTCCTAGTGGAGCATAGGTCTTCAGCAAACGCTTTCCAATCCGTTCTGTTTCTTGTCAATCTTTTAAAATAATTCCATGTCTTCCTCATCATCTTCATCTCTGCCCCCATCTGTCTTCTCCAAGAATATCTTGGTCTTCCTCTTTGTTTTTTTCCTTGGGGGTTCAAAAAAAGGGCCTGTTGTGTAATACTCTCAGTTGGCTTCCACAGTTTGTGTACTATCCAGCGCCATCGTCTTCATTGTATCTCTGTATCTTCCTTATGTGTACATTCTGCTGACGTAAGAAACTCTTAGCATTTGGAAATCGAAATGAGCAAGCCAAAAATGTCCGCTGTCTGAGCAAAAATGGTTGTAAAAAAAGCCGACCCAAACAACTCCAAAACACTCGAAGTAAAATATGAGAGTACCTCTGAAGTCGAAGGATATCTGCCTGTATGGCGAGGGACACCTGAACCCATGACTACCAGTGGTAAAAATAGGAAAAAGTTATTTTCACACAAAATTCAGTAGTTCGGGACTTCGTTAGGGATCTAAAGCTGGCGAACGGAATAGAAAAAAAAAACCAAGACTTCAGCTGCTGATTTTCTACAATTCAACAATGTCAATTCTGTATCTTCATGATTTTTTTTTTTTTTAAGATACAGACATTCATTAATGGATGCTTACGCAAAATAAAAAGATGGAAATTGCAGGACAAAATCACTAACATAGAATTGTGGAAATGGCAGGACAAAATCACTAACATAGAATTATGGAAATGGCAGGACAAAATCACTAACATAGAATTATGGAAATAGCAGGACAAAATCACTAACATAGAATTATGGAAATGGCAGGACAGAATCACTAACATAGAATTATGGAAATGGCAGGACAGAATCACTAACATAGAATTATGGAAATGGCAGGACAAAATCACTAATATAGAATTGTGGAAATGGCAGGACAAAATCACTAACATAGAATTGTGGAAATGGCAGGACAAAATCACTAACATAGAATTATGGAAATGGCAGGACAAAATCACTAACATAGAATTGTGGAAATGGCAGGACAAAATCACTAACATAGAATTGTGGAAATGGCAGGACAAAATCACTAACATAGAATTGTGGAAATGTGCCAGTCAAATACCAATGGATAAAGAGATACAGCGAAGACGATGGCGCTGGATAGGACACACACTGCGGAAGCCAACTGAGAATATTACACAACAGGCCCTTTTTTGGATCCATCGCCATCATCTTCACTGTATCTCTTTATCCACGGGTATTTGACTGGTACATTTCCATAATTCTATGTTAGTGATTTTGTCCTGCCATTTCCATCCTTTTATTCTGTGTAAACATCCATTAATGAAAGTCTGTATCTTCATGATTGTCATTTTAGTTGTTCTCCATGTTTCACAGCCATATAATAAGACTGACTTAACATTGGAGTTGAAAATTTTTATTTTTGTATTTAACCTAATTTCTTTGGACTTCCATATGTTTCGCAGTGCAACAAATGCTCCTCTTGTTTTTGATATCCTTATTTTAGTATCATTTTCTGTTCCTCTCTCTTTGTTAATATTACTGCCCAGATATATGTAAGATTGTATGTCTAGTAGAGGTGTATTTGGTTATTGCCAACTGCATTAATTCTCATAATTTTGGTCTTATCTCTATTAATTTTCAGTCCCATCTGTTCTGATTTCTCATCAAGTATGCTCATTTTATCCTGCATCTGTTGATGGCTGTGTGATAGGAGAGCTTTGTCATTCTATCTATCTATTGTCCTTTCGAGCCGAAGACGGCACATAGAGCAGAACCACAATCTCAAAAACAGAAACCTTGCGTGCCAAAGTGGCACATATTGCAGAGATCACTGCTTTAAAATCTATGGCGCTGTTTCCATAACAATACTTTTTACAATGACAGCTTGTCAAGCCATCGATCAATCTCCTTAGTCGCCTCTTACGACATGCCTGGAAGGTCACAGTGTCACTATTCTTTACTTCCCTCATAATGAGGCCCCGGTAACACACAGGCTATGTCATTAGCAAAGTCTAAATCATCAAGTTGCTTGGTCAGTGACCACTGGATTCCATTTCTGTTGTTTTGAGTTATTTTTATAATCCAATCTATGGCCAGTAGAAAGAGAAATGGAGATAGAAGGCATCCCTGCCTTACTCCGGTTCTTATTTCAAATGCTTCTGTAAGATGTCCGTCATGCACCACACTACATTTCGTTCCTTCATACATTGTTCTTATCAGTTTCATAAACTTTGTGGGGAAACCGTTATGATTCAGCAACTTCCAAAGCATTCTTCTGTCTAAACTATCAAATGCCGTTTCGTAATCCATGAATCCAATATAAAGTGCGGACTGTAGTTCTAAACTGTGTTCAACTATTATACGTAGTGTAAATATTTGATATGGCTTACCATCAAAAATAATAAATATTATTAAAGACATGTATGATGGTTACACATGTGCAGTTCGAACAGAGGAAGGACTGGGCGAATGTTTCCCAATAGAAACTGGGGTTAAACAAGGATGTATTTTATCGCCCATGTAATTTGGAGTTGTTATGGACTTCATAATGAAGAAATGCTGCACAGGTAATAAAGGCATCGAATGGATACAAGGAGATCATTTGGAGGACCTCGACTTTGCTGATGACATAGTTCTCATCAGCAGTCAGATAAAAACGATGCAGGAAAGCACAAATGAACTATCATCAATAGCCAGCAAAATTGGGCTTGAGATCAATCATGAAAAGACTAAAGTCATGATAAGCTTAATTCCAACAGACGACAAAACATACATGGAAAACAAACCAGTGGAAGAGATCGACCACTTTATCTATCTTGGAAGTCACATTGATCGAGAAGGGAATACAAGCAAAGAAATTAGAATCAGAATAGCTAAATCAGCAATGTCTTTCAGAAGCCTTGAAATGTTGTGGAAATCAAAACTCATCAGCACAAACACAAAACTTAGACTATTCAAATCAAACGTACTATCAATCCTTACGTATGCGTGTGAAAGCTGGAAAACAACAAAAGATATAGAAACAAAGTTAAACGCATTCGAAAATAAATGTAAGGAAAATACTTGGTATAGCCTGGAACAAATTCAAAACAAACGAGGAAAGTAGAGAAATCGCCAATCAACCACTAATATCTTCAGTAATAAAGAAAAGATGATGGTCATATGTTGGACATGTGATGAGAAGAGATAATAACCGAATAGCAAAGCAAGCCCTCCTGTGGGAAACAACAGGTAAGAGAAAAAGAGGAAGACCCAGAGAGACACTGAGAAGAACATTGATGAGAGAGGCAAGAGCAGCAGGAATCGGCTCCCTCAATGAGATAAAGCTGCTTGCACAGAACAGAGACAAATGGCGAGATATGATAAAACATCTTTAAAAGAATTGAAAACTGCTAGAACAAAAATTCAGATAAGAGAAGGAGTATCTTGGTCTACACCCTATGGGCCGGCTACGGCTCGAAAGGTCAATAGATAGATAGATAGTTATTTGATCAGTGCATGATCTGTTCTTCCTAAAAAACCTGCTTGTTCATCTCTCAAATGTTTCTCTATGGCCTCTTTTAGTCTCTCCAGAATGATTCTGCTTAATATTTTTCCTATCACTGATAGTAGCATAATTCCCCCATAATTTGTGCACTCCTGTAAACTTCATGTCTTTGGTAATTTGATCATATAACGTTCTTTCCAGAATTTTGCCTAATAGATTATGTAACATCTTGGTAGAGGTGTTAATATCTGCTTTGATGGCTTCTGAAGGAATTTCATTTGGTCCTGTGGCTTTACAATTTTTTTAAAAGCTTGTTGGCTTTCATTATTTCTTCTATGCTTGGCTTTCCACAGTTAACGTGTAACTCTTCCTCTACAGGTTGTATATCTTGAGCCGGGTCTGTTCAAAAGTTCTTCTAAGTGCTCTTTCTGTCCATTTGTTCCCTTATATCACTAAACAGATTTCCTTTCTTATCTTTAATAAAGGTATCGATCTGATTGTATTTTCCACTTAATTTCTTTGTGCTGTTGTACAATTCTTTCATATTCCCTTTATTTGCTGCTTCTTCTGCCTCTTTAGCTAGTTCATCTATATATTTCCTCTTATCCCTTTTAATGCATCTTCTTACTTCTTTGTTCACCTCTGTGTCAGCTTCCTGTGTCTTGGCTTTATTACTTCTCGTTTTGCTTTTATTTATGTCTGCTTTCTTGTTCTTTCTTTCTTTAATTTTATCCAGGGTCTCTGCTGTCATCCATGCCTTATTGTGGTGTTCTCTTTTCCCCATCGTTTCTTCGCATGTCTCTTTCCATATATCCTTTACCTGTTTCCAATGATCTTCTATATTTATTGTATTTTCTAGTTGTTGGAGGACTTGGTATTTGTTTGATATTAATGTGTATCTCTTCACATGTCCCAAAAACTTCAGTTGTCTTTTTTTCTAATTGTGTTTAAACGTGCTTTTTTAAAATTAATTTGTTATTTTCTATTTTCATCTGATTCAGAGCTTCACTGTTTGTCTTCTTTTCTTGTCTACCCAATTCTCCCACATTCACCTATAAATTTCCATTTCAAAGACTTCGATATTTTTATGTTTTATTATTTGATGTCCATGTTTCTGCACCATACAGGATTTATATAATTATATATATATATATATATATATATATATATATATATATATATATATATATATATATATATATGAAGACGCGGATAAAGAAATAGTTTGTGATCCGATTTGTTGTAGACAAGAGGTGGGGATTCATTACCCGGGCCAAATGAATTCTAGATTCACCCAGCTATAAATGGGTACTGGTGATTATTTCTGACGAAAGAAAGGCGGTCTGGCGTAGTGCTGACCAAATTGTTCCAAAAATAATGTGTCAACGGTTATAACAAATATTGACACTAGTTCAATACTTTTTATTTTCAATGCTGGACGAGGGTGCTTGTAACTTTGCTTGTCCTACAAAAACGCGAGAACCTCTAATCTGCGAGAAGGTCTAGGTCGTCCCGGTATGTTGTCACTTGTTCCACGCGTGGCAGGAAGCGATCGATTTCAACCTGACGCGACCATTACAGGTTCACGCGCTCTTAAACTGCACCGATTATTAGACAGAAATTCCAATAAAGCGAATCACGGAAGTTATAAATCTCTATTGGATTGTAGAGGACTTACTTTACGCGTTCCTGGTATTTATCAGAAAATAGCGAAGACAAGTTACTGAAGGGCATCAGTTTTTGCGGCTAACTAGTAATCTATTTATGACGTAAAAGAAAGATAAAGCTGTTTTTGTGTTTTAACAGTGTACAGAATCTTTGATTCCGGAAGAAAACAAAGGTACCTGATCGAGAAAAGAAGGACATCGGGGAGAGGACATCGGGGAGAGAAGGACATCAGGGAAAGGACATCCGGGAAAGGACATCAGGGAAAGAAGGATATCGGGGAGTGAAGGACATTAAGGAAAGTAGAACATCGGGGAGAGAAGGACATCAGGGAAAGGACATCAGGGAAAGAAGGACATCAGGGAAAGAAGGACATCGGGGAGAGAAGGACATCAGGGAAAGGACATCAGGGAAAGGACATCCGGGAGAGAAGGACATCAGGGAAAGGACATCCGGGAAAGTACATCAGGGAAAGAAGGATATCGGGGAGAGAAGGACATCAGGGAAAGGACATCAGGGAAAGAAGGACATCGAGGAGAGAAGGACATCAGGGAAAGGACATCAGGGAAAGAAGGACATCGAGGAGAGAAGGACATCAGGGAAAGAAGGACATCGGGGAGTTAAGGACATCGGGAGAGAAGGACACCGGGGAGAGAAGGACATCAGGGAAAGGACATCAGGGAGAGAAGGACATCAGGGAAAGAATGGCATCGGTAAGTGAAGGACATCAGGGAGAGAAGGACATCAGGGAAAGAAGGACATCAGGGAATGAAGGACATCAGGGAAATAAGGACATCGGGGAGTGAAGGACATCCGGGAAAGGACATCGGGGAGAGAAGGACATGGGGAGAGAAGGACATCAGGGAAAGAAAGATATCAGGTAAAGGAGGACTTCGGGGAGAGAAGGACATCAGGGAGAGAAGGACATCAGAGAAAAGAGGACATCAGGCAGAGAAGACATCAGGGTAAGAAGGACATCAGGGAAAGAATGACATCGGGAAGAGAAGGACATCAGGGAAAGAAGGACATCGGGGAAAGAAGGACATCGGGGAAAGAAGGACGTCAGGTAAAGAAGGACATCAGGGAAAGAAGGACATCGAGAAAAGAAGGACATCAGGGAAAGAAGGGCATCGGGAAAAGAAGGACATCAGGGAAAGAAAGGCATCGGGGAAAGAAGGACATCAGGGAAAGAAGGGCATCGGGGAGAGAAGGACATCGGGGAAAGAAGGACATCGGGGAGAGAAGGACTTCGGGGAGAGAAGGACTTCGGGGAAAGAAGGACATCGGGGAGAGAAGGACATCGGGGAGAGAAGGACATCGGGGAGAGAAGGACTTCGGGGAGAGAAGGACTTCGGGGAAAGAAGGACATCGGGGAGAGAAGGACATCGGGGAGAGAAGGACATCGGGGAGAGAAGGACTTCGGGGAAAGAAGGACATCGGGGAGAGAAGGACTTCGGGGAAAGAAGGACATCGGGGAGAGAAGGACATCGGGGAGAGAAGGACTTCGGGGAAAGAAGGACATCGGGGAGAGAAGGACTTCGGGGAAAGAAGGACATCGGGGAGAGAAGGACTTCGGGGAAAGAAGGACATCGGGGAGAGAAGGACATCGGGGAGAGAAGGACTTCGGGGAAAGAAGGTCATCGGGGAGAGAAGGACTTCGGGGAAAGAAGGACATCAGGAAAAGAAGGACATCAGGGAAAGAAGGACATCGGGGAGAGAAGGACATCGGGGAGAGAAGGACTTCGGGGAAAGAAGGACATCAGGAAAAGAAGGACATCAGGGAAAAAGAACATTGGGGAAAGAAGGGCATCGGGAAAAGAAGGACATCGGGGAGAGAAGGACATCGGTGAAAGAAGGACATCAGGGAGAGAAGGACATCAGGGAAAGAAGAACATCAGGGAAAGAAGGACATCAGGGAAAGAAGAACATCGGGGAGAGAAGGACTTCGGGGAAAGAAGGACATCAGGGAAAGAAGGGCATCAGGGAAAGAAGGACATCAGGGAAAGAAGGACATCAGGGAAAGAAGGACATCGGGGAAAGAAGGACATCAGGGAAAGAAGGACATCAGGGAAAGAAGGACAGCAGAGAAAATAAGGACATCGGGGAGAGAAGGACATCGGTGAAAGAAGGACATCAGGGAGAGAAGGACATTAGTGAAAGAAGGACATCAGGGAAAGAAGGACATCGGGAGAGAAGGACATTAGGGAAAGAAGGACATCAGGGAAAGAAGGACTTCATGGAAAGGAGGACATCGGGGAGAGAAGGACATTAGGGAAAGAAGGACATCAGGGAAAGGAGGACATCGGGGAGAGAAGGACAACAGGGAAAGAAGGACATCGGGGAGAGAACGCTGGGGCCTCGGTAGCCTAGTTGGGAAAACCACCCGACTGGGCAACCAACATTCGGATAGCCGGTGTTAGATTTCCGCAGGAAGCAGAGTGAATGTAATCATGGTTGGAGGGGAGAAGGGGAATATACCCCTGCAGTCGACTCAAAAACTGTAACCGCTTGAGCCTTGAAGATTCAGGTCGAGCATATTAAAACATTAGGAGCCGCGATAGCTCAGTGGCTAGTGAACTGGACTACAGAGGACAAGAGGTCGGCTTCGATCCTAACCGACGGCTTCCGAGTTCACCCAGCCTTAATTGGGTACCGGATTTTTTTTCTTGGAAAGTAAAGTGGGACGGGCGTAATACCGACCACATTACCCCAAAAACGTGTGTCAAAGGTCTGTAAAAATTATGGTCACTAACACCATATTCCCTAGACGGCACTTGGCATGACGAAGCGCTACTTCTTTTTTTATGTTAAACATTAAAAAGGTGAAGATATCTTCAGATACTCTAAATGGACTAGTCAGGAATGATCTCTGAAACAATCGATCAGTTGAAATTGCTTCTTCAATGGGGATATTCTTATATCGCCTCTCTCCATTTCCACAAATGCTGCAATGTTGTACCTCATGATAACCAACTAATTTCACAATGTAGCTGAATGATTGTCACTGCCCATATCTTAGCAGCACACTTTTAAGTGTATCCAATGATTTGGATACAGTGATATCCTTCTTTATTAGAAAAACAATAAATCATTTATTTTAAGGCCTGATTTCATGTTTTTTTTTTTCCTCTGGTATATTCTTATAACTAGAGCTTTACAAGAAGCTCTCATTAACAACCAAGTGAATCTTTCTTTTTCTAGATTAAAAAAAAGTAAAGTATCCCTCGCCACGCCAAGTGGCGTATAAGGAAATATGGTGTTAGTGACCCTATATTTTACAGACCTTCAGCACATGATTTTTGGGGTAATGTGGTCGGTATTACGCCCGTGCTGCTTTACTTTCCCAGAAAAAAAATCCGGTACCCATTTTAAGGCTGGGTGAACCCGGAAGCCTTCGGTTGGGGATCGAACCCTACCCCTTGACCTTTGTAGTCCAGTTCACTAACCACTGAGCTATTGCGGCTCCCTTTTTCTAAATAATTGTTCTAATGTTCCTAATTTAATTTCTTTACTTAAAAAAAAATAATAACAATAATGATTTTTATACTGATCGTTTATGTTATTTTCGTGATTTCCTTGCAATATTAAAAATAACGATATATCGTAGCACAACACGTTCTGTGTGTTTGGAAGATGAGATATTAATTCGGATGATTCCACTGGCACGGGCTGTTGAGCAATTGTGGATTTTAATTCGTTTGCCGTGATACCAGGGCCTTCCATAAGCATAACATTATGTGGCGGCTGCTTGTCCTCCGAACCTGTACAAGTGGAACCAGATGAGTACAGTGTTGCTTGTAGCTTTTAAAACAGTCCTTTTAGTAACTTATTTTTTTACTTTCTTTTGTTTCTTTTTAACGGAGGTGATAGATCAAAAATAGAAATTTACACACAAGAAATTCAGTATTCATCCTGTTTCATCTTCTTTCTTTCTTTCTTGTTTTCATTCATTCTCTGGGAGAGCGGGTGGTTGAAGTGATAACTTGTTATCATCAACACGGGTTTGAATCCCGATAGGGCCAAAAGTTTGTTACTATCGGGGGTGAAATAAAAACTCAGAAGAAACCCGAACACCTCATGGCAACTGCACTGGACAAGGGGCCTTTATTCTTCAGTCCTATAGTCCCCCACCCTTTTTCAGTAATGGGAAAATGCCATATAGATAGTATTTTGTTAATTTTCCCTTTATTTTATTTTTTATTTTTTCGTTCACCAGCTTTGACCTCTGACGAAGTCCCTAGAGTCTAGGAACTGAATTTTGCGTGTTAATCCGTTTTTCCCTGGCAACCGTGTGCACATGGGTCCCTCGCCATACAGGCAGATAACTCCGTCTTCGGAGATACTCATACTTTTTTCGTTGATGAGTAATTGACGTTACAAGTCGGACCTCTTATTTTTCCCTTTACATTTATCTGCCCCCCCCCCACAAAAAAAAATAATAATGATGATAATAATAACATTTCTTCAAGCCTTTGAGGACCCTGTGAGAATGAGGAATTGGGAGTCTATCGAGCACAGATTTAGAACCACGGCTCTGTGACATTTTCTTATTATCCTCTATTAAAATAACAAATTAACATTCAACAAATAATAAACTGCACAAAACTATAAATGCATGAGCACACGTTTAATCAGCTTTAAATCTCAGCAAATAATCTGTATACATACAAGCTGCAACTAAATTCTAATATTAGTTTAACACTCTGACTACATTTCCAAAAATGCTAAAATATTTCACAGGAAAAATACAGAAGTTACAGATATCAAATATTAAATTGATTTCTTATTTGGGACAAATTTACTAATTGGGTAAATTTATTCAAAGTTTCTGTTAAGTGATCACTTGGATTTGGTACCAGGTAAAATTATTACTGTAATACTTTCCTGTAATACTTTGGTGAGATGCAGAATGGCTCAGGCAAAAGCAGCTTTCAAAAAAATGAGGAAGATACTGTGCAATCCATTTTTGACAATAGAAACAAGAAAAAGAGTTCTTAAATGTTATGTAGAGCCAGTCTTAACATATGGATGTGAATCATGGACAATAGGACAACAGACAAGAAAATCACTGGAGTCTGTAGAGATGTGGTTTTACAGAAGAATGTTGAGAGTACCATGGACAGCTAAGAAGAGTAATGAAAACGTTCTGAAAGAGGTTAAAGCAAAAAGATAACTAATTTCCAATATTAGAAAGAGACAATCATCATTTTTTGGCCATGTAATGAGAAGAGAACAACTGGAATATATTGTAACAACTGGGAAAATTGAGGGACGAAGAGATAGAGGGAAGCAAAGAGAAAAAAATAACAGACAGCTTAAGAGAATGGCTTGGCAGAAGGTCAACAACAGAAATGATAAATAGCTGCCGAGATCGAAATTGTGGAGAGACATGATCACCTACGCCAGTAGGCACGGTACTTGATGATGATGAATACTTTCCTAAACAGAATCTTGCCTCCATCCTTGGTGATAGACACTTTCTAGGTGTGGCTTCTATAAGGCAAATGATATAATTTTGAAACAATTAATTAAAATTTTTATGAATATCTATGTTATTATAGGTCGTTTCAAAATATTTTGAAGGTGTTTAAAATTCCATATCTCTGCAACCAATTGATTGATAATGCTGAAATTTTGCATATGGTCTTGTGATTTTTTGGTCCCAAGAAGTACATTCATTTCCTCACCAACAAACGTATAGTTTTAAATATTCTTTATTTGAAGTATACAAATTTAAGGCATTTTGGTCAAACCATATATTTGGAGGAATTACCGCTTCATATGAGTGAGCACCCACGGACTTGTCATCTTGAACGTAATGCGCGCCAATTTCCCTGTTTTAAGCACTAAAAAACACATAAAACGCGTCATAGTTATAATTTTATATCCGGTGCATCCCATTTCCTGTCGTTTTGTTGTGATTTATGTGCAACGGCGTATCCTAATTATTGGGTAATTTCGTTAAATTTGTGATCTGTTAGTCAATGGGTATAAAAGTAAAGTTCCTTACATTGCAATCAGTGGCAATAAAGGTGTATAAATATTTTTGCATAGAAGCTAAGCGTGGAAAACTGTATCGAAGCATCTCAAAGCCAGAAAAGAGAACTATTCACGCATTGGGTATAAGCAAACGCTTTTTCAAACAAGTGCTTAAAGCTAACGGAGTGTCCAGTTCAATCAAGACTAGGACGCTAGGAAGAAAGAAAGTAGTAGATAGTTTTGACAAGGAAGTGATTAGAAGAGCAATTTGTAAAATGTTCGATTCCAAGAAACTGTGACTTTAAGAAAACTGAAAATTCGACTGAGAGCAGAAAATGACATTGTTGTGTCGAAAACAACATTATGGAGAACTGTTAGAAGCATCGGTTTTACGTTTAGAAAGTACGATAGTGGTAGAAATGTCATCTGCGAGAAGCCGCACTTAGTTTCTATGAGGAGTAAATATTTACGTGAAGTACGGGAAATGCATAACCAAGGTTATGATATTGTATTTCTAGATGAATCTTGGATAAATTCTCACCACACAAGTGCAAAGGAATGGCAGTTATCAGATGGAAGTATTAAAAGATGTGTACCCACTGGAAAAGGACAGCGTATTATAATGGCACATGCAGGCAGCCGAAAAGAAGGGTTGGTGAAAAATGCAGAACTTATATTCACCTCTAATTATACTGACAACAGGGACTATCACACCGAGATGAATGGCCATATATTTAGAGAGTGGATTGAAAATACTCTTCTTCCAATTCTAGACAGACCATCCTGTCTGGTAATGGACAACGCGTCGTACCACAACGCTGTGGCAGAAGAAGACACAATTCCTACATCTACCAGTACAAAAGATGTTATAAAGATTTGGCTAAGAAAGGAAGGAATTCCATTTAACGAGGGATTTTTGAAACCTGAATTACTGTCACTTGTTAAGAAATCACAAAAGACCAAAGTATTCCAAATAGACAAAATCATTCAACAGCATGGTCATACGTGCTTGAGACTGCCCCCTTATCATCCACAATTAAACCCCATTGAACTCGTTTGGGCAAAAATTAAAGGGCAGGTGGCAGCTGAGAATACAAGTTTTAAACTATGCGATATAAAAGGACTGACATATGCTGCTCTATCACAGATTGACAAAGATTGTTGGTGCAAATGTGAAGATCATGTCTTAAAAGAAGAAAATGACTATTGGAAAAAAGATGGACTATCGTTCGTTCAGCCCAGATTAGTAATCAATATGTTAGACTCCTCTGATTCAGAATAAATGAAATAATAATGGACGTTTTTATATGTCCGCATGATCAATCTTTAGCTAAAGTTGATAACGTTTTGAAAATGTAAAGATTCTTGATATGTGTACTGCAGGCATGCAAAGAAACTAAATCACTTTCATATGTCTTGTTTACGTAAAATAATGAAAGTCACATGGAAAGACATAAAACGAACAATGTAGCTCTTTACAGTGAAGAGGATCCCGTGCTTACATCGGACTCTTTAGTCACATGCGTACCCATAAACAATAACTTTGCTTGATATGTCATGCTCGTTATCGCTCGCAACGGATAATTAATTTTTTTAAATGTATTCTTTGTTGTATATTGTTTAAATAGTTTTCATTAATGGAACTGTTTATACGCTGATTTGTTTTAGACCGTCTGTAAAGGCTATAACATTGACATTCTCATAGTATTTTAAAGAAAGTAAACAATAGAAAGTAAACAGTTGATAAACGCCTCCAACTTTCAAGTTGTGTAGAGACGCCTATGTCGAGAAGCTGATTTCCATTAATGTACGGTAAATTATTTTCTCCAGGAGAAAAAGATCCGTAAATTCACTGAGATCAAAGGAAAGTGCTGCTTCATGATGAAGCATACTTCCTACATCATTAAATTTTGTGAAATCGGTGGGACCTTGGAAAAACAAGGCCAGATGCAAAAAATCAAGTTTGTAAGTGCAGGGAAAGAGGAGATATTTCAAGTTAATCGTGAACATTTAGATTTGAAACGACCAATACAAGATATTTAATATATTATTGGTCGTTTCAAAATATTTTGAAGGTGTTTAAAATTCCATATCTCTGCAACCAATTGATTGATAATGCTGAAATTTTGCATATGGTCTTGTGATTTTTTGGTCCCAAGAAGTACATTCATTTCCTCACCAACAAACGTATAGTTTTAAATATTCTTTATTTGAAGTATACAAATTTAAGGCATTTTGGTCAAACCATATATTTGGAGGAATTACCGCTTCATATGAGTGAGCACCCACGGACTTGTCATCTTGAACGTAATGCGCGCCAATTTCCCTGTTTTAAGCACTAAAAAACACATAAAACGCGTCATAGTTATAATTTTATATCCGGTGCATCCCATTTCCTGTCGTTTTGTTGTGATTTATGTGCAACGGCGTATCCTAATTATTGGGTAATTTCGTTAAATTTGTGATCTGTTAGTCAATGGGTATAAAAGTAAAGTTCCTTACATTGCAATCAGTGGCAATAAAGGTGTATAAATATTTTTGCAAAGAAGCTAAGCGTGGAAAACTGTATCGAAGCATCTCAAAGCCAGAAAAGAGAACTATTCACGCATTGGGTATAAGCAAACGCTTTTTCAAACAAGTGCTTAAAGCTAACGGAGTGTCCAGTTCAATCAAGATAGGACGCTAGGAAGAAAGAAAGTAGTAGATAGTTTTGACAAGGAAGTGATTAGAAGAGCAATTTGTAAAATGTTCGATTCCAAAGAAACTGTGACTTTAAGAAAACTGAAAATTCGACTGAGAGCAGAAAATGACATTGTTGTGTCGAAAACAACATTATGGAGAACTGTTAGAAGCATATTTACGTGAAGTACGGGAAATGCGTAACCAAGGTTATGATATTGTATTTCTAGATGAATCTTGGATAAATTCTCACCACACATGTGCCAAGGAATGGCAGTTATCAGATGGAAGTATTAAAAGATGTGTACCCACTGGAAAAGGACAGCGTATTATAATGGCACATGCAGGCAGCCGAAAAGAAGGGTTGGTGAAAAATGCAGAACTTATATTCACCTCTAATTATACTGACTACAGGGACTATCACACCGAGATGAATGGCCATATATTTAGAGAGTGGATTGAAAATACTCTTCTTCCAATTCTAGACAGACCATCCTGTCTGGTAATGGACAACGCGTCGTACCACAACGCTGTGGCAGAAGAAGACACAATTCCTACATCTACCAGTACAAAAGATGTTATAAAGATTTGGCTAAGAAAGGAAGGAATTCCGTTTAACGAGGGATTTTTTAAACCTGAATTACTGTCACTTGTTAAGAAATCGCAAAAGACCAAAGTATTCCAAATAGACAAAATCATTCAACAGCATGGTCATACGTGCTTGAGACTGCCCCCTTATCATCCACAATTAAACCCCATTGAACTCGTTTGGGCAAAAATTAAAGGGCAGGTGGCAGCTGAGAATACAAGTTTTAAACTATGCGATATAAAAGGACTGACATATGCTGCTCTATCACAGATTGACAAAGATTTTTGGTGCAAATGTGAAGATCATGTCTTAAAAGAAGAAAATGACTATTGGAAAAAAGATGGACTATCGTTCGTTCAGCCCAGTTTAGTAATCAATATGTTAGACTCCTCTGATTCAGAATAAATGAAATAATAATGGACGTTTTTATATGTCCGCATGATCAATCTTTAGCTAAAGTTGATAACGTTTTGAAAATGTAAAGATTCTTGATATGTGTACTGCAGGCATGCAAAGAAACTAAATCACTTTCATATGTCTTGTTTACGTAAAATAATGAAAGTCACATGGAAAGACATAAAACGAACAATGTAGCTCTTTACAGTGAAGAGGATCCCGTGCTTACATCGGACTCTTTAGTCACATGCGTACCCATAAACAATAACTTTGCTTGATATGTCATGCTCGTTATCGCTCGCAACGGATAATTAATTTTTTTTAATGTATTCTTTGTTGTATATTGTTTAAATAGTTTTCATTAATGGAACTGTTTATACGCTGATTTGTTTTAGACCGTCTGTAAAGGCTATAACATTGACATTCTCATAGTATTTTAAAGAAAGTAAACAATAGAAAGTAAACAGTTGATAAACGCCTCCAACTTTCAAGTTGTGTAGAGACGCCTATGCCGAGAAGCTGATTTCCATTAATGTACGGTAAATTATTTTCTCCAGGAGCAAAAAGATCCGTAAATTCACTGAGATCAAAGGAAAGTGCTGCTTCATGATGAAGCATACTTCCTACATCATTAAATTTTGTGAAATCGGTGGGACCTTGGAAAAACAAGACCAGATGCAAAAAATCAAGTTTGTAAGTGCAGGGAAAGAGGAGATATTTCATGTTAATCGTGAACATTTAGATTTGAAACGACCAATAAATGTTTATTAAGCAGCTTGTTTAATTGGATTTGTAATAATGCATTGTGTATATCACAGACACTTTTGTGTTTTATAATCGGGAGAGTAACAAAATTATATTTAAACAGTCAAACAATGAAAGTATGTTTTCAAAGAGTAACAATGTAACATTTTTACCAGTATGATAACACAGTTTATCAGTGGATTCAAATTGTCATATAATTACATTGTGGATTCAAATAATTAGAATAATTAGCCAACTTAGTAACACAATTAATTCCAAAGATAATACAATAATTACATAGGATTGAAAAGTAATTCATTTAGTCTATGGAACCAAATAATAATTTAATTAGTTCCTGGATCAAATATTAGCAGAATTCATTGATGTGTCCAAAACATAACATGGTTTTCAATTGTGGATATAAACAGTAAAATGATAAATCTATGGATTCAACATCTGCATTATGCTAATGTGACTTCAAATGGTAATAAATTTATGAGATAGAACTGAACTGTATGTAAAGTAAATAACTGGAACACTAGAAATGAATGGTGTGTCCAAACAGTAAGAAAATTCAGGAATGGATCCAAACACTAGAAAAATTCAGTACTGAATCCTAATTGAAGAAAGTCTCAATTGTGGATCCAAACTGTAGAAATTTCAGTAGTGTATCCAAGAGTTTAAAAATGTAGTAATGTATCCAAATGGTAGGAAAATTCAGATGTGGATCTAAACAGAAGGAAAATCCATTAACGGAACCAAACAGTAGAATAATTCAGTAAGAATCGAAAAGAGAAGAAGGAGTCAGTAGTGGATACACACAATAAGAAACTCAACTGTAGATACAAACACAGAAAAAATAATGTAATGATGTACCTAAATTCACTCACAGATTCAAGGACTAACAAAGTCAAAGTTTACAGATTCAAAGAACAATCAAATATGCAATATATAGCTCACTTATTCAAACAACAGCAAAGAACAATCAAATATACATATATAGCTCACTTATTCAAACAACAGCAAAGAACAATCAAATATACAATATATAGCTCACTTATTCAAACAACAGCAAAGAACAATCAAATATACATATATAGCTCACTTATTCAAACAACAGCAAAGAACAATCAAATATACAATATATAGCTCACTTATTCAAACAACAGCAAAGAACAATCAAATATACATATATAGCTCACTTATTCAAACAACAGCAAAGACAGGGGACAAAATTCTAGCTATTAAAATTATGGGGCCCACTCAAATTGTACATAAAAAAAACTAAACAAATTGTGCATAAAATAACTCAACTATTTGTACATAAAATAACTCATGACTTTTACATAAAAAATGTAGCTTATTCATTTAAACTGTAACAATATTTATAAAACCAGTAACACACAGCAGCAATGGATCAATCTGTAACAATAGTTTTATAGTTTAGTAACAAAATTTAAATCTGGATCCAAAATAGCAACAAAATTAACTCTTTCTGTACATTTCACCGCACTGTGCATCATGCCGATTTCAGCCGCGTACATTTCACCGCATAGTACGCCACTCTCAATTTGATTATTGTGGCCCGTCATCAAACCATATTCTTTTTACATGTCTTGTATCATCTTGGTATTAGTGAAATCTAATACCTTGTACAGAAGAATGTTGAGAATACCATGGACAACTAAGAAGAGTAATGAAAATGTTCTGAAAGCGGCCAAAGCAAAAAGAGAGCTAATATCCAATAATAGGAAGAAACAATAATTTGTGTGGCCATATAATGAGAAGAGAACCACTGGAATATATTGTAACAATTGAGAAAATTGAGGGATGAAGACATAGAGGGAAGCAAAGAGAAAAGATACCAGTCAGCTTAAGAGAATGGCTTGGCAGAAGGTCAACAACAGAAATGATAAATAACTGTTGGGATCAAAAGTTGTGATGAGACTTGATCATCTACACCAGCTGGCATGGTACTTGATGATTATGATGAATACCTTGTACAATTATCTTAAAACTCATTTATAATATGTTATATGACAGATAAACATAAATATGTAGATTGATTCTTAAAACCATGGAATATTTTGTTTCTGAAATCTCTTCCGTTGCATAGATAAAAAGCTTTCGTACGGAAAAAGCTAAGGAATGTCATGTCAAAAGTCACAAATTTAGGTGACTAATTCACTTTGCATGCAAGAGTAAACAAATTATAGATCCATCTATAATAAAATTAATTCATAGATTTAAATATTTATAAAATTTGTAACATAAACGCAACCAGTAACAAACCATTCACAACATCTGATTGTTAAGATTAACATTTGCTAAAGTTTCAACATAATGGAAGATATAAAATATAGTTCGCCACAGTTTGTGATTGTTTTTAATGCTTCCCTGAGTTAAATCAAAGAAATAAAAAGCCTACAATTTTACTAGGCTCACTTGTACCGTCTTTATGGATTATTTTGTGAATTACAACAACTAATTGTTGATAAACATTGAGTCAGAGTGTGAACTTCTTATTTGCTTTCATGGTTATAAATTTCTTATTTGCTTTCATGATTATAAATTTCTTATTTGCTTTCATGATTATCAACTTCTTATTTGCTTTCATGATTATCAACTTCTTATTTGCTTTCATGATTATCAACTTCTTATTTGCTTTCATGGTTATAAATTTCTTATTTGCTTTCATGATTATAAATTTCTTATTTGCTTTCATGATTATCAACTTCTTATTTGCTTTCATGATTATCAACTTCTTATTTGCTTTCATGATTATAAATTTCTTATTTGCTTTCATGATTATCAATTTCTTATTTGCTTTCATGTTTATCAATTTCTTATTTGCTTTCATGGTTATCAATTTCTTATTTGCTTTCATGGTTATCAATTTCTTATTTGCTTTCATGATTATCAATTTCTTATTTGCTTTCATTATTATCAACTTCTTATTTGCTTTCATGATTATAAACTTCTTATTTGCTTTCATGGTTATAAACTTCTTATTTGTTTTCATGATTATAAACTTCTTATTTGCTTTCATGATTATAAACTTCTTATTTGCTTTCATGGTTATCAACTTCTTATTTGTTTTCAAGATTATCAACAAGTTTTGAACTTCTCAGGGAACATTTTCAATAATGACATTTCCATTTCCCCCCCTCCACCCCAAAAATTACTACAATTTATTTATTATTATTTATGTCTGTATTTCTCAGTCTGAATAATAAGAAAACAGAAGTAATGCTCGTATCAAAGAAACAATCATCACCAGCATGCAGCATAAAAATAAATATGACAAATCTAAACCAAGTGCAACGCGTCATTTACTTGGGCACAATAATAATATCAGATGGAAAATACACCACAAAAATAAAAAGCAGAATAGCTCAGGCCAAAAAGGTATTTCTGAAAGTGAGAAACATCTTATGCAACAAATCTATGTCAATAGAAGCGAGAAAGAGAGTTCATTGGTTCTATATAGAGCCAATAATGACTTATGGAAGTGAATTATGGACAGTAGACAAACAAATGAAAGAGAATAAGAGACCACAGAGATGAGATTTCTAAGAAGAATGTTGAAAGTTCCCTGGACAGCTAAAAAGACCAATGAGGAATTTCTGAAAGAGGCTAACACAAAAAGGGAGCTCCTAAAAATATCAGAAAGAAAAAATCAACAATTTTCTGGCACATCATGACAACTGGCAAAATACAGGGAAAGAGAGATCATGGATGACAAAGAGAGAAGATACTAGATAGCTTGGTGTTATGGCATGGAAACAGTCAACAACAGAACTGATATAATGCACTGTGGATAGAAGATTGTAGAAGGACATGATCGCCTACGCTAACCGGTATGGCACAAGATGATGAATATTATGATAATTTCTTTTATGGAACTTGGGCAGCTAAAAAATTATTTTAAAAAAACTAACAAGAGAATTCTAAAAGTGATCAAAATGAAAAGAAAGCTTATTACCAACAACAGGAGAAAACAATCATCATTGTTTAGGTTATGCAATGAGAAGAATGTCTTTATCAAAAGTCAATAGCATAAGAGATAAACAATTACAAATGTAGAAGTAAAAAGTGTTGATGAGACATGGCTGCTTTTGTTATTAGCTATTATATTTTATGATGATTTTATTAATTCCTTACAAATTTAAATATTTAAAATTCTGTGTTATATTACCTTCACTCACTGTAGAAATCTTAAGGGTACAGATGTCTGAAACCACAATTTTTTAAATCTTTCTTTCTGCCTTAGCAGCTATTTGAGAGTTGATGAAATCAAAACTCGTTCATTCTCTTATGTCGTCTTCCAAACTCTTTTAACACAGGCCTTCCTTCTTGCTTTTCACAGTTCCCTGCAATTTTGTTTTAGCATCAGGCCAGGATAGGACACATGGCTGTACTATCATGGGCAAAGGCATCAAGATGCATAGAAATGCAAAGCTGTTGTAAAGCTGATGATAATAATGAAAATGTAAAAAAAAAAAAGAAAAAAGTGGTATGGTAACAGCTTTACATAAGTGAGAAACAAAACAAAAGTAGAAAGATGTTTCTGCCAATTTTTTGGGTAGTTTTTTAAAAAATCTGAAATGTCGTTTCTACTTTTGTTTTGTTTCTCACTTATGTAAAGCTGTTACCATACCACTTTTTTCTTTTTTTTTACATTTTCATCATCATCATCATCATCATGGCTGTACTACCTCAGTTTGTTGCAGTTCACAATAAGTAAGAAGCTTATAATGCTGTACAACTCCTTTGTTGAAACTCTGTTACAAATATCATCAGTGGCAACATGCTCTAAATCATAGAAGCACACAATTTATTTTACAGTATCTCATCTCTATAGCTGGTTTTCATTATTACAATATGTATCTGATATCAAACTTTAATTATGTACTTTACTGCATCATATGTCCCATATGACATCATATTGTTTATTCTACTGCTAAACCTGTCATTCAAATACAGGCAGAATCAACCATAGAGAGAAGCTGCTCAACAAAAACATATTTGGCGGATACTTCCAAAGTAAAAAAAAAAAAAAGAAGCTGTCTATTCCAACTGTCTGTAAAGAGTTTAAAAAGTCATATATGTCCCATTATTTTAATTAAAAAATAATAGATTATTTTGCATATTTGTGTTACAATATTTCAGATCACAAAAAGAAAACTTCCACATGAACAAACAATCAATTAATATAAAATAACATTGCAACAACATTGTATTTAATTCTAAAATACATTAAATGAAAAGAAACATAAATATATAGAAGATATTGATACTACAATGGGGTGTCCGGTTAGCGCAATCGATAGGCGGTTGGCTTACCACGGCAACAGCCAGGGTTCGTACCCTGGCGAGGACACCTGGGTTTTACTAATTCCCTAAAAATTAGTACCTCTGAAGTCGGAGTAAATCTGCCTGCATGGCGAGGGGCATCCTGTAATGGGATAAAACAGACTTTACACGCAAAATTCAGTCCCACAAAATTGAGTGGGTGGGACTTCGTCAGAGGTCAAAGCTGACGAAAGCGAACGATACTACAATTAATGCCATTTAAAAAAATGGGGGCAGCAAGTGGTTTAGTGGATCGGACCTGTCATTTGGGAGTCTGAGGATTGAAGTTTGTTTCCCTGTAGTGTTAAAAAAGGTTTTCAGATGTGAAATAAAGCTCTGCTCTATACACTACATGGTGACTGCACTAAGATTTATCCTTCTTCATCTGTCTTTATAGAGGTGAAGGTATATGTCAGCACTAGGGCTGAAAGCTGTCAGAGTTGAAGGTATATGTCAACACTAGGGCTGAAAGCTATCAGAGTTGAAGGTATATGTCAGCACTAAGGTTGAAAGCTGTCAGAGTTGAAGGTATATGTCAGCACTAGGGCTGAAAGCTGTCAGAGTTGAAGGTATATGTCAGCACTATGGCTGAAAGCTGTCAGAGTTGAAGGTATATGTCAGCACTAAGGTTGAAAGCTGTCAGAGTTGAAGGTATATGTCAGCACTAGGGCTGAAAGCTGTCAGAGTTGAAGGTATATGTCAGCACTAGGGCTGAAAGCTGTCAGAGTTGAAGGTATATATCAGCACTAGGGCTGAAAGCTGTCAGAGTTGAAGGTATATATCAGCATTAGGGCTGAAAGTTGTCAGAGTTTAAGGGAGATGTCAGCACTAAGGCTGAAAGCTGTCAGAATTTAAGGTAGATGTCAGCACTAGGACTAAAAGCTGTCAGAGTTTAAGGTATATGTCAACACTAGGACTGAGTCATAGTCATCTGTTTGTTCTAGGATCAGTGAACCGGAGCTATCCACTTTTTTGTGGTGCCCCTAGAAACAGTCTAACTGTCTGGGGAAGTAAGGACTGAGAGGGAAGACGATCCGGTACAGAAAAGCAGCAGGCTGAAATCTAACATTTTGGGTTGTAGGGTATAAATGTAACAATTTGTTATAAACTACAATGCATCCACTTAATGCCCTTTTAAGAGACAATGATAGGACTATTAGTCGTCAGGTGACAGCAAGAAAGAAAGAAAGATTTTCTATCAGCATCAAAAGGAGAGATAGTTGTAATCTCTTGGATAGTTTGCAATTTTTTAGACAGTTTGTAATATTTTGTTTTCAATTTAGTTCACCATTTTTACTATCATGTTTCTGAGTGTTTCTATTACTTCATTTATCTTTTTTTTTTCCGGGCACTCTCTTGGTCTGCTGTTCTCCTTCATTTGTTGAGAGCTACATAGATTATGTTTAGTTGTTTCTGTCTCATCACATGACCAAAACACAATAGCAATCAGGTTATCACATATTCAAACAAGTGGGAAGTATGTCAGAGAAATAATTAGTGCACTAATCTGTTGTCCTCATGGTCTGAGTTATGTTCCAAATTGCAGGCAATTTTTTTTTTCCATCTGACATTGGCTTCAGGTTTTCTTCTTTACTTCCTCATTTGCCTCTTAGCGTAGTGGTGAGAATAATCTGAGGTATTTAGCTCTTCTGTTGGGCTCTCCTGCTGTTGTTTTCTAGTGTCTATAATATTCTGTCAATTCATCTTTTTCGTGGTTGGCCCTTGGGTCTGGTGTTCTTGCAATGTTTACTGAAAGCTCACTGCATTGTATTTTGATCTTTCTGCTTTATCATGTGACCAAAGTATCTTATCTGTTGTTTCTTTATGCACACTATTAAAAAAAAAAGTAAAGTGCCCCCGTCACGCCAAGTGACTTATAGGGAATATGGTGTTAGTGACCATAAATTTTACAGACCTTTGGCATATGATTTTTGAGGTAATGTGGTCGGTATTACGCCCGTGCCGCTTTACTTTCCCAGAAAAAAATCCGGTACCCATTTAAGGCTGGGTGAACCGGAAGCTGTCAGTTGGGATCGAACCCTACCTCTTGTCCTTTGTAGTCCAGTTCACTAACCACTGAGCTATCGCGGCTCTTATATACACTATGGTTGGAATTATTCCCAGATTTTTCACAGTTCTTCATTTCTGATCTTATTTCTCAGGCTGTCTCCTGTCATTCGTCTAACACATTTAACCATCTGTAGTGGTTATATTTTTTGCTCTGGCATCTAGGGTCCTGGTTTGGCATAGGTAGCAAAACATTGGAATGAAGATTGTATTGTAAAGTGCCTGGGTTTATTGAGCCTGTGTTGTTGGTTCTAGAGATTTTCTCTGGAAAAATATGGTGACCTGGTATGACCCTGACTAGATCACCCATACATGAATGAATGGAATGTGTCAAAGCATTAGAAGATGAAATCTATAGTAAATCAGAATCAATACTGATAATAATAATACTTCAATATATATAATTTTTAGTTAGTTAAACAATGACAAAATTACATACATTTATTTTAAAATTATATGTTTTAGTGCTGGGGGAAATATAGCTTGTGGCTTTTGCTCCTCTTTTAGTTTGAACTGCTGTTTCTTTGCGCCTCTAATATTCTATCAATTACTTTGTTTTCATAGATGTAGCATTCTCATAGTGTGGTTGATAACTCATTGTATATAATATAGTTTTTTTTTCTTTATCACATAGGCATATTATCATTACTTTTGTCTCTTTATGTATTCAGTAGTGAGCATTATTCTTAACTATATTTTTAATTCCTCACTTCTGATCTTACCTTCGGTTTCAATTACTCACTTACTGGTGGTGAGAAAATCTAATAACTGCAAAATACAATTATTGAAACATTACCAAAAATGGAGGAAAAATATCTAAATTCAGTAAATAGTCCATTTTGCATAATATCCATGTATTTGTTAATTATTTAAATTTAAAAGAAAATCTCCTAGAAGAGACCAATTACATTTCCTTTTCCTCTTGGACTGATATGGCCCTTAGGGCAGAAGTCATAGTTCTCCACGATTGACAATTTGCTGCTTGTTCTTGTAGGTCTTTGTTGTTTCTTAGTCCCACTGTTTAGCCTTCCCTAGTAATTGGACTATGTAGCAATTCTCTTGGTCTGCTTAGTTTTCTTTTACCAGATGGTTTCCACATGGTAGGTATTTCTCAGCACATGACCGGTGTATTTCTGTCTTCTTCTTAGAAAGCAAGATATGTAATTCTAGTTTCAATTCATATCTTATCTGTTCATTTAAAAAGTAAAGTAAAGTACCCCCGTCACGCCATATACGTATAGTGAATATGGTGTTAGTGACCATAAATTTTACAGACCCTCAGCAAATGATTTTTGGGGCAATGTGATTAGTATTACGCCTGTGCCACTTTACGTTACGAAAAAAAATCCAGTACCCATTTAAGGCAGGGTGAACCCAGAAGCCATCGGTTGGGATCGAACCCTACCACTTGTCCTTAGTAGTCCAGTTCACTAACCACTGAGCTATCGTGGCTCCTTATCTGTTCATTTGAAATGTATTATTTCCAGCTTATGTTTGAGATCCTATTTACACATCTTCTTTCAAATGCATTTAATTTTCTATCTAAAGTCTGGGTAGATTTCAAACTTCCACATCTATATTTTAACGCTGATATCACACACGAGTTGAACAATCTAATCTTTGTTCAATTACTTAGAACTTTGGATCCAGATATTCATCACTTTGTTGTATGACATCCCACGAAAAATTCAATTTGTAAAATATATAAAACTGTTATGAATTTTTGATTGCTGTTTTCATAAAGTTAAAGGATCATTATCATGTTTGTCATGCCTGCCTCAGACATTTTATGCTAACATATTTGAAATTGATGAACAGAAAGCATAAAGCTACTAGAACTCACATCAAGATCTGGGCGCATGACAAAATCATTTACCAATGAAACTTTTTTTTTAGAATATATATTTTGAAATACAAAACCAAAGTTTCACATAGTTTTTTTAGTGACCATATTTTTCTATGACCACGGCACATATTTTTTGGTATAGTAATCGGTATCAACATCAGGCTGCCATTACTTTGCAGAAAATTCTCTGCTACACATTTTTAGAAGCTGGGTGAACCCCAGAGCTTTGCAGGTCTGAAAAAAAATCCACCACTTCTGGGGATCAAACCCGGACCCTTCTGATCATGAAGCGAGCACACTAACCACTTAGTCACCGAGGCTTCTTATATAGCAGTGATTCAATTTAATTAATAAAATGAATATTTATTCTAAAAATTCATGAAAATCTTAATGCAGAATATAGTATGATCAGCAGACGAGGTCAACAACTTTAACTTAATGATGAAAAATTCATATACATGTATGGGATGAGATAAAATATCTTTAAAATGTATATTACTCAACAAAATGGGATTTACATACATTTTTATACAAAAATAATTATGAAATTTATATAATTCCAAACAAAACAAAAATATTATTACTTAACTCTTTCCTAAACAATATCAGGTATATCATATCACTAACAAAGCCTTATCAGACTCTTATTCAAGATATCAAATCTGAGAAGAGCTGTTGAATTATTGTTTTGTGAAGTGATGAGTTTGGTTTTGTATTAACTGCATTAATGTGTTACTACTAAACCTAGAATAGGTCTAATTATTACTTTCAATCAATATGTACTGTGATTTGTACTTTCGCTATCAGTAAATTTGCATTTTATTTTTAAGATACATAAATTCAATTTTTATAGACATCAATGCAACAAAGAAGCTGTATTTTGAAGGACACTTTTGTACCAATTTTTTTTTTTATGGAAAGAAACATTTGTAGCCATGGTGAGTGGGCAAGTTACAGTATTTAAAATTGGAAATTATCTAAGCATTAACATTAACAATTTTTATTCCTTCAAATAATACAATTTACTGATAAATTCATTTCCTGTATCAATTTTTCCTTTCCAGTGACACGTAACATGTACAAAACTCATCTATATTGTAGTATGAGGTGGTACATAACATGTACAAAACTCATCTATATTATAGTATGAGATGGTACATAACATGTACAAAACTCATCTATATTATAGTGTGAGGCAGTCAAATGAAAAAAAAAATGATATGATGACATTTTTCAGAAGCTGAACACTAATTTTGTCAAACCTAGAAAAACATACATTTTTAAAAATTAAGTCTGGAAAGAGTTAAGACACACTCTGAAGTTTTTATAATTCCCAATATTGAAAAACTTATATTACTTAAAATGTTAAATAAAGTTATATAATTTTAAAATGCTGACAAATTGATAATGCTTAAAATACATTTTATATAGATTATTTATGTAACTTAAAATATCATAAAATTATAGGATTTAATTACTAAAACATTATAGTAGTTTTATTAATATTTTTTTTAAGGTCGCTCGCTGATTATTTTTTCATCTCCTCATCTGCGATATTTTTATTGAGACTGATGTACTTCTGAATATCATTCAACAACTGCTGTGGCACATCATTTCCTTCTAGGTTCATTTCAATAATGGTAGTGTTTTTCTTTAGCATATTCAAAAGGCGCCCTCCACCTTTCTCATTGAAACCCACATAATTAAGGTCTAAAGTTGTAATAGATTTATTTACTGTCATTGCATCTGCAATGTAGTCTATTCCTTCATTACCTAGCTCATTATGGTCTAAGGTTAATGTTTCAAGAGTTGTGTTAACTTCAAGAGCATTTGCAATGGCCTTCCAGCCATCAGAATTTACAGCTTTGTTACAGGACAGGTTTAGAGTGTCTATGTCAATTTTAGATGTGATTAACATGGCCAATGATTCAGCTCCATTGTCATCAAATTTACAGTTGGTAACATCAAGTTCTTTTAACCCCTTTGAATGTTCTCCTTTTTTTGAAGCCTCATCCTGTAAATGTTAAGCATAAAAAAGAGTAATTAATTAGCACAACAGCCAACTTAAAGTAATCCTGCAGGGGAAAATACAAGGTAAAAGAGGCAGAGGCAGACCAAGACTAACATGGACGAGTAACATCAAAAGATGGACAAATCAGCCTATGACAGCCTGCACCATCAAAGCAAGAGACAGAGCAGAATGGTGCTCCATGGTACAATGTACAACCTTCGTTGCGGAGACAGCACTCGGTGACGATGAATTAATTAGCTCATCATTTTATAGTTTAGTCATCTGTGTCTTCTTCTCATCTTTTAATTTTGTTCTTCTTCTGCCTTCCTTCCTTATTAATTCATTTTTTTCCCTTTTTTTTAAATGTTCAACCAACCATTACATTTGTTGCCCTTGTCTGCTAATCAGCGGGATCCAAGTTAAATTCTAATATTGTCATAGTTTTTTTTCTCAATTAAAAAAAAAAAAGCAACATGGAGCGCCAGTGTTAATCCAAGCACAGACAATAGTCACCAGAGACCTTGACAAAGAAAATAAGGTGAACTGGTATGATACTCACTAAACCACCCATAAATGTACCAATGGTTAATGCAAGATATACCATAACTTCTAAATATCACAAGGTGTGGCAGGCTCCCTCTACTTCTATTTGATATATACAATCATCACTTTCTACTTCACCGGGCAGCCCCATTACAATACTCTTTAATGATCTTTTACCACATGTTCTGTCTCAGTTCTGTCAATTCTTTCAATAACTATTTTTAACACCCGTACTTGTTTTTTTTTTTCAGTGAGAAAAAAAAAGAGATCCAGTTTTTGGTCTGGGAGGAAAAGACACCCAGGAAATGAGAACGATCAAGATCCCCAAAAAATGTGTTTAAAAGAAATTATTATTCTAGACTCCACAAGCCCTTTCCCCTCATCACACAATGGAAGCAATACTATGGGAAGCGTGGCCTTTATTTATTCTGTTGGATAATACTCTCTAAGATGGGTCTCCGGCTGTATCCAAGATGGAGGAATAATTTTTCTCCAGCTTGGTATAGAACCGTTGATCAGAGGTTTAACAAGCCGCTATCGTAAAAATGATTTTGCTAATGAAACGTAGACCTGATACAGAATGTGTAAATTAGCAGGAGATAATAGTGATAGTTTTTTCGGCCCTAAAACAACAACAAAAATAGGATTATGGAATGTACGAACAATGGCCGCGCCGACGAAACAAGCACAAGTCACGAGCGAGATGGATAGATACGATCTAAATATTTTAGGATTAAGCAAAATGCACTGGCTTGGAACAGGTAGGAAATCTGTTGATAATAAAATGGTAGTTTTTTTCTGGAAGGGAAGAAGGAGAACACCGTGAAGGAGTAGGAATAATGATGACAGACATAGCTGCAAGAAGTTTATTAGAATGGGAACCGGTAAATAGCCATCTGATACGAACACGCTACAAAACAAAATATGGAAGACTTTCAATTGTTGAATGCTTTAATCGCCAATTAACCACTAATATCTTCAGTAATAAAGAAAAGATGATGGTCATATGTTGGACATGTGATGAGAAGAGATAATAACCGAATAGCAAAGCAAGCCCTCATGTGGGAAACAACAGGTAAGAGGAAAAGAGGAAGATCCAGAGAGACACTGAGAAGAACATTGATGAGAGAGGCAAGAGCAGCAGGAATCGGCTCCCTCAATGAGATAGAGCTGCTTGCACAGAACAGAGACAAATGGCGAGATTTGATTAATATCTTTAAAAGAATTGAAAACTGCTAGAACAAAAATTCAGATAAGAGAAGGAGTATATTGGTCTATCCCCTATGGGCCAGCTACGGCTCGAAAGGTCAATAGATAGATAGATAATATTCTTCATCTTCAACATTCACCAAATGTCCACTAAAGACAATAAATAGATGCAGCACATTGTGTCAAAAGTCTACGTTAAGCCACAATATCCTGACCTTTCAGTTGCATATATTTATCTTCAGCATTGGCTGATTTTAACTATTTAACAGTTTTCTTTTTTCATGACAGTGAGTGTTTTTGCTTACTCTTTTTTACTTTTAAACTGTAAAGTGTTCTTCAATATTCTAAGTGCACACAGAACTGTCTGTTCTTTACCATTATATAAGAGGGTTAGGCATCAGATCTCACTGATTATAGACCATAAGAGAGTAAAGCCATAAAGAAACCACAGACTCAAAGACAACAATTTCCACTGTCTGGGGCAGGATTCAAACCTTCACACCTTCTGGTCCACAGACTGATGTTTTACTTTCAGGCCACCTCTCCCCCCTTATTCAATAAGAATAATCTTCTTCCTCTTTCTTCCTCACTTACATTTCAGTATCATGGTTTGAGATAGTTCAATGCTAGGCATTTGTTTGTCCGTATGGCTGGACTCATCTGCAACCAATTTTCCAAGCCTTTTAATAATAATGGAAGGTATAAAACTAGAAATGCTAGAGGGTAAAAGAAAAAGAGGCTAACCATAGAGAAACACTAAAAAAAGCACTGAAGTGAGAAGCAACAACAGCAGCCGTCACCTCCCTTGCTGAGACTGAGAGGCTTGCCCAGAGTGAGATACAATGTGGGTCTTGTGCAAAACTGACACTTAACAGCAAAGATCATCAGACAAAGAGAGTATTATTTCTGCCCAATGCGCCATTTTCAGCTTAAATTACAATCTTCATCATTATTGAGTGGTGAGTCTACATCGAAGACTGGCTGCCATGGAGCGCCATTCCGTTCTGTGTCTTGCTTTGATGGTGCAGGTTGTCATAGACTGATTTGTCTATCTTTTGATGTTACTCATCTAATTTTCATGTTAATCTTGGTCTACCTCTGCCTCTCTTATCTTGTATTTTCCCTTCCAAGATTACTTTTAGTAGGCTGCTGTGTCTTTTAACATGCCCCAAAAATCTCATTTGTCTTGTTTGAATTTTGCTTAGTAGTTCTCTTTTCATTTTTAGTTGTTTTAAGACTTTGTTTGTTTTCTTTTCTTTCAGTCCAATTCTTCCTATTCTTCTATAAATTCACATTTCAAAGGCTTTAATTCCCTGTTCTGTTTTCTTGTCTAATGTCCATGTTCAAATTACAATAGATAGAATAAAATGAACAAAATCTCTCAGGCTCAGGTTTTCTAAGATTGAAACTTACATGAATACATCAGTATCTAGCTTAAGCATTGTAGAAGAGTTTTATGGTGTTAAAAGAACCATGGATACCACTGTTGTAAGCATGGTCTAGGCACAAAAGAGAATTTTTTTCTATAAGAGCTTGATTTCTTTATCCTGCTATCGCAGTCCAAATCTATGGTCCTTTCCAAAATGCATGCCCCCTTCACAATGCTATAATTTAATAACCGTTTGGTTTGAATTGTTTAAATTTTGTATGTAAACTGTTTATTGTCATGATGTTAAATAAAAAAAAAATTCATTGCAAACAGAAAAATGGTTTTTATTTTTTATTTTTTGCTATATATATATAAAAATCTATCTATCTATTGACCTTTCAAGCCATAGTCGGCTCATAGGGCATAGACCCAGATACTCTTTTTCTTATTTAAATTTTTATTCTAGCAGTTTTCAATTCTTTTAGAGATATTTTATCAAATCTCGCCATTTGTCTCTGTTCTGTGCAAGCAGCTCTATCTCAATGAGGGAGCCAATTCCTGCTGCTCTTGCTTCTCTCATCAATGTTGTTCTCAGTGTCTCTCTGGGTCTTCCCCTTTTCTTCTTATCTGTTGTTTCCCACATGATGGCTTGCTTTGCTATTCGGTTATTATCTCTTCTCATCACATGTCCAACATATGACCATCATCTTTTCTTTATTACTGAAGATATCAGTGGTTGATTGGCGGTTGCTCTAATTTCCTCCTCTGTTTTGAATTTGCTCCATGCTATACCAAGTATTTGCCTTAGACATTTATTTTTGAATGCGTTCAGCTTTGTTTCTGTCTCTTGTTGTTTTCCAGCTTTCACACGCATACGTAAGGGTTGATAGTATATTTAATTTGAATAGTCTAAGTTTTGTGTTTGTGCTGATGAGTTTTGATTTCAACAACTTTTCAAGGCTTCTGAAAGACATTGCTGCTTTAGCTATTCTGATTCTAATTTCTTCGCTTGTATCCCTTTCTTGATCAATGTGACTTCCAAGATAGATAAAGTGATCAATCTCTTCCACTGGTTTGTTTTCCATGTATATTTTGTCGTCTGTTGGAATTTAGTTTTTCATGACTTTAGTCTTTTCATGATTGACCTCAAGCCCAATTTTGCTGGCTATTAATGATAGTTCATTTGTGTTTTCCTGCATTGTTTTTATCTGACTGCTGATGAGAACTATGTCATCAGCAATGTCGAGGTCCTCCAAATGGTCTCCTTGTATCCATTTGATGCCTTTATTACCAGTGCAGCATTTCTTCATTATGAAGTCCATAACAACTCCAAATAACATGGGCGATAAAATACATCCTTGTTTAACCCCAGTTTCTATTGGGAATAAAGGAAAATTTAAGACTTCATTAAAAAATTCACAGTAATTTGTTCAGGAGTTTCCACGATATTTGATGAAGTTTGAAGGCATAAGTTTTGGAATGGACCAGAAGCAAGAATTTAGAAATGTGATATAACAAAAGTTCATAATTATCTCTGAGATTAGAGTGTTTTTTTTATCTTTCCATATCTGCGTTAGCTCCATGTTACTAATGTTGTAATTCATACATTTTCATGCCATCAATTCTGCCATGAAGCCACTGTCTGAGACCATTGAACTCAAATGTTTGAAACTTGCAATTGTTTCAGATGCTTTCCAATTTTTTAAATCTTAAATTTAATATCTTTAGGATCTTTAATCCTATTTTTTTCTTCTAACTGTATTAATAATGTCAACATCAGTTATAATAATTCTTCAAGCATGCTCAATAATCATAATAGCCTTTTTGTTGATATATCTCCTTTAGCATTGTCAAAAACACTAACATGTTCTACAATATTTTTAAAAACATGAATACTTGTTTTATTCTATTTATATCCATGTGTATCCATGATAATAAAGACAAGTGGAGCAATATTAAAACAGGTAAATGAATTTAAATATCTGGGAACAATGTTAATCTCAGATGATAGATGTACAACAGAGGTGAGATACAGAATGGCTGAGGCAAAGCAGCTTTCCAAAAAATGAGAAGATACTGTGCATTACACTTTTGACAATAGAAACAAGAAAAAGAGTTCTTAGATGTCATGTAGAGTCAATCTTAACATATGGATGTGAATCGTGGACAATAGGACAACAGACAAGAAAATCAGTGGAGGCTGCATAAATGTGATTTTACAGAAGAATGTTAAGAATACCATGGACAGCTAAGATGAGTAAAGAAAATGTTCTGAAAGAGGCCATACCAAAAAGAGAGCTAATTTCCAATATTAAGAAGAAACAATCATCATTTTTTGGCCATGCAATGAGAAAGGAACAGCTGGAATATAGTGTGACAAGTGGGAAAATTGAGGGATGAAGAGATAGAGGAAAGCAAAGAGAAAATATACCAGACAACTTAAGAAAATGGTTTGGCAGAAGGTCAGCAACAGAAATTTATAAATAACTATCGAGATAAAAAATTTTGGAGAGATCGCCTATGCCAGCAGGCATGGTACTTGATGATGATGATATCCATGGCAGTTACACTATTACCTGTCCAACATTTAAATTAAAGATTAATACAAAAAAAACATGACTAATCTTCTCAAAATGAATTAAGAATAAAATCCTACCTTTTCCTTATGAAATTGGAGAATTCCATCTATAAGTTCACTGACACCAGCATTACCCAGGTTTGTATCACGAAGCCTATGGATTAAAATTTGTTTCTTTTTAATTTTGTATCATTACTACAAATATACTCAAATGTATCATAATCTGCAAAAATTAAAAGAAAGAGAGCAGGAATCCAAAACTATAAAGCCTAAAATTAAGACAAAGACGGCAGGAATTAAGATGATGGCAGCAATAATCTAAATAAAAGTGGCAGGATTCAAAAGTAGAAGCCAAGAAAAAAGTTGTAGTTTCAAAGAAAAAATCAATAAGGGACAAGATCATCATAATCAATGAGTGCCGTCTCCGTACCGAAGGTTGGTTGCCATGAAGCGCCATTCTGCTCTGTCTCTTGCCTTGATAGTGCAGAATGTCATAAGCTGACTTGTCCATCTTTTGATGTCACTTGTCCATGTTAGTCTTAGTCTGCCTCTTTAATCTTGTATTTTCCCCTCCAAGATTACTTTTAGCAGGCTGCTGTGTCTTTTAGCATGCCCCAAAATCTCATTTGTCTTGTTTGAATTGTGTTTAGTAGTACTTTTTTTTCATTTTTTGTTGTTTTAAGACGTCATTGTTTGTTTTCTTTTCTTTTCATCCAATTCTTACTATTCTTCTATAAATCCACATTTAAAAGGTTTCAATTCTCTTTTCTGTTTTCTTGTCTAATGTACATGTCTCTGCACCATACAGGAATGTTGAGAAGATATAACACTTTGCTACTCTTAGTTTTAGCCCTGGTGTTATTTGTTATGATGTTAGTATATTTTTCATAGCATTAAAATTACTTTTTGCCATTCCTATTCTTTTGTTTATTTCAGTTTTACATTTTCCATCATTGGTTATAGTATGTCCAAGGTAGTTGTAGCTCTGAACTGTCTTCATGTCTATTCCTTCAATTTTGATATCCACTTGTAGGTTTAGAGTATTATCTTTGTTCATGATCATAGTTTTAGTCTTTTTGATATTCATATCTAATACATATTTTTTGCTTGTCATGTTTATTTCATTAAGTAATTGTTGTAGATTTTTATGATTTTCTGCTAGTAATGCAGTATCATCAGCATATCTTAGGTTATTGATTATCTTTCCATTAATGTTTAAGCCTGGCATCTCTGTGATGTTTTTAAAGATTTGCTCAGTGTATAGATTGAACAAGCTTGGTAATAGGATACATCCTTGTCTTACTCCTCTTTGATAAAAAAAGTGGAGGCGGGCTTTGTACGCATGCAATGGGTAGAGTCGTTGCAGAAATCCAAAATACGTAAGGTCACCTTTGTCTATGTCCCTGGACATGCGGGAGTACAGGGAAATGAGAGAGCGGACAGGTTGGCTAGCTGCGCTGTCGTTGAGGACGGGCAACCGATGGATCGGGCGGACATCATCAATGCCCTTCGAGATGTTGGAAGAGCACAGGACTTCGACAAACACAGATCAACGTCACTTCTTCGGATGATGGAAATGGGAGTTAAGATGGGCACGGCCAGAAATGAGAAACTTGGTGGCCGTGTAAGAAGACTTATCAACCAACATAGAACTGGAGTCGTCAGTCGCTGGACACTGAGGGAATTGCTGAGGAGGGGATCTGAGCACATATGGACATGTTCGGAGTGCAATGATGATGACCCGCAAATAACTCAATAACTCCTCTTTTTATATCAATGGGTGCAGAGTTCTCTTTTTTATTTTATTATTGCTGTTTGCACCCTGTATAGTTTGTTTATTAATCATATGTCCATGTAATCTAGATGTATATCTTTTAGGCAGTCTATAACTTGTTTATGGTGTAGTCTATCAAAAGCTTTGGTGTAGTCTATGAAGCAGGCATATATATATATATATATATATATATATATATATATATATATATATATATATATATAGGTTTGTTCACTTCTGTGTACTTATTGATTATGTCCTCATACAGAATATGATTTCTTTTGTCACACTGTTTTTCCTAAATCCAAATCGTTTTTCTTCAAATTCAATATTGATTTTATTCTGAATCCTTCCTTGTATAACTTTTAGCAAGATTTTTGTAACATGGCTCATAAGGCTTATTATTCTTAAAATCACTGCATTCAACTGCACCATTCTTTTTAGGCAATGCAATGAAAGTTGATGTTTTTAGTTCATTTGATATGTATCCTGTATGGTATATGTTGTTGCATATGTCTGTGATCACTCAGTGCCAAAAGCTTCTAGTGTCTTTATCATCTCTTTCTGTATGGGACAAGATAAAGAGAAAAAAAAAGGAAGAAGAAAACAAGAACCAAGAAAAAGAAGTAGCTGACTTGGTGATGAAAGCTATAGGACTGCAGTACTCACAACACCCAAAGAATGCAAATATGATCTGTAGAAACAACCCTGCATAACAAAATATTGTGAACCGGTGAATTACTCAAACGCACAGTCTTGTTTATATCCAATGCTGGTCCAAATGTCTCAACACATAACATTATTTGATCGCTGATGTAGAAGAAGATAACGAAAGCAATAAGACAATATGAATATAATAACTGAAAAGATGAAAGCAACAAGAAAACATTAAACAAACAACACTGAAATAAAAGCAACAAATGTTATATCATGTACTGTCAAATCTTTGAACAAATATTGAGTAGATATTCTAGGTTGACTACAATTTCTATCACTTGCTCTTGCATTGTTGGTACATTCTGACATTAAGTTATTATTCAACCTCTTGTTCTCCCATCTAAAGCACTTTTCATTCTCTCACAAGTTTTCATCAACCTTGACCTGTAGTATGACCTTTAGCTCTTTCCGTACGGAAGCTTTTTATTGACGCAATGGAAGAGATTTCAGAGACAACATTTTTCAAGGTTTTAGGAATTAATCTACATATTTATATTTATCTAACATATAACATATTATACATGCATTTTTAGCTAATTGAACAAGGTATTAGGTTTCACCAATATTAAGATGATACAAGACATGTAAAAAGAATATGGTTTGATGGCGTTCGTATTAATAAAATTTAGCGTGGCGCACTATGCAGCGAAACGTACGCTGTCGAAATTGGCATGGCGCACAGTGCTGCGAAACATACGAAAAGAGTTAAGATGGTGTCTAAAATATTTTATTTCTCTAATCTAAGTTTTTTTCAGTGACTTCATCTAATTCCTGTAATTGTTTTATTTTCATTTTCAAATACAAGATATTTTATATTTAAATCACTTACAAAATGGCTTCTACTGATGGCTTTGCCCTTAACAAATCAAGAATGCTCTTTACACAGGCAGATGTCAGTGGATTTTGGCTCAGATTCACAACCTATAAATTAAACAATAATCAACAGATTATGGTCTTTACAGATAAAAAATTGTGTTTTTTTTTAAATTATACATCAAAGTACATCATTACAAATTTATATCTGAAAATACTTCAAATATTGCTAATTTTTATATTTGGATGTCTCAAACACCATAAAAACTACTCATTTATATATCTAAATTAATCTAATTGTTACAAATTGTTGTATCAGAATATCTTCACTACTGCAAAAAAAAAAAAAACTATCTTTACGACACATAGTACCATTGCTAGTGTATGTTGGGGGGCAACGATAGAACCAGAGGGATAAAGACCACTTGGTCAAGCAGTCGCCACGATGTGTGAGACTCAGGACTTTTATTTCACCCCGGATAGAAAAAAATTCTTTCTGTCTACCACGGGCTTTGAACAACGTATGCCGGCTTTTCAGCCAGCGGAACAGTGGTTTTTTTTCACAAATGTTACAAATTGTTATATTGGAATTCTTTAATACTATAAATATTACAAATTGTTATATGAGGTGCGCGTGGCCGTGCGGCTAAAACCACTGTTCTGCTGGCTGAAAAGCCGGTGTACGGTGTTCGAAGCCCGCGGTAGACAGAAAGGATTTTTTTCTATCGGGGGTGAAATAAAAATCCTGAGTTTCACATGTCGTGGCGAATGCTTGACCAAGCGGCCTTTATCCCTCGGGTTCTATCATTGCCCCCTGACATACACCAGCAATGGTACTATGTGTCGTAAGGATAGTTTTTTTTTAGTTATACCAGAATATCTTCAATACCACAAATATTACAAATTGTTATATAGTAAAATCTTCAATACTACAAATTATTATACCAGAATATCTTCAATACTACAAATTTTACAAATTGTTATATTGAAATGTCTTCAATACTACAAATTGTTATATCGATATCTTCAATACTACAAATATTACAAATTGTTATATCGATATCTTCAATATTACAAATTGTTATATCAGAATATCTTCAATACTACAAATATTACACATTTTTATACATCGGGATATCTTTATACTGCAAATATTACCAATTTTTATATATTGGAATATCTTCTATACTACAAATATTACAAATTTGTATATATTGGAATATCTTCTATACTACAAATATTACAAACTGTTATATAGAAATATCTTGAATGCTACAAATATTACAAATTTTTATATTGGAATATCTTTAATACTACAAATATTCATCGTCACCATTTAGCTTATTTCTGTCAAAAGTTGGCTCCTGAGACTCTGATGTTTTCTCTATCCTGTATCACATGTCCAATGATTGTAGAACTCAATCCCAACTTGTCTATGATATCTTGCATCCACCTTCTTTTTGGTCTTCCTCTTTTTTATCTACCGGATACCATGCCCTCCATAATGATCTTCTTTATATCATGTCATTTTATACAAGCAAAACAATTTAATTTCTGTGCCTTTACAAATATTACTAATTTACATCTACTATGAACATTACTGATTTTACATTTGAGTGTCTCAAGCCATAACAACTATTATTAATTTTATATGTTTTTTTTTGCTTTCACCAGCTTTTAACCTTTGATAAAGCCCATCATGGTTTGATGGCTGTTTTAGAGGCTGAACTTTGTGTGAATATCTATTTTGTTTCCAGTGTACACTGGCATCCTCAGTATTCAGCTGAGAAAGCCCTTAGTATGAGCAGGTGTCCCTCACCATACAAGCAGATGTCCTCCAACCTCAGAAATACTCATATTTCATATTCTTACCACCAAGAGTCTGAGGTTTTTGGATAGTTTTTTTTTCTAAGAATTTTGCCTGCACAATTTGGCCTATTCATTGCAACTTTCACCTGCATGCACTGACTGCACATGGGACATACATTTGTCACCATTATCCAAGTGGACTGTAGACATCAGATCTCGCTACACAGAGAAAGGAGAATGTTAAAACTATGAAGAAGCACTCGACTTAAAGAAAACAATTTTCACCATCTGTCGCAGGATTCAAGCCCTGGATCTTTTTGACCAGAGGTTGACATTTTACCTCAAGACCACCCATATCCCCAATAAATATTAGTAAATGTATGTCTCTCGGCTACTACAGGATTATACTAACAGACTGTATATGTAAGCATTTCTAAACTACACTAAAGGTTAACTGATAAATGACAAAGCCATTAATCTTATAATTAACTCTTTCAGGTCCAGCGCCGAGTCCTCGGCGTGATCCGTTTGGACAACACTGATATCTCAGATATTTTGGATGTAGCTGAATATTTGTTTCGTTTTCACTGAATTTCATTTTTGTTTCAACCAATACTTGATTTCCGGTCATGAGAGTTATTTTCCTTGATCTTCCCGCATACGACAGCGTGGGTTGACATTTGGATCTTGACAAATTATTCATTTATATTCATTGTTTTTTTTTTCTGAAATTTCTATCACAAAATGGCCACGTCCACTGCTGGTAGTTCTTGCAGTACATCTCGTCCAAAACGATATAGTGCAGAACAAGCGAGATCTATGTTCGAAACATTATTATTTAGTGCATCAGAAATGGACTATTCAGATTCAGACTTTAGTTTTTGTGGTGATAGTCATGATAATCATAGTGGTAAGTTGAGTGGTAAGAAACCAAGACTCTCTTGTTTAGGTTTAGCTGGTTGATGCCTCCAGTCCAGCACTATCAGTGACTCAGAGGAATTTAGTGGCAGTGATTCTGATGATGAAACTGATACTAAACAGATGTGGCTAGGAAGCATGCTGATGGGTGGCATGAAGCCAGAGATGGAGATACCACTGGAAAATCTAGCTTCCAAAATATAAATTCTGGATGTAAGTTAGATCTTCCAGAAAGTGCTTCACCTTCCAAGTATTTTCTGAGCCTGTTGACTGACACAGTTGTTGACAGTCTGATTCAAAATATCTACAATTATGCTCAGTAAAAAAATGGAATTGAGTACTCCTGTATGCAGGTATTCAAGTTTTACTAAATGGACACCGCTGGACCGTAATACTTTTTTTCAGTTTCTGGCAGTCCTGATTGCCATGGGAATGATTGCAAAAAATTCTATAAAGGATTACTAGTCCATTCAATCATTTAAAAGTAGTCCTTGGTTTAGATGCATGTTTAGTTGGACAAGATGTTTACTCATTTATCAATCTATGCTTCATGCGGCTGTTCCTGATGCAGCTGGAAAATGTAAAATTGAGCCATTCATTAATAGAAAAATTTCAAGAAGCATTTTATCCGTTTGAAAATATCTGCATCGATGAGATGGTTATAGGCTACAAGGGAAGATTTAAGTACAAGCAGTACAATGCCAGTAAGCCAAAAAAATATCATATCAAATCATACGGACTTTGCGACTCAATCACCGGATACGTTTTCAACCTCCTGGTATATTTTGGTACGGACACAGCTTACAGGCCTGAAACAGACCCACATTCATCACATGCTGTCAAAGTTTTCAACAAGTTACTGTAAGGCATCACAGATCATCATCATGTGTTTGCTGACCGGTATTATACTTCCCTGCCACTTGTTCAAATTCTGCGGCAGAAAAATCACAACTACACTGGAACGCTAAATTCCAACAGACGCGGATTTCCAGCAGAAGTCAAAAAAATAAAAAATATCAGTGAATGAGGCAAAGTGGTTCATCAATGATGAGGAGCAGTTATGTGTGTCAGCTGGAGGGATAAAAAATCCAAAAAGCCCTGCCAATTAGTGACAACACATGGAAGTGTCACATATGAGGTCAGAACTGAAGGTAGGAGTCAAGTCAGGAAGCCATCACCCATCCATAGCTACAACCACTCAATGAATGGATGTGACAGAGTAGACCAGATGATCTCATATTATGGGAACCACACAAGGAAGACAGTCAAGTGGTGGAAGAAAATATTTATGTGGATAATTGAGATCACACAACTCAATGCTCATATTTTATATAACTTGAGCCGCCCTAACACCGAAAAGCCTATGCCTTTTGCAGATTTCAAGGAGCTGCTTATTTATGATTTGTGTAGCATAGTAGGAGCAGAGACACCTATTCCTAACAACCTTCAAGTTGATTTATCCAAGCCGGGGAAAAAATGGAACATGAAGCTGCAGAGATATCAGGGTGCCATTCATCTCATTGATTTTGATGGAAAGACCTGCAGTGTGTTCATTGTTCGGAGCAGCGGAAAGTAAGAAAACGAAGCAGCTATTACTGTACAGGTTGTCCGGATAAGCCACATCTGTGCGCTAAATCATGCTTTAGGGAATGTCACACACAATAAGTACATATGTGTCAATAAAAATAATAAACTTGACTTGTAAATAATATTGTTGTGATGTACAAAAATTTGAAAATTTTTTATTCTGGGATCATTTATAAAAATGTGCATAATTTTGTTATTTGTGGACATAAATTCATCAAATAAACTGTATTTTCAAGGAATTTGAATTATGTTGTGTAATATTTCAAGACAATTGGATAGCAACACATATCTGAATGGAAATGGGTAAGTGAAATACAATATTTTAAATTTAAAATTATCTACCTTGAATATTTTTTTTAAAAATATAACTATTCCTTTAAATAATGACATATCAGAAATATATTGCTATTTTCATTTTCTGTATCCATTTCCCTTTCCAGTGATATATAACACATGCCACATTTATCTCAATTATTGTGTGAAGTAGTCAAATGAAAAAGGTGTATGGTAAAATTTCTGGAAACAGGAAAAAAAGTCGAGTTTCTGGTCCAAATCTGAAAACTCCTGTTTCCTGTTTTGGTCCTCAAAGAGTTAAAAAACTGAAGAAAAACTCAGAAACAATGATACCAATAATGCCACAATTTTGAGAAGAAACATCAATAACAACTATTAACCAACCAAAGGACTGGATGGTGATTCTTTCAGTGCTTTTATTGTTTCTTCAACATCCTCATCATGGAGACCTCGGTTGGCTTGATCAAATACTTTTTCTGCAATCTCTAGAGACTTTGCATCCTGTTGTCAGTAATAAAGAAAAACACGGGAAAATGAACTCTTAAAATATGTTAGTAGCCTTTGAAAAATTGAAGAAGAAAAAAAATACCCTTCTGATCAGTAGCAAACACATTAACCATTCAGCTGCTAAGGTTCTTATGAATTCTTTCCGTACGTTTCGTCACACTGTATGCCATGTCGATTTCGGCCCTGTACGTTTCACCGCATAGTGCGCCACTCTCAATTTGATTAGTGTGAACTGTCATCAAACCATATTCTTTTACATGTCTTGTATCATCTTAGTATTGGTGAATCTTAATGAATCGTGAATCATATTGGTGAAAATATCTTGGTATCTAATACCTTGTTTAATTACCTAATATTTTGTATATAATATGTTATATATTAGATAAATATAAATATGTAGATTGATTCTTAAAACCGTGAAAAATTTTGTCTCTGAAATCTGTTCCATTGCTTTGATAAAATGATTCTGTACGGAAAAAGTTAATAAATGATCTATCTATCTATCTATTGTCCTTTCGAGCCGAAAACGGCACATAGGGCAGAACCACAATCTCATAAACAGAAACCTTGAGTGCCAAAATGGCGCATATTGCAGAGATCACTGCTCTAAAATATATGGCGCTGTTTCCATAACAATACTTTTTACAATGACAGCTTGTCAAGCCATTGATCAACCTCCTTAGTCGCCTCTTACGACATGCCTGGAAGGTCACAGTGTCACTATTCTTTACTTCCCTCAAAATGAGGCCCCTGTAACACACAGGAATAATAAATGATGGTTAACTATATTTTGGAGATTACGGCGTTCTTCTTAAGGTTAAATAACATGTAGAGTGATCAAGTTTTATCAATGTTTTGGAATTCTCATCTTGAATAACAGGGCAATAATTTGTGGATTATTTCAGCTGATTCTAGGAATGTTCTGGCACCCAAAAATAAAAGAATGATATTACTGCAAGTTAACTTTCAACATCATTATCACCAAGTACCATGCCTACTATTGTTGGTAATAATGCCTCTCCACAACATTCTATTTCTATGGCTATTTCTCTGTTCAACTGTTAACTTTCTACAATGTGAGTTTATAAGTTATCTGGCACTTTTCAATGTTTCCCTTCATCCTTTTTCCTTCAATTTTAGGTACCATATTCAAGTTGGGCCCAAAATTGAACAATCAAAGCTTCAAACAGTTGAAATTCTAAAATAGCAGGCTTTATTCCACTACCTGGATTTATTTTCAGAAAGAAAATTCCTACCATTATTTAAAGTAAAGTAAAATTAAGGTTTTCCAAAATGGAGGAATTATTTTTCTCTGGCTTGGTATAGAACCGTTGATAAGAGATTTAACAAGCCGCTATCGTAAAAACGATGTTCTTAATGAAATGTAGACCTGATACAGAATGTGTAAATTAGCAGTAGATAGTAGTGATAGTTTTTTCGGCCCTAAAACAACAACAAAAATTTGGCTCCCTCAATGAGATAGAGCTGCTTGCACAGAACAGAGACAAATGGCGAGATTTGATAAAATATCTTTAAAAGAATTGAAAACTGCTAGAACAAAAATTCAGATAAGAGAAGGAGTATCTTGGTCTACGCCCTATGGGCCGGCTACGGCTCGAAAGGTCAATAGATAGATAGAAAATTAAGGTACAAGACTTGAATCTGCATTTTAGCACAAGGGTTTTTACCCATATGTGCTCAGCCACCTATCCAGAAGTGTTCGGAGACTCCTGTCTAGTGTCGCCTCAAGCATCATAACTCACGAGCATGGCTCTATTCCTAACTTTCTGAGAGTGCTACCCTGGTACCCATTTCTGCCAGCGGCTGAGCCGACCACAGGGGTATATTTTCAAACGCGAGTACAAACCACACTGCTTCCAGCGGGAATCAAACACGAATTGTCCGAATGATGGTAGTTAGTGAGGTGGTTTTCCCAACTAGACTACCAAGGCCCACTTATTTAAATCGTATTTTATCAACTTTCTAAAATTGCCCAAACTCCTGTCCAGTGCCACTTAGTTCATGCAAAATGCTAGGAGCTTCCTGTATAATCAAGAAAGAGATTTTAAGTAATAATGGACACTGTCCAATTACAGTAATGGTAATCCTATATACAAGCAAGAACAACAGATAAAAAGCCTTATCCTTATCTGTATCTCCATTGTCTATATAATAATATAAGCACCACAAAATTAAAAGTTCATTTTTACATCTAAAAAAAAAACATGAAATTGTATGAAGTTCTTTATAAAGATTAATTTATATCATCATTGTGATGAGAAGAGATAATAATCGAATAGCAAAGCAAGCCCTCATATGGGAAACAACAGGTAAAAGAAAAAGAGGAAGACCCAGGGAGACACTGAGAAGAACATTGATGAGAGAGGCAAGAGCAGCAGGAATCGGCTCCCTCAATGAGATAGAACTGCTTGCACAGAACAGAGACAGATGGCGAGATTTGATAAAATATCTTTAAAAGAAGCTAGAACAAAAAATTCATATAGGAGAAGGTGTATCTTGGTCTAAGCCCTATGGGCCGGTTACGGCTCGAAAGGTCAATAGATAGATATCATCAATGTACATTAATAGAGAGCATTACAGTCATCTCTATTCTGATCTTTTATCAGCACAAATATAATCCCTAGCTTCAAATTCGAGTAACGGCGAGTAACCGATAGACGCCGTTTCCGGATGTTCGGTTGCTAGGGGGAAGGGGATGTCCAACTCGCGTCCCGCGCATGCTCAAAACTCTCCGAATATTGCATCGTATGTAAATCGTTTTCGACGATGTTTCCGGACACTATTATACGAACCTTAAGTTGTTTTCTAACGATGAGAGTTCGGTCCGCCGATTTATCAAGTTAAAAGTGATCGAAAACGATTGCATTTTGTCTTACAACGGATTTTTCAGCTACATACGATGATTTCATCATATTTGCTACCGAAATAAGGAAAGTTAAGTTAAATAATATGGATATTTAGATTCAGTGTCCATTTTACATAAGTATGTGAAATTTCAAAGTGATCCGTGTTTGAATAATACGGCAATCACAGAAATTCATGCCCATGCTGGTTCCATTGATGATAAATCATAAAGTATGATAAAGTCAAGTAAGCATGGGCCGATTTTTTCATGGGTATGGGCGACTATTTCCACTTTTGAACTTTAAGTCATTGCAAAATAAAATGCTGCTATAGTGCCGCACCTGAAATAATAAGATAACCTGATTCTATAACCAATTTTACATATTTGTGGGAAATTTTTAATTGATATATCGGCGCGTAATGAAATTATCGGCATTTGAACGACGACACCATTATCATAAATTTTCCCAATTGATAAGCTGCAATAAGCATGGGCGATCAGCGACTATTTCCACTATTGAACTTTAAGTCATTGCAAAATAAAATGCTGCTAAAGTGCACCTGAAATAATAAGACAACCTGATTCTATAACCAATTTTACATATTTGTGGGAAATTTTAAATTGATCTGTCGGCGCGTAATGAAATTATCAGCATTTGAACGACCACACCATTATCCAGAAATTTCCGAATTTCCCCCATGTTTGGTCTCTTCAACCATCATCATGTGCCTCGAACTCAGACTCACTCAACTATTTTTTTTGTTATTATAGTTAGTTATATTTAATTTAAAATGTAGTATTTCCAGTTGCCTTATATTAATAAATATTCCCAATTATTGAATTGAAAGTTTTTTTTTATTTATATATTGTAAACACATATTTTTTTTAATGAATTAAAAAAAAATAATAATAAAATTATACTTCTTATACATAAAATAACAATAATTATGTGACTTCTTTACAGAAAATCAGTATTATTTTTATGTGAATCATAGAAATTTATAATTATTCTTACATAAATTGCAGAGAATGACTGTTATTTTTGACGTAAATTCTTGAAAATTACCGTTACTTTGATATAAATTAATTTAAATGACTTATTTTTGACGCAAATCAAATAAAAAGTATTATTTTTTTAATTGTACACCAAATATAATGATAATATTTTTAATTTAATAAAAAAATAAATTTTGCTTTTTTAAAATTTTGCTTTTTTTTTTTTGCATGGCCAACCTGACCCTATGGTTTTTTCTTCTTTGCATCATTTAACACAGTAATAATTCACTTTAAAAATCGTAACTTTTTTCTAATTGTCGTAGAAATATGATTCAGGTATTGTTTTAATCACTTCGAGGGCTATTTAGCTATCCTGGTTAATACTGCCGTATTATCCAAACACGGATCACTTTGAAATTTCACACACTTATGTAAAAATGGACGCTAAATCTAAATATCCATATTATTTAACTTAATCTTACCTTATTTTGGTAGAAAATATGATGAAACCGTCATATGTAGCTGGAAAATGTGTTGTAAATCAAGAAGCAATCGTTGTCGATCTCGTTTGACTTCTGCAATCAGCGAATAGGAGCCTCATTGTGAGAAAGCTAATTAATTTCCATAAAATAGCATCCTTAAACATCGTTGGAAAACGATTTACATACGATGTTTATTCGAATAGTTACTGGACATGCGCGAGACACAAGTTGGCCATTCTGCCTAGCAACTGAAAATTCTGAAACGGAGTCTATCTGTTACCAAAGTACCTACCCAAAGAAAGATTCTGCTCAATAAATAATTAAACTAAATGGGCCAGCATTAAAACAAGTCAATGAATTCAAATTTATGAAATTAATTTAAACCTAGCATAAGCCAAACAGAACAGGCTAAGGCTGCATTCCAAAGGCAGGATTGAAAAAGATATTGCAGTCTATTTTTGACAAAGGAAGTAAAAAAAAATGTTCTTCTATGTTATGTAAAGCCAGACTTGACATATGAAACTGAATCATGGACAATCATACAAAAGACAAGAAAATTATTGGAGGTGACTAGAAATGTGGTTTTATAGAAAAACCCTGATAATATAATGGGCAGATGAAAAAAAGTAACAAAGATTTTCTAAATGAGGTCAAAGCAAAAAGAAAACAAATTTCCACATTAGAAACGATGAGGGACATGATCACTTATACCAGTAAGGACAATATGTGATAGTGATGAATTGGGTCCTACTGGTCCTGAAGTGTCAACTACAGTGAAGACTTGGATGTTTTGATTGTTGAACAGTTGAGGAGAAAAATGATGATGGTATATTTTAATGTGACGACTTCCAGGGGGATCGTTTCTGGATGCTACTGTTTGCTGTATTTTTTCTCATAAGCAGTAGTACTCTAAGTTTTCTTACAGAGACATTAGCAACATTTCTCTTTCAAACATGAGAACAACATCAAAACTTGTACAATGTTGTCTGAAAGTGTAAACTAAAAATAAAATGACAGAAAGTGATAAATGAAAATAAAACAAAACTAACTCTGGTAATGTCAGATTTCATTTTCTTGTCAAGAGTTTCTGACTCTTCCAACTGTGTTGCTATGGTTACTTCCCCAATATGAGCTGGTGACATTTCATGAGATGGGAGATCACTGTCTCCTCCATGGCCTGCAAAGAGAAATACAGAGTTAGGGGTTGATTATTTTATTATTATTTCTTTTTTCTTGCACTAATGCTATGGCTATTCTTCTTCATCATGAACATGTGAAATAAAATTAAAATTGGATAGCTGTATTGTGTCATAGTTTACAGTGAGTTGCAATCTGTGTTCTTTTCAAACCCACAAGTATTACATCAGCTCATGTGCTGAATGAAAGTCTGTAAAATTTATGGTCACTAACACTGTATTCCCTATACACCACTTGACGTGACGGGGATACTTTACCTTTTTTTTAACAGCATTTTTGGGTCATGAGTTGTCTTCCTGCATTTATCTCTACTCACTTGGTCAAACTGATTTAGTCTGAACACCCTTGGAAAAGCCCATTATGAAAGATGAAGTCATTTCTGGCTAGCTTTTGGTTCACTAATCCTGATAGATCTTAAGCTAGATGTTAATGTTAAGTCAGTCCTATTATATGACTGAAACATGGTGAACAACAAAAATGACAATCATGAAGATACAGACTTTCATTAATAGATGCTGTGCAGAATAAAAGGATGGAAATGGTAGGACAAAATCATTAACATAGAATTATGGAAATGTACCAGTTTAATATCAGTGAATAAAGATATACAATGAAGATGATGACGCTGGATAGGACACACACTGAGGAAGCCAACTGAGAGTATTACACAACAGGCACCTTTTTTTTATCTCCAAAAGACAAAGAGGAAGACCAAAATATCCTTGGAGAAGAGAAGCAGAGATGAAGATGGTGAGAAAGACACTGAATGATCTTAATAGAATGGCAAGAAACATAATGGCTTGGATTGTGCTTGTTGAAGACCTATACTCCAAAGGGAGTTGAAAGGTAGAAGAAGAAGAATCTTGGAATAAGCAGTCAGCTATGAGTTGCTGCACACTTTCCGCTTTCATTTTTCAATTGATCAAAAGGAGAGATCAGGCTATGTCTGAACTACAATAACTTCATGAGCCAGCTTGTCAAACACAACATAATGGAAGCTCTGCTAACATATACTGGAAACAAATCCTTATTTTAACATTTAACCAATGAACATAGCAGGAGAAAATGTTAAATGCTTATAATTGCAGATAAATATGGCAAAACATGAAAGAACAGACACAAGTATTTTAGGATAATTAATAGATCAAGTTTGGAAATGACTTGTTTCCACTAGGAATTAAGAAGTCAATGATGATGATTGTACCCTAATTCTCTTTTATTCTACCCAAATACTGTAACAGACTTCTCTCTGACAATTAATCAACTTTCACTGTCAATTATGTTTCTAATTAAAAACTCTGACCTGAACTTCTCATAGTGACTTCACTAGGCATGCTACCTTTATTCTCAAATTCCAAAATGAAACCCCCCACTATACCTAAGAAATGATCAAAACTCCCAGTTAACTACAGAAAATAGAAAAAAAGCTGTTATAATAGCCCTTAACTGTTTTAGTCCTGAGGTTCTCAAACTTATTGTCAGGGTCAAGTATTTAAATAGAATTCATCCTATTTTTCTTGGAAAAAAAATAACGGCAACATAAAAAATGATATGCTATAGTTGTGAAGATTGCAACCTACTAAAGAGCAATGTTTTAATTTATGAGGTCCTCATCAGGGCATATCAACTAGAAGAGAGGCAAGGATTAGGGATGCTATGACTAGTCTGTGATGTGTAGAGAAGGTCATGACTAGTTTGTGCAGTGTAGAGATTGTCGTGACTAGTCTGTGATGTTTAGAAAAAGGTCATGACTATTTTGTGCAGTGTAGAGAAGGTCATGACTAGTTTGTGCAGTGTAGAGAAGGTCATGACTAGTCTGTGCAGTGTAGAGAAGGTTATGACTAGTTTGTGCAGTGTAGAGAAGGTCATGACTAGTTTGTGCAGTGTAGAGAAGGTTATGACTAGTCTGTGCAGTGTAGAGAAGGTCATGACTAGTTTGTGCTGTGTAGAGAAGTTCATGACTAGTCTGTGCAGTGTAGAGAAGGTTATGACTAGTTTGTGCAGTGTAGAGAAGGTCATGACTAGTTTGTGCAGTGTAGAGAAGGTTATGACTAGTCTGTGCAGTGTAGAGAAGGTTATGACTAGTCTGTGCAGTGTAGAGAAGGTCATGACTAGTTTGTGCTGTGTAGAGAAGGTCATGACTAGTTTGTGCAGTGTAGAGAAGGTTATGACTAGTCTGTGCAGTGTAGAGAAGGTCATGACTAGTTTGTGCTGTGTAGAGAAAGTCATGACTAGTTTGTGCTGTGTAGAGAAAGTCATGACTGGTCTGTGCTGTGTAGAGAAGGTCATGACTAGTTTGTGCTGTGTAGAGAAGGTCATGACTGGTTTGTGCTGTGTAGAGAAGGTCATGACTAGTTTGTGCTGTGTAGAGAAGGTCATGACTAGTTTGTGCTGTGTAGAGAAAGTCATGACTGGTCTGTGCTGTGTAGAGAAGGTCATGACTAGTCTGTGCAGTGTAGAGAAAGTCATGACTAGTTTGTGCTGTGTAGAGAAAGTCATGACTAGTCTGTGCTGTGTAGAGAGGTTCATGACTAGTCTGTGCTGTGTAGAGAAGGTCATGACTAGTTTGTGCTGTGTAGAGAAGGTCATGACTAGTTTGTGCTGTGTAGAGAAAGTCATGACTAGTCTGTGCTGTGTAGAGAAGGTCATGACTAGTCTGTGCTGTGTAGAGAAGGTCATGACTAGTCTGTGCAGTGTAGAGAAGGTCATGACTAGTTTGTGCTGTGTAGAGAAAGTCATGACTAGTCTGTGCTGTGTAGAGAGGTTCATGACTAGTCTGTGCAGTGTAGAGAAGGTCATGACTAGTTTGTGCTGTGTAGAGAAGGTCATGACTAGTTTGTGCTGTGTAGAGAAAGTCATGACTAGTCTGTGCTGTGTAGAGAAGGTCATGACTAGTCTGTGCTGTGTAGAGAAGGTCATGACTAGTCTGTGCAGTGTAGAGAAGGTCATGACTAGTTTGTGCTGTGTAGAGAAAGTCATGACTAGTCTGTGCTGTGTAGAGAGGTTCATGACTAGTCTGTGCTGTGTAGAGAAGGTCATGACTAGTTTGTGCTGTGTAGAGAAGGTCATGACTAGTTTGTGCTGTGTAGAGAAAGTCATGACTAGTCTGTGCTGTGTAGAGAAGGTCATGACTAGTCTGTGCTGTGTAGAGAAGGTCATGACTAGTCTGTGCAGTGTAGAGAAGGTCATGACTAGTTTGTGCTGTGTAGAGAAAGTCATGACTAGTCTGTGCTGTGTAGAGAGGTTCATGACTAGTCTGTGCTGTGTAGAGAGGTTCATGACTAGTCTGTGCTGTGTAGAGAGGTTCATGACTAGTCTGTGCAGTGTAGAGAAGGTCATGACTAGTCTGTGCTGTGTAGAGAGGTTCATGACTAGTCTGTGCTGTGTAGAGAAGGTCATGACTAGTCTGTGCTGTGTAGAGAGGTTCATGACTAGTCTGTGCTGTGTAGAGAAGGTCATCACTGTCTACGCAGGTAGCAAGCAACCAGGAAAGAAGATCAGCAACTGATAAGAAATGAGAGATAAACCAAGCTATCCACAAGATTTTGGAGCTCAACAAGGAATGATTCGAAATTTGAAAGAGCATGGCTTGTGTTGACTGAACAAGAGGAAGTTAAGGAGATAGAGGAAAAGGAGAGATAAGATGTATATATAATATATATATTGTTATGCCTTTTCTCCTATAATACCAACACAATGATGTGTGTCTATAATCATTTGTTGGGAAGTAATATAAAGTAATATAATGATTAATGAGTATGCATTTAAGAATTTATTAGAATCATATTGAGTTACTGAGAAAAAGGATTAGAATGGTGTTTAGCCATGAAAATACCAGACAGCTTAAGAGAATGGCTTGGCAGAAGGTTAAGAACAGAAATGATAAAGAACTATCGAGATCGAAAGTTGTGGAGAGAGATGATCACCTACACCAGTAGGCCCGGTACTTGATGATGATGATGATAGCTATGAACTATCAGAATGCATATTTTATATTATCCTTTTGGAAAAACTGACCATTTAAAGGAGAATATTGAGTTTAGTGAAGTTGATTTTTTTTTTAATTCAATCAGCAAAGATGATAAACCCCAGTTCTTTTTTAAGAAAGAGACAGAATCACGTGCAGGTTTTTCTTTTTAAATATATGAAAGAACTCAGCATGCCTCATGTATAGCATATAGGGAGTATGGTGTTTTGTTAAATTCTTCCTTTTTTATTTTTTTTATTTTGATTTACACCTTGCAGCTACTTGCCAAGTAAAGGGCTGCAATCACAATTTGCCAATGGATTATGTTTGGTGCTATCTTCTCCAGCTGAGCCCATGTCTATCATGCAATCTTAGCTTCTAATTTTTCATTTGGGTTTTCGCCCATTTTGTGGGACATAGGATGCATTATGTTGTTAGTTTAGGACAAGCCATCTTTTTGTCCAACACATTTTTTTACAAACCATTTTTTACAAACAATTTTTTACAAACCATTTTTTTACAAACAATTTTTTTACAAACAATTTTTTTACAAACCATTTTTTAACATACCATTTTTTTACAAACCATTTTTTGACATATCATTTTTTGACATACCATTATTGACATACCATTTTTTGACATCATTTTTTGACATACCATTATTCAACATACCATTTTTTTTTACATACAATTTTTTGACATCATTTTTTGACATACCATTTTTTTACATACCATTTTTTGACATCATTTTTTGACATACCATTTTTTTACATATCATTTTTTGACATACCATTATTCGACATATCATTTTTTGACACCATTTTTTGACATACCATTTTTTGACATATTATTTTTGACATACTATTATTTGACGTATCATTTTTTGACATACCATTTTTTGACATATCATTTTTTGACATACCATTATTCGACATACCATTTTTTGACATACCATTATTCGACATACCATTTTTTGACACCATTTTTTGACATACCATTTTTTGACATATTATTTTTGACATACTATTATTTGACATATCATTTTTTGACATATTATTTTTTACATTCTATTATTTGACATATCATTTTTTGACATATTATTTTGACATACTATTATTTGACATACCATTTTTCGACATTTTAACATTTTTTGAGAGAGAGAGGGAAGGAGGTAGGAAGGAATGAAGGAAGTAAGGAGGGAGGGAGGGAGGTAGGTATGAAGGAGGGAGGTAGGCAGGTAGATAGGTAGGAAGGAGGGAAAGAAGGAAAGACAGAGGAAGGTAGGTAGGTAGATAGGAAAAAAAGTGGGAGGGAGGGAGTGTGGAAAGGAGGAAGGAATTCCTACACAATTTAAACTACTAAAATTGTTTCAATTATCTTCACCTGATTTTTCAGCTGTCTGTACAGATGGCACAAATGCTGGTTTGTTTACTGCTGCTTGGTTAAGAGACTCATCAAAAACCTCATCTGCTGACTGTTTCTCTGATAAATGTATTCCTGTTGTTGACTGCTCCTGAAATAGCTTCACATCAGCATCAGTTTGATTTTGTAATGATTTAGATTCTGCATCTGCTTGTTCCTGTAGTGACTTAACTTGTTTATCTTGCTGTTCCTGTTGTTTGAATATTGCAGCAATAACTACTTCACTGTCAAAAGGTTGTGACTCTGAAGTTGCCTGTTTGTTGCTACTGTGTGTTGAACTACTACTGTATGAATTTTGTTTTACTACATCATTGTCAGCAACAGCAGCTGTGGGATCACTGTCAGAAGTCTTTGTTGCAACATCATTCTCAGAAACTTTAGCGGATGCATCTTTGTCTTTCTTTGGTGGGCTACCGTGTGCTGGTGGGCTACTCTGTGCTGGTGGGCTACTGTGTGCTGGAGTGCTATTCTGTGCTGGTGGGCTACTGTGTGCTGGTGAGCTACTCTGTGCTGGTGGGCTACTCTGTGCTGGTGGGCTACTGTGTGCTGGAGTGCTATTCTGTGCTGGTGGGCTACTGTGTGCTGGTGGGCTACTGTGTGCTGGTGAGCTACTGTGTGCTGGTGGGCTACTGTGTGCTGGTGGGCTACTGTGTGCTGGTGGGCTACTATGTGCTGGTGGGCCATTGTATGCTGGTAGGCCACTGTGTACTGGTGAGCCACTGTGTGCTGGTGGGCCACTGTATGCTGGTAGGCTACTGTGTTCTGGTGAGCCACTGTGTGCTGGTGGGCCACTGTATGCTGGTAGGCTACTGTGTTCTGGTGAGCCACTGTGTACTGGTGAGCCACTGTGTGCTGGTGGGCCACTGTGTGCTGGTGGGCCACTGTATGCTGGTAGGCTACTGTGTTCAGGTGAGCCACTGTGTGCTGGTAGGCTACTGTGTTCTGGTGAGCCACTGTGTGCTGGTGGGCTACTGTTTGAAGTTTTATCTTCATTCTTTCTGTCAGAAATTTCTATTAGATCTTTACTAATTGTTGCAACTGTTTGCTCACTGCCCAAAGTCCCTGATGTCCCCTTGTGAACATCTAAAGTGTTTTTAGTAACAACAGGGCTCTCTGCATCACTGTCCAAGTTGTATGGCCCTCGAGCCGATAAGGAAAGAGAACCAAATGATGAGGATGAGGATAAGGATGAGCTCTGAGATGATGAGGAACTTGAAGATACAGCTGTGAATTTAGAAAAAAATGAAATCAAGAAAAACGTTAATTGCAATTTTTATAAACAAAAATTGATTACATAATGTGAAATTATACATTGTTTTTTGTATATTTGTTTGTTTTATACCATCAGATAAGTGCTTGTGATAAATTGTATTATTTTTCTGGACTCTTCTTTTTCCATCTATCTTTGATTGTGATGTTGAGTCTTTGAGCCTATGCCTCTTCCTTAACCTGTCAAGTAATAGACAATGCTATCATAATTCCACATTGTCAGGGCTACAATGTTGAAAATGTGAAGAAAAAAAAATACAAAAAACAATATAAAAGTTTGCAGTTCAAGAGAAATAAGTGAAATGAGCACTCTCTTCTACACAACATCGTAAGCAGTCCTTTTTTCTGAAGGTATGCAATGGTAAACACAATGTGATACCTTTTTTTCCAGAAAAAAAAATTAACTGATTATAAGCATTAGTGATTCACAGCTTGCAGTATACATGCCCACAGGGATATGAACAAGGACACTTATTGGTATGTGAAAAAAAAATAAACGAACAATGCCAAGGAAAATGACACCTATTTTAATAGTTTAAGACAAGATACATCTGGCAAGAGAAACCTTTAGACAACATATATATATGTGCTAGAATCAAACAAAGACCTCAGTGACCTTTACACCCAAACCATGGTCCAACCATGAAAACAAAATTAAAATAATCCTAGATCTTCCAGGAATAGCCTTCAAAAATAAGCAAGTCAGGACACAGAAATGAGAGCACTGTCATTTAACATGCTCCAGGAAAAGTACTCATGAGATATCTGGAAATGGGAATTTACAAATGGATTTGCAACTGAAGCACCTAAGAATGGAGACAGTGGTACCTATATAAGTTACCCCAGTGGAAAAACAGAAACATAATTCCCTCCAGCTGGAGAAAGGTACACACTTTACAGAGGAGGGGCAGTGGCACTCTGTACAAACTCTCAAACAGACAAGAGGTCTTAACTCCAAAACTTGTCAATCACAATGTGACAAGGTCAGTCATACAGGTAATAAAGTAGTAAAGAGCCCCCGTCATGCCAAGTGGTATATAGGGAATATGGTGTTAGTGACCATAAATTTACAGACCTTCAGCACATGATTTTTGGGGTAATGTGGTCAGTATTACGCCCGTGCTGCTTTACTTTCCCAGAAAAAAATCCGGTACCCATTTAAGGCTGGATGAACCCGGAAGCCGTCGGTTGGGATCGAACCCTACCCCTTGTCCTTTGTAGTCCAGTTCACTAACCACTGAGCTATCGTGGCTCCCTCATACAGATAATGCCAAGCTTTAAACATGACTAACTCATACAGGAAATAAAGAACAACAAATGTACACTGTCATAAAAAATACAGAACTAGTCCTGCAGTGGATGTCAAAACACTGAAGCATTCTCAGAAACAAAAGAGTAGATAAACTTGAAAAAGCAGGTAGGAACCTTCAACAGTCCAACCAACACCAAAATCTTAAAAAAGTAAAGACTGTCTTGAAACAAGCTAAAAAAATAGAAAGGAAAGAGATATATGACAAATATGAGCCATAACATGACAAGCTTAAACAAACTCAGCAGACATGAGCAGACCAAGATATTCAGACTAAGAACTGGTTACTGTGGTCTCAGAGCAAGATAGATGAAATGACTTGGCAACATGCGATTGTGGAGCATCCAAACAGACTCCATAACGTATCCTACAGGATTGCAACACTCTAAGAAAGGGAACTGGGTGTCTAGAGGTAAGACATAGACCTCTAGGCAAGAAGGTTCGATTCCCACTACAATGATGAAAAATGGTAACATGAGTCCAAAACAGACAAACTAAATTACAATTTTTACTAACAAGTTTACAATTTTTACCTGAATCTCGTCTTTGACCTAATTCTGGTGACATGGCTACTGGAATAACTTGCTTTTCTGCTTCTGTTTCTTTCTTCTGTCCCTCTTTGTATTTATTTATTTCACTTAATCCTGGTGACATGGCTACAGGCACAACTTGCTTTTCTATTTCTTCCTCTTTTCCATCTTTCTCTGCATTTAACACTTCTTCCTTGTTTTTGTCTGTATCTGTGTGATTATTTTTATAGCAAAAATATGTAAAAACTTATAGACACCAGATGTATGAAATGAATGACAACATGAAATAAAAACATCAGTATTTATTGCTTTACCCAAGAGGGCTGGTGCAGTGGAATGCAGTGACTTAAGAGCAATAAGTTTGTTAAGATAAAAATGTTGCTTAAATTCAAATTAAAAGAAGAATTCAAATTAAAATTAGTATGGAATTAACAGAACAACTATTTGGCTTTAGAAAGAACAGTGGGATATGAGAAGCCATCTTTTCATGTCCCACACACAGAACTAAACAAACCAATTTATGCATGCTTCATGGTCTACACCAAAGCTTTTGACAGAATGCAACATAAACAACTAATAAAATTCATGAAAGATATAAATCTGGATGATACTGACATCTGACTGATATTTAATTTATACTAGAAACTATGGAAGCGAATCATGGACAGTAGACAAACAAATGAAAAGACGATTAGAGGCCACAGAGATGGGATTTCTCAGAAGAATGTTGAAAGTTCCCTGGACAGATAAAAAGACCAATGAGGAAGTTCTCAAGAAGGCCAACACAAAAAGGGAGCTCTTAAAAAAACATCAGAAAGAAGCAATCAACATTTTTTGGGCACATCATGAGAATAGGAAAGTTGGAATACTTGGTTACAACTGGCAAAATAAAAGGAAAGAGAGATCGCGGACGACAAATAGAGAAAATACTGGATAGCTTGGTTTCATGGCATGGAAAACAGTCAACAACAGAACTGATACGATGCACTGTAGATAGAAGATTGTGGAGGGACATGATCGCCTATGCCAACCGGCAAGGTACATGATGATGATGAGAAACAAATCGCTATGATAAAATACAACAATGAGAACTCTGCACTTATTGATATAAAAAGAGAAGTAGACAGGGCTGCATTCCATCACCATGTATATTCATTTAACTTATACACTGAGCAGATCTTTAAAGACATCACTGGGATGCCTGGTCTAAACATCAATCAATATATAATCTATTATTCTAAGATGTGCCGATAATTGTTGACAGAAGACCTACAACAAGTTAATAAAATAAAAAAGACAAGCAAAAAATATGGTTTGGATATAAATATTAAAAAGACCAAAACTATGATTATAAACTCTGATTATAAAAACGAAAAAAATAATTGAAGTTAGAATTAGTATTTCAGTTCAAATCCACAACAGGAATTGTGTGAAATTCAAGTATTAGTTGTGAAACATTAACAGTTGGATTTAGATAAAGAATTATCTATTATGACAACTAGAATTAGATTGAATTAAAGATTAGAAATATATGTAGCTATTAGGGAAGTTAGACTGTAATGAAGTTGAATTTCAAGTTTGATTAATTCAAGAGGTGAATGATTCAATATTGTGTGGCAATGTTTGCTGAAAGGGGTAGCACAGCCAACTATAGATTTACTAAGGCCTGCAGGCAGAAAATAAAACAGAAACCCTCCAACTAACATCTTGTTTTCAGCTGTAGGAGCTATATAATGTTGATATTACTCTACCCACAACTGCCCCCTTCTCACAAAGTTGAAAATGTCATGCTAGTTGGAGGTTTTCCTGGAATTCCCTCTCAGCCCTCAGTAAATCTATAGCTGGCCATGGGTGTAGTAGTCAAGTCATTTTTTTGTTCAAAGTCCTACCAGATGAGTAAGCAATAAATGGCTGAATATTTTATTTAGTTGCCTCAAAGCAATGTTACGTCGGTGTATTTGTATACAAAAGTGGACAAGAGAAGAATGAGGGAATTACTGGAAGAGTAGAGACTGAATAGGAGCGCTTGATGTTTCAGACAGAAAGGACATTTATCGAAGTATATCATTCAATGAGATTATTAAAAACATGAGATAGACTCCATAAATATGAGTGAGCCTGCAACAAGAGAGAAGTCCTACTACATGATATGTGAATGCTAGGCTGGTACTTGACAGGTAATTATGGTTATGGTTAGTCGAAGACCCTGGTATCACTGCAAATGAATTAAAATCTATAATTGCTCAACTGCCTGAGCCAGTGAGTGAATCATCTGAATTAACATCTCATTTCATTGAAGAATCCAAACAAAGAAAGGCAGCTGCAGTCCCTATCATAGCAGCTACAGAACATGCCAAAAGACATAAGGCCAAGCAGCACTGAAAGTGAATGCAACGGAACTGTCCTTCATCATACAATATCATTATTCATAATAAACAATCGGAATACCGAAACACGATCCAGATGAACAACACAGCTCACAGTGTGCACAAAGCACTAACTTCAGGTACTTATGTACCTGTATTAATATCAAATGAGTCTGATATTATCCTCAATCTCAAGAGGAGCGACCATGATCACATGCCAGAACTACAATCATAATGAACTAACACAATGTGGTGTAATAAAGATAAACTCTTAATACAACAACCGTATCACCAGTTTATCACATCACCGACAATCACTTTAAAAAATATCACTTCAAGAGAATATAAATAGTGGAGAGACACAATAAGAATGAGCAAAAGAAGTGGGAAGGCAAGCATTCATCATTATATAACCATTCAACTTTTACATTGATGCAAGTACTAAAGAAGTGGAGAAGACTATTATATATCCCTATTATATAACAGAAAAGGGCACTATTATATGTACAATTTATTTATATATTAAGGTTTAAGTACCTGAGTCATGTTTCTCACTTTCTTCCACATTGTCTTCTTCTTCATCTGCAATTTCCTTGAATGTTGAAGTAATAGGGGATGTAATAAAGGGCAGCAGAATGTGTGGACCACTGTTTGAATCAGCTAATAAATGATAAATTAAAAGTAATATAGTGTGCACAACATTGATTGATGAGTTTTTAAACATAAATAAATCATTGCAAGCAGCAGGATAGCTGATTTTATTTAAGAAAGAAGCTATTATTGTTGAACTAACATTACTAGGTTTGTTGCTTGAAGATAAAGGATAAAAGTGATGATGATTACAGCTTTTAAGTGATAAAAGACAATACCACAAAAATCTGGCATAGCTGCCTAGAACTGGCCTTCATAGAGGGACTTGGACAATAAACACCAACACAGTCTTCTATCATCATAAACCTGAACCCAAACCAAATTGTTCCCATACACTTTATTACTAGTTTTGCATGGACATGCCAATACTCTCTCTACATTGATTTTGAGTTTATCTATAATGTTTGGCACTGTCAGTTGCTGCAGCTAAGAGCAACAGATTTCTCCTTTTCTGGATATTTTAGATGTGAAAAATAACTATAAATAAGCAAAAGAAAATTTGGAGAAAATTTGAGACACTGGCAAAACATTAATTATAAAGTATTAAATAGCATTACAAAAATTCACAACAGACAGCATCCAAAAATAATAGACCAATCCAAGATTCAAAGCAATCATGATTAGGTCGCATGTCCTTTGGAGAACTTTGCATTCCCTACAGGCCGCCTGAAAGAATCTCTGTCTCTAGCCAAATATCCCACTTCTTCTGTTGTCATATTCAAGGTCTCCTTGATCTCTTAAAACCACCTTCTTCTTGGTCATCTTGAGCCCCTGATGAATCGCCCAGGAACCATGCCTTCCATTATTGTTCTTTCCAGCCCACTGTGTCTTTCAACGTGGCCATATTATTTTAATTTCCTCTGTAGAATGGTGCTTATAAGCCTGTTCTTTTTAATGTTTAAATCTATTAATATGTCTTCATTGCCTATTTTCATTATCCAAGGTATTTTAAGGATTTTTCTGTATCATTTTGTTTTGAATTAATTGATTTTCTTCCTTGCTGTTTGCAGAATTGTCTATGATTCACAACCATGTGTTGCTATCGGAAAGATACATCTCCTCAGTAATTTTAATTTTACAGCCTTGCTGGTATTGCACCACATGTTCTTCATGGTGTTTTATTTTTATATTGCTAGTGCTATTCTTCTATTCATCTCTTTCTGGCAGTCTCCATTGTCTTTTCTTGTAGTTTCTTGCCACTGGAGCTAGTCTTGCTTACAAACATTGTCAGTCCATGACCCCAAAATATGTAATTTTACATGTTACTCAAATACATATAACCCATGTGTCAAGTGCTAGTTGAATAAATAAATTTATAATTATGGTTATCATTATCATCATCATCATGTGTCATACCGGTTGGCATAGGTGATCATGTCCCTCCACAATCTTCTATCTACAGTGCATCGTAACAGTTCTGTTGTTGACTGTTTTCCATGTTATGACACCAAGCTATCCAGTATTTTCTCTATTTGTCATCCGCAATCTCTCTTTCCTTTTATTTTGCCAGTTGTAACCAAGTATTCCAACTTTCCTCTTCTCATTATATGCCCGAAAAATGTTGATTGCTTCTTTCTAATGTTTTTAAGAGCTCCCTTTTTGTGTTGGCCTCTTTGAGAACTTCCTCATTGGTCTTTTTAGCTGTCCAGGGAACTTTCAACATTCTTCTGAGAAATTCCATCTCTGTGGCCTCTAATCATCTTTTCATTTGTTTGTCTACTGTCCATGATTCGCTTCCATAGATCAGAATTGGTTCTATATAGCACCGATGAACTCTTTTTCTCATTTTTATTGACATAGATTTGTTGCATAAGATATTTTTCATTTTCTGAAATGCTATTTTGGCCTGAGCTATTCTGCTTTTTATTTCTGTGGTGCATCTCCCATCTGATGTTATTATTGTGCCCAAGTATTTGAAACGTTGCACTTGTTTCAGATTTGTCTCGTTTATTTTTATGTGCATGATGGTGATGATTGTTTCTTCGATATAATCATTACTTCTGTTTTGCTTCTTTCTCTATCTAACATGATGCCTACTCCTCTTTCGTGTGTGGTTCCCCCAGAGTAAATTACATTTCCACTGTCACGTTAGGGAGCCGCGATAGCTCAGTGGTTAGTGAACTGGACTACAACGGACAAGGGGTAGGGTTCGATCCCAACCGACAGCTTCCGGGTACACCCAGCCTTAAATGGGTACCGGATTTTTTCTGGGAAAGTAAAGCATCACGGGCGTAATACCGACCACATTACCCCAAAAATCATGTGCTGAAGGTCTGTAAAATATAGGGTCACTAACACCATATTTCCCTATACGCCACTTGGCGTGACGGGGGTACTTTACTTACTTTTTTATTGTCACGTTGTAATAGTCCTGCTCCTTTCCATCTCATTTCACATAGTCCCAAGATGTTCAATTTCATTCTCTTCATTTCTTGACTGATGTTTTCTAGTTTCCCAACCTGGAATGCTGATCTAATGTTCCAAGTTCCTATTGCTAGTGTCTCTTTATTTTTGATCTTGCATACAGTTGCTTGATGACGATCGGATGTCACCTGTAGCACATGACGCTCCCTACCAGACGAGGTGGCTGTGAAGTCCCCATTAACGTCGTTAGCTGTAAATATAAGGTTGTCATTTGTCATGATTAGTCCAGGCAATTTAAGAAGGTAGTTTGCCATTCCTTTCCTTCTTGGCAGTGACTGTACTAGTCGGAGATCGCAGCCATTGTCTCTATACATGAGATCCTCTGCCTGCCATCGCGGTGTGGGGACCATAACAGGCACTACTTGTTGGCTGCTCCCACAACACCATCCACCACCTGCTCCAATGGCTTCACATAACCCTGATAGGGGTGCTAAACGGGAGATCCACCTTGCCCAGGGGTGTCCTGAAGACTAGCGGAGGAAAGGAGACGTCTTACTCCTTCTTTGGTAGGGCAGAACTCTACCCCGATAAACCCTATCATTATCATCTTTCAATAATCAAACACTGATCAAATACATAAAGTGTAAAGCCTGCAGAGAGTTATTTTCTTCTTTTTCTTAGTGTCAGTCAGAAAAAGAATTAGGCACATCTGGGATTTGAACCCAACCCCTTCTGGTCAGTATCTAATGCACTGACAACTCAGTCACCTCTCTATTTATTCTATGTTTGAGACCAGTACCTTCATCTGTGCTTTATTTAACTCTTTGGGCTTTACATATGTCCACTAGGGCTAGGTAAATTATTCTGAGGTTTTACAGTTAAAATTAAAAGAAATACAGAAAACAGAGAAAAAAAAACATTTTGTCAATCACATGATATTAATGTTTTGAAAATTGCTTCACACAAGAGAAGTTGTTTTTTTTAAATATTACTAAGATTAACGATTTAATAAAAGAATATTTAAATATCTGAATAACGGTGATCAGTTATAATTTTTTATTTATTTTTAATATATAGCGATCTGTTTTTTTATGGTACAAATGATTCATTTTCATTTTCACCTTGTTAATTGTGCTAAATAAATTTAATAAACATTAACGATTAAATTTAAAAAAAAAACAAATGAATAATGAAAATATATTTATAATAATAACAAATGAAATACAGCATATAGAACTGATCGCACACTGTACTGAAATTATACATTAATTTTTTTATTTGCTGAGGTTTATGTATGTATAATGTATGTATAATGTATGTATATGTTAACTCTATCGTGACTTTGGCAAACTTTAGGTTTTCTTTAGGTTCCGACCAGATCAATTTTCAATTTAGAAAAATTCCATCACGTGTCTCTTTCTTTTTACAATTTCACACAATAATATAATTAAATGTGGTACATGTTATACATCACTGAAAAGGAAAATGGTTGAAGAAAATGAAAATAGCAATATATTGGTGATATCTAAAGGAAAAAATATATTATTTATTATAAATTGTATAAAAATATTCAAAGGCAGATACTTTTCAATTCAAAATATCATATTTTACATACCTCTATTTTTCCCTGACTAGAAGTGTGTTGCTATCCATTCTTCTCAAAATTATAAACAAACTAATTAAAAAGTTCTTCAAAATACACTTTACCTGATGCATTTATGTCCACAAATAATGATGAAATTAATCAAATTAAGCACAAAAAATGGTGTGGCCACATGGGCATTATTTGTCAGAAAAAAACACACATTTACATCAAAAACTCAACCACTATATCCACAAAACAAAGAAAATACTTCATGGTAATCAAAGGAAGTATTTATGAAGCTTCTTCTAGATATCGAATACAAGTATTGGTGAATATTAATACAGAATCGTTACTTTACTTTAAAATATTCAACTATACTCTGTCTGGGTCGATGTATCGGTTTTAGGTCCAGTAGTGCCTTCGTAATCCTCACCAATCACCATCAAGGGTGTTCTTCTCGAGAATGCATGGAAAAAGACCAAGAGGAAGACCTAGAAGAAGATGGGTAGATGCAGTGATAGAGACATGTAACAACAAAGGAAAATCACTAATTCAGACAGTTTGAGCAGCTCATGAATGACGAATGATATAAACCACAACACCTTTTCGGTATCAGTGAAAAGAGAAAAGAAGAAGAAGAAGAAGTGCCTTCATAAGTGGAGCCATTGTGTCAGTTAGTGGTTCAGAAAGAGTTAAGGTGTTAATTACCTGAGTCATGCTTCACACTTTCTTGCACATTGTCTACTTCTTCGTCTCCAATTTCCTTAAATGATGAAGTAATAGGGGACTTAAGCCGCTGAATTCTTGGACCACTGTTTGAATCTGTTATAAGTGTTAAATTAAAAGAAATATAGTTTATAGTGTGCACAAAATTTGAAACACTGGCAAAAAATTAATTATATTAAATTAAGTATTAAATAGCATTAGAAAAATTCACTACAGAGAGCTATAATAGGCTAATCCAAGAATCAAAGCAATCATCATCAATGAGTGATATCGAGTTAACAATCATAAAAATAAATAACTGCTAGCAAGAGGACAATTGATTTTATTTCTGAAGCTGTGAATTGTGCTGTTTTTGACTATCTACAACTTCATTTCAGCAATTATCTTGAACTGGTTTTGACTCCAACTCTTACTCACCAGGTCAAGCTGAGTTGTTTGTATCTGAAACCACTTTGTAGAGGATCTTGGTCTGCTAAAATTTATATATAATAATGTTGTAAGTCAGCTTTTGTTCACTGACTGATATTAGTCTAAGTGCTGCATATCTGTGGTCCAAATATATGATAACTTCTTCTTGTCTCCTTCCTTGTTGACCTGTCAACATTGAGAGGAGATATAATTTGCAGTCTTGTGCTTTTTCTGTTGGCCTCTGCTGCATTTATGTTTCCTAGTGTTTCTAATATTCCATCAATTATCTTTTTCCTAGTCAACCCTTTTAGTCAAGATTCTATCTATCTATCTATTGACCTTTCGAGCCGTAACCGGCCCATAGGGCGTAGACCAAGATACACCTTCTCCTATATGAATTTTTGTTCTAGCAGTTTTCTTTTAAAGATATTTTATCAAATCTCGCCATCTGTCTCTGTTCTGTGCAAGCAGTTCTATCTCATTGAGGGAGCCGATTCCTGCTGCTCTTGCCTCTCTCATCAATGTTCTTCTCAGTGTCTCCCTGGGTCTTCCTCTTTTTCTTTTACCTGTTGTTTCCCATATGAGGGCTTGCTTTGCTATTTGATTATTATCTCTTCTCATCACATGTCCAACGTATGACCATCGTCTTTTCTTTATTACTGAAGATATTAGTGGTTGATTGGCGATTTCTCTAATTTCCTCGTTTGTTTTGAATTCGTTCCATTCTATACCAAGTATTTTCCTTAGACATTTATTTTCGAATGCGTTCAACTTTGTTTCTATATCTCTTGTTGTTTTCCAGCTTTCACACGCATACGTAAGGGTTGATAGTACATTTGATTTGAATAGCCTAAGTTTTGTGTTTGTGCTAATGAGTTTTGATTTCCACAACTTTTCAAGGCTTCTGAAAGACATTGCTGCTTTAGCCAGTCTGATTCTAATTTCTTTGCTCGTATCCCCTTCTCGATCAATGTGACTTCCAAGATAGATGAAGTGATCGATCTCTTCTACTGGTTTGTTTTCCATGTATATTTTGTCACTTGTTGGAATTAAACTTTTCATGACTTTAGTCTTTTCATGATTGACCTCAAGCCCAATTTTGCTGGCTATTGATGATAGTTCATTTGTGTTTTCCTGCATCGTTTTTATCTGATTGCTGATGAGAAGTCAAGATTATAACTTATTTATAACAAACAAACATATTATAACTTGGTTATAACAAAACATACACATTATAACTTAGCTATAACAAACATAACCATTGTAGCTTAGCTATAATGAACATAAACATAACTTAGTTATAACAAACATCATCATCATCAAGTACCGGGCCTGCTGGCATAGGTGATCATGTCTCTCCACAACTTTCGATCTTGACAGTTATTTATCATTTCTGTTGTTGACCTTCTGCCAAGCCATTCTCTTAAGCTGTCATACACAACATAACAAACATACACACTTCAAAAGAAAAATTTAAAAAAAAAACACTTACTTTCATTGAGTAGTCCATCTGATCCTCTTTCTTTATGCTCACTGACATTTACATCTGTTTTCATTTGTGGAACCACCTCTTTCAAATCCTCTGATTCAACAGGATGTTCATCTGTTGCACTAACAGAGACATACTTTGTGGTCTTGTAATCTTCATCTTCACTTTGATTTTCTGTGACCTCACTTGATTCAAATTCTGTAATTGGTTTTTTCAAATCCTCTAAACCAGGAGGTATTGGTTTATCCTGAAGTTCTTCATGAGCATGAACAACCTCCTTGTCATCAGTTTTGTCCCTTTCTTTTTCAGAATCTGGGGAGTGTTGTCTTGTAGTGGAAGATGATGATAATGAAGATGATAATGATGATGATGAAGATGATCTTAATGAAGATTTTGATGACACAACTGAAGAGGTTCTCCTGCTAGATCTAGATCCATCACCAACCAGTGCTACAGGTTCAGTCACATGTTTTTCTGCCTCATTCAGTGTTTTATAAGGTTCTTTTGTGGTTATTCTTGTTTCAGATGATGTTCTATCTTTTGTGGTTATATTAGAAAAATCTTCACTGTTTTCTGTATCAATAAAGAAAATATAAAATTACATGTCAGTGTTCTATATTAAGCGATTTGTATGAATCAATAAAATAAGATTCTATGTATGATTTATATTTTTTTTAACAGAGTATATCTTTTTGTCAGAGTTTGTGTATAGTTAAGCTTCTTTATGTCCCATTACGTACTTTAGGTGAACATTGTTATTTAGATTTAGTTAACATAATGTTTGGCTACCACATAACTAAGTATTTATTTAGTGATTTCATTAGTTGGGACAACATTTTAAAACTAAATATTTGTTTGGTAATTTCACTATTCGGAAGAACATTTTAAAACTAAATATTTGTTTGGTAATTTCACTATTTGGAAGAACATTTTAAAAATAAATATTTGTTTAGTGATTTCACTGCTTGGAACATTTTAAAACTAAATATTTGTTTAGTTATTTCACTATTTGGAAGAACATTTTAAAACTAAAGTATTTGTTTATTGATTTCACTGCTTGGAATAACATTATAAAACTATAGCATTTGTTTAGTGATTTCACTGCTTGGAACAACATTTTAAAATTAAATATTTGTTTAGTTATTTCACTATTTGGAAGAACATTTTAAAACTAAAGTATTTGTTTATTGATTTCACTATTTGCAACAACATTATAAAACTATAGCATTTGTTTAGTGATTTCACTGCTTGGAACAACATTTTAAAATTAAATATTTGTTTAGTGATATCACTGCCTGCCGAGCGTGCTGTAAATGCCCATGCACTTCTTTCGTGTCGTCTTACAGATCCGTCTGTATAGATGACTGCATCTTTCTCATCGGTGTTATCGCAGATGGGACCATTGACCTCTGCATTAACCATGACCGGGTTCTGTTCCCTACTTTTCCTGTCGAGTGTGACAATACATGAGAAAGTCCCCTTGAATGACGTAGGCACTGATATCCACTCCTCGCCAACGTTGATATTGGTAAACCCACAGACCTGTTTGATGACATCTTCTGCTCGGCCCACCCATGATTTTTCTCTTTTTATCCTGACACCTTTCCCTGTGTTGAGCACATGGTGCAATAGATGCTCTTTATCTGTACTAATCTTCAGGTATGCTCATGCTCTCCAGATCTTGATTCTGTCAACCATGGTTGGAAAGTCAAGAAGATACCTCATTGCTACACAGGGAGTGTCCCTTGTACATTCCAAGATAATGAGCATGGCTTCATTCTGTATTTTCTCCAGCCTGTCAATTTGAGTCGTACTGACAGTAAGAATTGTCAGGGCATACTCGATTGTCATGTTTATTTCCTTCAATTGTTGTAGGATTTTCTGCTAGTTATATAGTGTCATCAGCATATCTTAGGTTATTGATTATCCTTCCATTAATGTTTAGGCCTGGCATCTCTATGTTGTTTTTAAAGATTTGCTCAGTGTATAGATTGAACAAGCTTGGTAGTAGAATACACCCCTGTTTTATTCCTCTTTTTATATCAATAGGTGCAGAGTTCTCTTTGTTATATTTTATTATTGGTGTTTTCTCCCAGTATAAATTACATATTAGTCATACGTCTGTGTCATCTAGATGTAATCTTTTAGGTAGTCTGTATGTTGTTTGTGGTGTATTCTATCAAAAGCTTTGGTGTAGTCTATGAAGCAGGCATATATTGGTTTGTTTACTTCTGTGTACTTTTTGTTTAATGGTCTCATGCAGAACAATGCTTCTTTTTTCGTCCCACTGTTTTTCCTAAATTCGAATTGTTGTTCTAATTTCATATTGATTTTATTCAGATTCCATCCGTGTAAAACTTTTAGCAAGATCTTTGTTACATGGCTCATTAGGCTTATTGTTCTAAAATCACAGCATTCAACTGCACCATTCTGTTTAGGCAAAGCAATGAAAGTTGATGTATTTAGTTTAATACATTAGTAACATTTGTTGATATGGTATGTATCCTGTATGGTATATGTTGTTGCATATGTCTGTGATCACTTGTTGTCAGGTCCTGTAGTTTTTCCTTTTCTCATTGTTTGTATAGCTTTTTCCACTTCTGATTTTAGGATTTTGTAGCCTGATGTACATTTTATAATTGATTTCTTTTCCCTTTCATCATAAAATGATTATGTTATATATTCCCTTTCACACGAAAAATGATAATAAGTATACATGTTGTTGGCTCCAGTTGCTTACTGATTAAATAAACATATTATCTATCCTATCTAACAGACAGCTTTTAATAGACACGATTAATCTTTGCCAAAGCAAGATGTCATGAATTTGTTATGGATTACAGACTGATATTAGATCATATTCTACACATCTTATATCCAAATACTTGATTTGAAAGTTATGACAAGCATCAAGACAAGCAAAAATATTACTTACCTTTAACAAATGATCCATCCAGTCCTCTTATTTCATCAAAAGCATCTTCAGCGGCTGCCGCTTCTGTTTTCTTTAGTGAAGTCACCTCATTCAAATTTTCTTTTTCACTCGGAAGTTCACCTACTCCACTGGTAGAGGATTTTGCTCTCACCTTGTCTTCACCCTCACTTTCATTCTCTGTGAGCTCACTAGATTCAACCTCCACATTAACTGTTTTCACCTCCCCAAAATCAGAAACATAATTTTCCTGAAGTTCTGCAGGAACATTAACAGTATTCTGGTCATGAGTTTTGTCTTTTTCTTTTTCCGAATCTCGAGAGGGCCGTCTTGTGGTAGAAGAAGATGATGATGATGATAGTGATGATGCTGAAGATGATCTTAATGAAGATTTTGATGTTAGAACTGAAGAGGTTCTTTTGCTAGATTCCTCATCAACCAGTGCTGTAGATTTAGATACAACATCAACACCATGTTCTTCTGACACTTTCTGTATTTTTTCAGGTTCTTTCTTGATTATTTTTGCCTCAGATGGTGCTACATCTTTAGTTGGTGTTTTAGGAAGTTCTTTACCATTTTCTGCATGAACAATAAAAATATATTGTCAGCCTCTGTCAATGTTGTAAGTTTAAAACATGATTTAACTTATACAACATATGTAATATTACATATTATGTTACATTTTATGTAATATTATTTATATGTCCAAAGTTTACAATTTAACCTAATTCTTTTTTTTTTTAAATTGGTGTCTTCTTTTCTTGGACAGTTTAAAGTAGACATGTTCCTTTAGCTTTAATTTCCTTATTTTTCTTCTCTCATTTTGCAAAGCTGTCTTTTTGATGAATTTGGTTGACATTAACAGATTCTTTAAGGGATCATGAAATTCTGTGTTTAAAATGTAGTTTTGTTTGTCAAGTGTGCATCTCTCAAGGCATTGGACTGATTGTAGTCTTGTAATATGTGCAATGAAGTCTGCTGTGTTTGTCCACACGCTTACAATTTTTGTGTTTTGACTCTTGAACTTTGTGTAAATGGTTTCGAAGTAGATTGTGTATTTTTCTTTGTCAGAAGATGATGACCTACTCCTCCTGATCAAGTAGGTGGTAATCATTCTGCTACAGTTAGGTACTTCTGGTCCTTTTATCATTAAAGGTGTCTTTATCACAGAGAAACATGTAAAATAATCAGCCTATTTGGCCAATATACATCTTATAACAATGTTTGCAGATGAAAGCGTATATTTTATCCCGTAATCTTAAATACACTATCATCTGTAAATGCTGTCACAAGATGTATATTGGTCAAACATGCTGATGTTTAGGAGATAGGGTCAGTGAACACAAGATGATTCTGGCACTCTGGTCTCCTCTCATTTCAGATCACCAAGCCATGATACCTCTGAGGACTTCCAGGTTACTGGCATCATCTGATACCCAAAGAAAATAAACATAAAATGGTACTAAGCAGCTAAACTAACCGAAAGACAAGAAACGCGACAATGTTTCGGCAAAAGCCTTCATCGAGTATACCAAACAAACTATATACATTAAACATAAAATTCTGAGTTAGAATATACAACAACTACATAGTTCTAAAAAATTGCAGAAAAAAACTGTGGCCAGGATTTTCATAGTCTGGTAAAAGATTAATAGATAATAGGGCAAGTAGGATTTAATTAGACTAAAGGAACCAAACAGGAGCCGCGATAGCTCAGTGGTTAGTGAACTGGACTATAAAGGACAAGATGTAGGGTTCGATCCAAACCGATGGCTTCTGGTTCATCCAGCCTTTAATGGGTACTGGATTTTTTTCTGGGAAAGTAAAGTGGCACAGGCGTAATACTGACCACATTACCCCAAAAATCATGTGTCGAAGGTCTGTAAAATTTATGGTCACTAACACCATATTCCCTATACGCCACTTGGCGTGACGGGGGCTCTTTACTTTTTTTTTTTTTAAAAGAACCAAACAATGAAAAATTGGAATAATGAAAGGAGGTGTCCCATAGGGTACAAAGAAAATGGGAAGAAGAGTAAAAGAAAGAGAGGATAGGGGTGGCAAGAGAGAAGAAGAGCAAGAGAGATAATAAAGATAACTCAGAGAGGAATAGGGATAGGACACAGGAAAGACATGACGAGGAGACCAGTAATTCAAGAAAATAGTAAAAAGAGTTTAATCCTCTCGAAATGATTAAAGTGGGCTATGAGTGGTTCTCCAACACGAACCAGCTATGGGTATCAGAGGAACACGAGATGATGCCAGTAACACTAAAGTCATCAGAGGTATTATATCCTGGCAATCTAGAATAGGAAGAAACAGGAATGCCAGAATCATGTTTGATGTCTGATAAGTGTTCACATATTCGGTCCCCCAAGCATCGGCCTGTTTGGCTAATATATATTTTGAGACAAAGTTGGCAGATAATGGTGTATATCAGATTACGGGAAATGCTTGTAAAGCCTTCCTGGATATCAAAAGAGCCATTCAGGAACAAGACTGTGAGAGTCTGTGGTACAAAAGGGCATGAACTGCATGATCTGTTGCAGCAGATCATACACAGTATGTTCTAACCAGGGTTGCGGAAGCAGCTCCTTACCAAAATGTCCCGAAGGTTCCTATCACGCTTAAAGGCCACCAACCATGTGTTACAGAATAGAAGGCGAGTAGTAGAGTCAAAATGGAGGATAGGTAGGTGTCGTTTCAGTATCCGGAGTGCAGGCAGATTGCGAAGGTTATGGGTAAGAGAGAGAAGAGTTCTGTTAGAAGGAGGGCAGGTGGTGGGGGTAAAAGCTAGGGTGCAGGTAATAGGGAGAACTTTCTGGAAAGCAGATTGCAGGACAGATTTAATGTCAAGATGACGATGAAAGAATTCCAACATAAAGTGGGCCTGATGGGGAAATTTGTCATCTTGGTCAGAGGCGTCTGAGGCTCAGAAGTTGAGAAAAAGGTATAGAGTTATGACAGGTGCGAGGGTGTGAAGAGGAATAGAGGAGTTTAGAGTGAGCATCAGTCAGTTTATAAAATACAAAGGTAAGTAAACCTGGTGAGTGAAGGGAGACTGAGATGTCTAAAAAGGTAACTAAGGAGGTAGAGATAGAGTACACAATCCAAATGGAGGAGTGAAATGAGCCCACAAAGTCCAAAAACTTGGTCAAATCAGGTTCTGAAAGATCAGATACCCTAAAATATCATCAAGATAGCAGATACCCTAAAACCATCATCAAGATACCGGTAATACATTAGAGGAAAGTGACCACTGAAGGAGGAAAGAATTTGGTGTTCTAAGTAGCCCATGAATAAGCAGGCATAGCTAGGGTCCATTTTTTTAAAGCTGTGTAGTTGTTTGTGTATTCTAACTCAGAACTTTTGTGTTTAACTGTGTATAGTTCGTTATGACTGATGAAGGCTTTTGCTGAAATGTAGCTTGTCTTGTCTTTCTGTTAGTTTAGCTGTTCAATAACATTTTATTTTATTTTCTTTGTTTTTTGCAGCTGTACACACATCCCCACATAATATTTCATATTTATTATACTTGATATCTGTGCTTATCTTCTCTGATACCCACAGTCAGTTCTCTTTGGAGAACAAACATTTTGAGAGGTTTAAATTCCTTTCACTTTTTCCTTTATTTACTGGCCTACTCTTACACTCTCTCCTGTGATCTATCTTTATTCCTCACTGCATTATCTTTATTGCCTCTCCTACTATTCTTCCCTCTCACCACCACTGCTTTCTTTCTTTCCTCCTACACTATGGGATCCCTCCTATCATCCATCCTGTGAGGATCCTTTCTCCTTTTTTTATTATGTTTGGCTCCTTTTTGGCCCTTGAGGCCTATTGACTATTTATTATGTGACTAACAGGCACTTAGGTCCAGGCAACACTTCTTCTTCCGCCATTTTGAGATCACTACTTGCCGGTCTTTTGTGTTTAATTTTTGTATTATTTGTTGATTTTTATCTGATAAAGGCTTTTATCAAGATGTTTTAGTTTGCTTTTTCACTCTATAGGTTTAGCGGCTTAATACCATTCTGTGTTTGTTCTACATGTTTTCTGCAGCTCTACGCATGACCCCACATGATATTCAATATATTGTAAATTTGTTTATACTTGAGCCTATCTCCACATAGAAACACCCTGACAGCTGCAGTTATGTAGTCCTCGATGAAAGATAATGAATAAGTTAGTACTTACTTTGCTTGGATGATGCTTGTGTGCTTGTTTCAATAGGCTCATTTTTACGTTTGACAGTTTGAATTTTTGATCTGGAATCATCTTCCTGTATAAGAATAATAAATGATTTAGAAATATAATTTTAAAAGAAATAAGTAAAGGATTCCCTTTATGCCTTAAAGTACATGGGGAATGTAGTGCTAGTGCTCATCATCTGTAAATGAGTACCAGAGATTTTTTTCTGGGAAAGTACGGTGGCCTGGCATGATATTGATCATATTAATATAAGAAGTATCATTGGTTATTAAAAAAAAACATGAACCATATTACCCTTAATATACATAGACATCAGTTCATAGAGATTCAGCAAGTCACCAAATTATGAAGCAGCTGTTAGATGATCAGAGTGACTATCAGAAATGTTGGATTGGACGAAATTTATAAATATTTATCTTAAGCTCAAAATCATTAACTGACCATGAATGGTCTGTTATTTAGATACCTCCTCTATAAAAAAAACTCTGCTGGAACATGCTGGGATTCTGAGCATGTTAATTATGCTTCGGCAACATTGTGAAAGATAACCAGATCACTTTTATAAAAAAAGGAAAGATGGGTTTAAAGTTGAGAACTGGCTTCTAGGAAAAGAAGCAAAGCTTTCTATGCTAATGAGTGAAACATAAGCCATTGAAATATAAAAAAAAACATGTTAATTTAATGATGGCAACAATCTGCATCAAAATTTGGCAACTTTGATGGCATACACTGTCATAGGTGCTTCTGTCCACCACTTGATGCTGCCAGTTCACTTTAGTTTTCATCTGTCTCTGACTTGTTTACCTTACATTTTGACCTCCAAGGTGACTTTCAATAAGTTATTATCAATAAGTTATTATCCAGAGTCCAAAAAATTGCATTTGTTTTTTTCAAATTATGATCAATATTTCATTCTTCATTTTCACTTGTTCACTTCAAAATTAATGATTAATTATCTTCTTCATATACTCAATTCAATTCTTTGATTTCTCTATAATTTCACATTATAAGGGCTTCAATTTTCTTATCTGTTTTCTTAATTAGTGTCCATTTTTATATACCATACAGGAATATTTAGTAGATATAGCACTTTATTATTTTCAGTTTTTTTTTTTTTTTTATATATATATATTTTTAATATCTTTTAATATCTTCTTTGCATATATTTCCTGTTGTTAAAAATTTATTTTGTCACCCCTAATTTATTTGTTTATTTCTGTCTCACATTTTTCATTCCATCAGAAATGGGTACCAGAGTAGCACTTTGGGAAGGTGTGGAATGCCGCCCCACATTGTGAGTTTTGATGCTTGAAGCAACACTATCCAGAAGTCTCCGAATGCTTCTGTATAGGCAGTCGAGCACATATGGGTGAAAACTTGCGTGCTAAGACACCGATTCAAATCTCGTACTTTACCTTTACCGTTATTTTCCATTACTTGCAATGACATATTCAAGATATCTATATTCTTGAACTCCATCTCTAGGTTCTTTCAATCTACTTTGATATTTATTGGTCAGTTTTGTGTGATGTCAGCGCCACTATTTATTAGCTTACGCAGTTGTTTGTCATTGCTACTTTAGTTTATTGGCTCATTTGTGTCTTTCCAAGAATATGAAATACACAAGCCTCTTTTAGCAAACGTTCAAAACTGAATAGAAGAAACTGTATCTTAATTTTCTAACTTTTGTGGTTAAAAATGGAATATTGTATCTTGGAAACACTCAAATTTGCCAATCTTTGATTTCTTTGTTATGAACATAAACTACTAAATTATCTATCTATCTTTCTATCTATCTTTCTATCTATCTATTGTCCTTTTGAGCCGAAGTCGTCACATAGGGTAGAACCACAATCTAGAAAACAGAAACCTTGCATGGTATATATTGCAGAGATCACTGCTTCTAAAATCTATGGCTCTGTTTCCATAACAATACTTTTTACAATGACAGCTTGTCAAGCCACCGATCCACCTCCTTAGTTGTCTCTTATGACATGCCTGGAAGGTCACAGTGTCCCTATTCTTTATTTCCCTCATAATGAGGCCCCAGTAACACACAGGTTACTAAATACTAAATTATCATTCATACAGAAAATAAAAATATATAAAATGGTATTAAACAGTTCTATCAATCTAAGGAGAGATAAGACTACACAAAGTAGTTTGTCTCACCTCTACTTTGCTTCAGCTGCTTAATACCATTTTATATATTTTTATTTTCTATTTTTTCTGCAGCTCTGCTTGAGGCTTACCATAATATTTAGTGCATTGTTTCATCATCATCAAATGCCATCTCCGCAACGAAGGCTGGCTACCATGGAGCATCACTCTGCTCTGTCTCTTGCTTTGATGGTGCAGGTTGTCATAGGCTGGTTTGTCCATCTTTTGATGTTACTCGTCCATGTTAGTCTTGGTCTGCCTCTGCCTCTTTTACCTTGTATTTTCCTCTCCAGGATTACATTTAGTAGGCTGTTGTTCTTTTAACATGGCCCAAAAATCGCATTTGTCTTGTTTGAATTGTGTTTAGTAGTTCTCTTTTCATTTTTAGTTGTTTTAAGACTTCATCATTTGTTTTATTTTCCTTCCATCCAATTCTACCTATTCTTCTATATATCCACATTTCAAAGGCTTCAGTTCTCTGTTCTGTTTTCTTGTCTAATGTCCATATTTCTGCACCATATAGGAATGTTGAGAAGACATAACATTTTGCTATTCTTAGAATTCTTAGTATATTGTTTGCAATATAATAAATCATATTTTTGTGCTTGTTTCTATCTATCATTCATACATAAATGTTTACTGTAACAAAAAAAATTGTACATTGTATATTTGTGGTATCACAGATTAAAACTATTGTGGTATCACAAATTAAAACTATTGTGGTATCACAAATTAAAACTATCGTGGTATCACAAATTAAAACTATTGTGGTATCACAAATTAAAACTATTGTGGTATCACAGATTAAAACTATTGTGGTATCACAAATTAAAACTATTGTGGTATCACAAATTAAAACTATTGTGGTATCACAAATTAAAACTATTGTGGTATCACAAATTAAAACTATTGTGGTATCACAAATTAAAACTATTGTGGTATCACAAATTAAAACTATCGTGGTATCACAAATTAAAATTATCATGATATCACAAATTAAAACTATCGTGGTATCACAAATTAAAACTATTGTGGTATCACAAATTAAAACTATTGTGGTATCACAAATTAAAACTATTGTGGTATCACAAATTAAACTATCGTGGTATCACAAATTAAAACTATCGTGGTATCACAAATTAAAACTATTGTGGTATCACAAATTAAAACTATTGTGGTATCACAAATTAAAACTATTGTGGTATCACAGATTAAAACTATCGTGGTATCACAAATTAAAACTATCGTGGTATCACAAATTAAAACTATCGTGGTATCACAAATTAAAACTATTGTGGTATCACAAATTAAAACTATTGTGGTATCACAAATTAAAACTATTGTGGTATCACAAATTAAAACTATCGTGGTATCACAAATTAAAACTATCGTGGTATCACAAATTAAAACTATCGTGGTATCACAAATTAAAACTATCGTGGTATCACAAATTAAAATTATCATGATATCACAAATTAAAACTATCATGGTATCACAAATTAAAACTATCGTGGTATCACAAATTAAAACTATTGTGGTATCAAATTAAAACTATCGTGGTATCACAAATTAAAACTATCGTGGTATCACAAATTAAAACTATCGTGGTATCACAAATTAAAACTATCTCAATATATTTAAGAATGAATGGAACATACTAGGCTCCAGACATCTTCTTACATAAATGCTCTTAAATTTCTAAGATAAGTACTAAAATGCCATTTTGAAATCAGAACAAATAGCTGTGCATAGTTTTAGAGTTCTTAATATTTATATCCAATCTATACAGCTTGCTTGTCTTTTTTATTTTGCTTTTATTTCAGTTTTCACAAATTATTGTAGTTATGTGTTTTCTGCCAGTAATACTGTGTCATCAGCAAATCTTAGGTTATTAATTATTCATCCATTGATGTTTAAACCAGAAGAGCAAATGGGCAAATTGACTCTTTCCATATGTTTTGACGCAATGTGTGCCATGCCCTTTTCTGCCGCGCACGTTTCTTTGCATAGTGTGTCACACTTAATTTGATTAGTGTGAACTGTCATCAAACCATATTCTTTTTACATGTTTTGTATTATCTTGGTATTGGTGAAATCTAATATCTTGTTCAATTATCTAAAATAATTAATATATAATATGTTATATGTTAAATAAATATAAAAATATGTAGATTGATTCTTAAAACCATGAAAATGGTTTTTTTTTCTGAAATATCTTCTGCTGCTTTAATAAAAAGCTTTTGTACTGAAGAGATAATACTTGAACATGCTACAAACCAGGTGAATGCAAGCTGAAATCATGGCAAAGTCTAAAATATTTTGTTATATTGGGGTTAAATCAAAACTCTGAGCTGAACATCTCAATGCAGTTGCATTGAAGAGTAGATTTTATTTCCTAGTCCTATGATTGTTTCCCTAGCAGACCATAGATATTAGATAGATGTTATACAGACAGTTTCTTTTTTTTGCACATTTAAGTCTGGCATTCCATGTCTTTAAATACCTGCTAAATTTATAGACTGAACTGACTGATATAACATGAATAAAACACAGCCCTATATTACTCCTCTCTTTATATTAATATTAAGGGAAGAATTCTCTCTATTATATATTATCACTGCTGTCTGGTCTAAGTAAGAGTTATATCTCAGTCTTATGTCTGCATCAATGAGATGCATATCTTTCATTCCATCAGTTGTTTATGATGTAGTCTGTTAAAGGTTTTTTGGTATAATCTCTGAAACATGCATAAACTGGCTTGTTTACTTCTGTATACTTTTGCCTTTCATCCTAATGCATCCTCAAGAAAGAATACCTACGTTTATTTCTAATTTTTACCTTTTCCTTTTTCTTGGAACTTGAGCTATCTGATTTTTTTTTCTGCAGACTTGGTGTTTTGTTTCTTGATTCATCACTTCTACTTGCTAAAAGTCATGAAGAAACAACAATAATACATTATGCAGTAAACTAACTAGAAGTAATAAAGAAGACATTCATATTTTTAAATCATTAGTGTGCATGAAGAGCATGTCTGTAGGCTGGATTTAACTGCGGATTGATTCATAGTGAGAAACAGAAAAATAGATAAACTAGGAAGTGATAGAAATGAATCCAAAAATGGACAACAGAGATAACTAATAGAGTGGTAAAGTTCTGCTGATCATCCATCCTTGTTGATATAGACCACTCTCTATTAGAGTGTGTTGGAGATAGGCTGAAAGGTCAGCATAAGCTTCGGAGTGCCTACTACATTGAGCATTTGAATATTTTAACAGTTGACCTATTTGGATTTAATGACTGTTGATTTCTTTGGATATATTGATTGTTGACTTGTTTGGATGTGTTGATAACTGGATGTGATAATTGTTGACCTGCTGAAGAAAGTGATGTTGCACTAGATTTCATGCCATCTATATGCTTCAGGATCCCATTAACTTATATGCAATTTTATTTTTTTTAATGAGGACTTTTATGATGTATCATTCAAATTTATGGGAAACAGACAATTTATATAACTTTTTACATTTTTTTTCTTCACAAAACCTTATCTACACATAAAATTTTACAAAAATAAAATGTATGCAGAATGTAAAAGATGGCTCTGCTTATGCGTGAGCTGACCAATCAAATCATACCAACTTACATTTGAAATCACTATAAATATGAAGATGGTCCATGCTGAGCTACATATATCAGGCAGTGCTTCTAAGAAGAAGGTGGTAAAACCCAAAGTCAGCAACAAGTGACCATGCTACATTTCATTGCTCAACTGTAGTGAGATTTCTCAATTTAAAACATTGTAGATTTCTGTAAAACATGACAGACTGTAAGTAATCTCTATCTCACAATCTTTTCTGACTTTTCAGACAGACAAGGGAGAGCAATAGTTATGACAGCAAACAAGGGCAAAGGAAAAACTGATGCTGCTTTGATTACTGTTGGAATCTGTTTAGCGGAAAGAGAGATTAACACAGACATTTCTGCTAAAGTAATAGGAAAAATTATCTCAGAGCACAATGGAGCTTACATAACTTCAGTCTATGTACAAGAATGAAGACTGAGGAAGGTACTGCAGCCCTTGAGTGACTTTCTAGAAAATAGTTAATCAGGGAAGTTACAGTGTTGCTATTATTGCGATTCTGTGTCCATGTTTTGCAAAGTTTAAAGTAGATGACTGAGATACAATAGAATTGCACGTTTAATGGCTTCTGAATTTTTTTTTTTACTTATGAGAACTTACTATCATGAGACATGCAGGAGTTCAGAGAAATGAAAGATGGACAAATTGACTTTGAAAGTATTTGTAGGTCTTCTTCTATATTACTCTCCTTCTTTATTCTACTTCTTCTCTTCTTTTAGCATCAAGGGAAGATATATTTTGTTGTATTTTGCTTTTATTCTGCTGCTATTTTACCTATTGCGGTTAATATTCCATAAATCAATCATTTTTCATGATCAGCCTTTTGTTCTGGTGTTTCTTATAGCATTTGTTGATGACTCAATATGTTATATTTGTATGTATACTCTTTATGTCTGACCAAATTTGATATTTGTAGATGAATGTTAAATATAGAAAAATGGAGATTAAAAAATTTGTGAACGATCCAAGTTAGAATATGAAAATAACAACCGCTGACTAAAATAAATGAAGAAATGTGCACTCTGGAATCAAGTAAAACAGGATGACTGAGAGGCCAGGAACAAATTGAGTTTAACCAGCATATCTATCGCAGTTTGTTGAATGCAACTTATTACTTCTGTAGAACTGTTTTAGTGCATCAATAATAATATTTCAAAATTTAATATCTGGCCAAAGAGTATCAGCTTCAACGCAAATATTTAATATATGTAAACACAACATATTATGAAGATGATAAACATAATATTTATCTGCAAATTTTTTTAATTTGAGCTTACTTGATACAGTAATGAATTATCAAAAAATACTATAACATTTTTTCTTGATTTTTATAGTTGTCTTTTATCCTGAAAGGATTATCCGTTGCATTGAGCTGTTTAATTTAGTTTAGTTTAGTCAACAAATCATCTTCATTGCACAACAGACATATTCTTTTGATCCCCCCATAGCATGATCACCAGTATGAAGAATGCCCATCACATGCTACTGAAAGCACTGAAGGTGGCTTCAGCTCAGATGCATGAACTCAGTATCACCAGCGAAGATATTGATCCAAACTTCCTTTGTCGCCTCTTACAACATGCATAGCAGGTGACAGTGACTTTATTCTTGTCTCCCCTCTCCACGGTCAGAGTCCCAGTAGCTGCCACACGTGAGCTGTAGTTTACATTAATAAGTTTAACTGTGATGTACTTTATCATGACTCACCTCATTGTTACAATATTCTGAACTGAGTTAGTCTTCCATACTCTACTAACCAATCATTGTAACATATTTACAATAATACCATCGCGAGAAGGTTGAGTACAGACTTGGTTAACTGTAGTTCATAGTTACCCATATCAGTTGTTAGATCATAAGACTTTTGTAACAAGACACTGCCAGTTAATCAGTATTTCAGAAAAAAAGCAGCCTGATCAGCCACTATGGCTGCTTGAAGTGTTTAATAATTATCAGTACTTAGGCAGGTAGAATGGTTTGTGTTCTTTATTAACTCCAAATATTATAATTCTCTTCTCTTCTTCCTCTGTATTTCCCTCATCACTACTGCTCTTTATTGTCAACTCTTCTAATTCTCTTCTATTCTTCTTCTGTGTTTACCTCATCACTACTGCTCTTTATTGTCAACTCTTCTAATTCTCTTTTCTTCTTCTTCTGTGTTTTATCTCATCACTACTGCTCTTTATCATCAACTCTTTTAATTCTCTTCTATTCTTCTTCTGTGTTTACCTAATCACTACTGCTCTTTATTGTCAACTCTTCCATATTTCTCTTCTATTCTTCTTCTGTATTTACTTCATCACTACTGCTCTTTATTGTCAACTCTTCTAATTATCTTCTATTCTTCTTCTGTGTTTTACCTCATCACTACTGCTCTTTATTGTCAACTCTCAATGGGACTTTAAATGGACTTAGATGTGTTGTCTATAATTAATAGCAAACTGTAAATTCTGTGATTTTCGGACCAGCATCTAATTCTGTTTCCATAACCTGTTTTAGAAGCAGTGATCTTTGCAATATGTGCCATTTTGGCATTCAAGGTTTCTGTTTCTGAGATTGTGGTTCTGCCTTATGTGCTGTCTTTGGCTCGAAAGGACAATAGATAGATAGATAGATCTAATTCTGGCATGGCATTTTTGGGAACTGAGTTGCTTTCCCTCTACAATTCCTACCTGATTAAGCAGATTGGTTACTCTCTTACCAGACCACCATGTAGAGGTGGAGTAGGATCTTGACCAATTTTGGTTCACTGATCCTGACGTAAGCAGTCATTTTTGAGTCACTGACTACTTTCAGCTCAGGTGTTAGTGGGCATCTTGTGCCCAATTCTCTCCATTTTCTTTTTCGTGATCAGAGACTGACATGTCAGTCAATGACACACACTTTATGATATCTTATAGGATAATAGGTAGCTGCGATAGCTCAGTGGTTAGTGAACTGGACTACAAAGGACAAGAGGTAGAGTTCGATCCCAACCGACGGCTTCCGGGTACACCCAGCCTTTAATGGGTACTGGATTTTTTTCTGGGAAAGTAAAGCGGCACGGGCGTAATACCGACCACATTACCCCAAAAATCATGTGCCAAAGGTCTGTAAAATTTATGGTCACTAACACCATATTAACTATATGCCACTTGGAGTCACGGGGGCTCTTAACTTTTTTAGAATAATACCACAGTTTATCCATTTTTCAGTTCATAACATCTGTCACATGGTGCCCAAAGTCTAAACCATGCCATTCATCTATGCTTCCATCACACATGTGTACACATTATCCTTGGTCTGCCTCCATTTGGCATTCTCTTTAAAGTTCACTATTTGGAAGTTATTTTTACCGTTTCTGTGTAAAGCATTTATTTATAATCATTTGACATGACCTGTTCAGCCCCCACCCCGCTCTATTATAATTGTCTTCCTTATTTATTAATTGTAGATCTTGATCAGTTCTTGGTTGTTGTTTCTGTTTAACCAAAAAAAATTGAATATTTTGTATGAAATGTAGACAGTCTTGGCGGTTCCTTTTTTTCTTGCTCTCTGTTGCCCAAGATATTTAGGTGAAATAAAAGAACTAATGAAAGAATACAACTCTCATTAACCTTCTATCTATCTATTGACCTTTCAAGCTGTGTCCGCCCCAGAGAGCATAGACCCATATACTCGTTCTCTTTTTCTAAATTTTCTTTCTAGGAGTCTCAATCCTTGCAAAAATCTTTTATTAAATCTTGCCATTTATTTCTATTCTGAGCAAGCATCTCAATATCATTGAGAGAGCCGATCCCTGCTGCCTTTGCCTCTCTGATTAATGTTCTTCTCAGTGTCTCTCTTGGTCAGCCTCTTTTCCTCATGCCTGTTGTTTCACACTTGGGGATTGCTTTGTTATTCAGTTATTATTTCTTCTCATCTCATGTCCAAAATATGACCATTGTCTTTTCTTGATTACATTAACCTTAGCTCTGTTTTCTTATGTGTGTGTGTTGTCATCATCATCAAGTACCGGGCCTGCTGGCATAGGTGATCATGTCTCTCCACAACTTTCAATCTTGACAGTTATTTATCACTTCTGTTGTTAACCTACTGCCAAACCATTCTCTTAAGCTGTCTGGTATTTTTTCTCTTTGCTTCCTTCTATTTCTTCGTCTCTCAATTTTCACAGTTGTTACAATGTATTTGAGTTGTTCTCTTCTCATTACATGGCCAAAAAATGATGATTTCTTCCTAATATTGGAAATTAGCTCTCTTTTCGCTTTGCCTCATTCATTATGTTTTCATTACTCTTCTTAGCTGTCCATGGTATTCTCAACATTCTTTTGTAAAACCACATTTCTACAGACTCCAGTGATTTTCTTGTCTGTTGTCCTATTGTCCATGATTCACATCCATATGTTAAGACTGGCTCTGCATAACATTTAAGAACTCTTTTTCTTGTTTATTGTGGCGATTCATGATTGTACAAAGAAGTTACGATGGTGGTTTTTGTTGCCTTCCAATGTGTGTGTTGTACTGGCTGGAAATTACTGATGTACAGATTTAAACACAAGTGATATTGCATTTATCATGATAACAATATTTGCTCATCATAAAACAGTTGATTTATCATAAATAGAATACTTTATGAAAAGACAAGTAATTAAGATTAAAATATTTCATTAACATGATATAGTTCATTTATCAGAATTAAAATAGCTGATTACCATTAAACAACACATTCTTCATAATTTGAATACTTTTAATATGCAGAATCATCACAATTTTAAAAATGCAATTGTATATTAATAAACTGTGCAAATTTAGCAAATTGTGATATATTTGTGATAGAGCCAAAAGTAACAAATACATTTTTTTATGTATTTCATAGACAAGGGTTGATATGGCAGTGCCCAAAAATAAAAATAAATGTTTATTCTGAGCAGCAATAAGGCAGATAAGATATTTTTCCAGGTTTGATGAAATGTACTGCCATTTTTAAAAAATAGCGCTAAAAGCCTCTGATCTAAGTTCAATTTAAAACATCTGTACTTTAGTAAGTGAAGTAAACTAAGTAAGTAAAGGTTCCCTCCATGTCTTGCTAGACATATGAAGAATAAGGTGTTAGCAACTATTTTTTTCCATGACCATGGCACATTTTGGGCAGTATTGTCGATATCACACCAGGCCACTTTTACTTTCCACAAAAATCTCTGGTGCTAATTTTAAAAGGTTGGAGCCTCGTCAGTCAAAAAAACCTCTGCCACTTCTGAGAATTAAACTCTGACCATTCTGCTCAGAAAGCAAGTACACTAACCATTCAGCTACCAAACTCTAACACAGTAAGTATTTTCAAACAATTCAGTTATGCAGATAACATCCTACAGCAAAGTCTATCAAATGGGATTTCAGTGAATCAAACAGTTTTATGAATGACCACTTTCTCCATAAGAGATCTTTAATTTTAATAAATTAAACATTGCATTCTAATTATATTTTTCCAAGCTAGCAATGACAATATTTCATGTCCAAATAGCAATTAATAATTAAATTAACAACTTTTTTATTTCAATAACTTAGCAAATAACTGCAGATAAATTATTTTTAGATCATTTGGTCATATCTTGTGACAGTTAAAGTGACTGATCTGGTGATTTCCATAAATTCCTGCTTCCAACAGCTCTCTTGCAGAATGTAATTAATTCTGTATAGGATTTTATTCTCTGTGTTCTTTGAATAATTTCCATGGGGGAAAGTTTTCCTCATAGGAACCAAATTATAAAGAGTTCCCATTTGTAATCCTGCAGGAGTGTTTTCAGGGGACTGTGTTTTGAAGTGAGTATCTGTTTTCTTTTAGAAACTTTTTTACATATTGGTATTCTCAAAATTCCTCTGTCCTCAGTGTAAGCTAGAGTCCCTTAGCATTCAAGCAGGTATCATCTAACTTCTGAAGTATTCATATTTTTATCATCAAGAGTCAAGCACTTTGGGTATATCTATTTTTCCTAACAGGTCTGTCCAGGCAGTGACCATTTGACCTACTCTTTTCAAGCAGGGATCAGGCAAAAAATTGCAGTGCTCAGAAAAAAGGTAGCTTTTTCCAGGCCACATGTAGACCAAAACGTCATGATCTTTTTTTGTTCCATTTTTGTAAAGCTGTCACCATACTTTGTAGGAGTGTAAGTTACATCCCACCACTTGTTCCCTGCTCTTTTTAACTTTTAACTGCCAAGAGTCTTTTTACATGTCCAGAATGCACATGGACCTCCTGATTTTTTGCCATTATCCAAGAGGGCTAGACACTTAATTGCACTACATAGGACAGGAACATCTAAAACCACAAAGAAACCATGGATTCAAAAACAAAAATTCCCATCGCCTGAGGAGTGATTAAAACCTGAGATCTTTTCGCTCAGAGCTGATGTCTTAGATATAGATAACCCAGACTCTCAGTAGAGAATTGATTAGTGAATTGATCTACTGAAGACAGGTTCTAGGTTCACCCAGTCATAAATATGTTCCAGAGAATTGTTTAGGAAGGAAATTTGGCACTGGCATAATGCTGACCATATTGAAATTGTATCAGTGTTCAAAGCAATATGGATACTAACACCATATTCCCTGAATGCCTCAGAAAATTATAGTGTTCATTCTTCTTCTTTCTTCTACTCCTTGTACGTCCACCATAATTAGATACAAAATCTGACAAGATTCTTGCCTCCAGCTTGTATGGTGGCAGATTTTCTTTTTCAGGTTTAAATTATGAAACACTTTCATTTACTGAACACACAATTCTGATAAGTTTCCTTCACTCAGCTCACGGTGTAATTTTCTTCCTTTATTGGGCTCATAGTTTTGAGCATCCTGCACAGGATTAAAGTTCAGAAGATTTACTCATTTGACTCGATTTGAAACAGCCTTTCTTGCCCAAGTTCAAATTGTGACATTTATTTGACTCAAATTGTGTCAGGCAACATTTTAATTGTGACAAGTTTTCTTTGTAGTTGTACTTAATCAAAGGCCCCGATATCACTGCAAATGAATTAAAATCCATAAATGCTCAACTGCCTGTGACAGTGGAATCATCCGAATTAACATCTCTCTGAATTAACATCTCATTGCATTGAAGGATCCAAACAGAGAAAGGCAGCTGCAGTCCCTACCATAGCAGCTACGGCACACACCAAAAGACATAAGGCAAAACTGCACTGAAAGTGAACACTGCCAAACTGTCCTTAGTGATACAATATCATCATTCATCGCAAACAATCAAAATATCGAAACATGATCCGGATGAAAAACACAGCTCATGATGTACACAGAGCACTAAAATCAGTAGCTCAGGCAGCAAGCCAGACATGGAATATGAGGAAACGGGAACAAGGAACACTTTTCAAACAGAGCCTCAATGGTTCCTGTCACCTATCCACCATATTGACTGGAAGTCAATTTAATTTATTTCATTGTAGAGTTTCTTAAAAAGTAAGGAATTAAATATAAATTTGCAGTCACAGTATCAAACAAATACCAAGTCTTCCAACAACTAGAAAATATAATAAATATTGAAGATCATTGGAAACAGGTAAAGGATATATGGAAGGAGACATGAGAAGAAACCCTGTGGAAAAGAGAATGCCAGAAGAGACATAGATGACAAAAGAGACCATGGAGATAATTAAAGAAAGAAAGAATAAGAAAGCAGACATAAATAAAAGCAAAATGAGAAGTACTAAAGCGAAGACACAGGAAACTTACACAGAGGTGAACAAAGTGTGAAGATGAATTAAAATGGATAAGAGGAAATATATAGATGAACTAGCTAAAGAGACAGAGGAAGCCGCAAATAAAGGAAATATGAAATAACTGTACAATGACACAAAGAAATTAAGCGGAACATACAAACAGATCAATGCCTTTATTAAAAATAAGAAAGGAAATCTACTTAGTAATATAAGCAAACAAATGAAGAGATGGAATGAACACTTTGAAGTACTCTTGAACAGACCTGGCCCAAATAACCCTCCAGATATACTGCTAGCAGAAGAAGAGTTACATGTTAACTGTGAAAAGCCAAGCAAGGAAGAAATAATGAAAGCCATCATTAAAAAATGGTAAAGCCACAGGACCAGATTAAATTTCTTCAGAAGCCACAAAAGCAGATATTTAACACCTTTCTTTACTCTACTTAAATTGTGACAAATTTTCTCATTCTTAACTTTCTTATAACATACCAATTAGTGCAGTGATCGTGTCTTTCTACATTTTTCTGTCTGCAGTATTGTCTATTACTCCTGCTATTAACACCTTTCACATAACAATATCAACTTGGTCAAAATTGTATTCTCTTGCCCACATTCTCTATTTTTTCCTTAGTGTTAAGCCTAAAGTTAAGTTATGTCCCAGTTTTCCTTTTCTCGTAAAATTTCAAAAAAAAAGTTTGGTTTCTTTCATTGGGCATAAATTTATTTGTTACCATTTTTTTAATAGCACTTGCAGATGCTGTGGCAGTCAAGACAGCTGCTTAGTCGAATCAAGTTCAGGACTGGTGGCATTTTTCTTTGCAATGTGGTTTCAAGTGATTTTTTCTGGTTCGGATTTTCACTTATGAAGACAGCAGTAGTTCAGTCATATTCACCTGATCACAAAATCAACATGGTTTTAGTGCCTATGAGCTGAGATAGTGCTGCAGGTGACTAGCCATGGGGTGAACTGGAACAGTTTCCGGTCCCAGCTTTACTCTGGGACATGATGTGTGATCTGTGTTCCTGCAAATTTGCCACCAGCTGGACTGCAGTTTGACTGAGTGCTTCACTGAAGTGGAGGCCTGACTTCATTTGTTAGGAGAGCGATTCTAGGATACGGCTACTGATCATGAAGTCTATTATGGGAATTGCATGGATGCATGGGGATTGTGCTGCCTGTGATGCTGTTACAGCGACCCAGAAGTGTCCATTTTGAGCAGCGCATCATATATACAATTTAATGTGGCACATTCAATAGAACAGTTTCTATGAATGTAAAAACTCTCAATTTTATAGAACGCAACACATTCAATAGAACAGTTTTTATTAATGTAAAAACCCTCAATTTTACAGAACACAACACATTCAATACAACAGTTTTTATGAATGTAAAAACCCTCAATTTATAGAACACAACACATTCAATAGAACAGTTTTTATTAATGTAAAAACCCTCAATTTTATAGAATGCAACACATTCAATAGAACAGTTTTTATTAATGTAAAAACTCTCAATTTTATAGAACGCAACACATTCAATAGAACAGTTTCTATGAATGTAAAAACTCTCAATTTTACAGAACGCAACACATTCAATAGAACAGTATAGACGATCGGGATAAACACTTTGTTGCAGGAATTGGGACTGAGCTGATATCAGAACGCCCTGCCTGCAGTGAAGCTATTCCATTCTAAAGTTACAATTTTGATTTCAACTGTTTTTAACTAGTCAAATTTAAGTGAAAAGTTTCATTCCTTAAACACAAACATTGCCTTCTCTAGCTCAAAATTATATTGGTTTCTTCCATTAAATTCCATCTCTGATATATTTTCAACACTAAGTTTCATATAAAATGCATTTGATCATAAAACTTGATATTTGATTTTAAAAAATTAATTTGGCTAATAATGGGAGTAATTTATTTTTGCTGTGGTCTGTCACAAGAGAATATAAGAGGACAAGACAAATAAAAACCACCAAACCAGGATTTTGATAAAACCATTCTCTTATTTGTGACATAAGATGAAATTTTCTTCCTAAAATCGATGAACATGCCACCAAATACAGCCTCATCTATGATGGCATTTAATATTTTTCTGCTTACTTTCAGATTAATTTTCTTCTGTTGGGGGCCTCAGTAGCCTAGTTTGGAAAACCACCTGACTGGACTACCGACATTCCGTTTTCGATTCCCGCTGGAAGCAGTGTTAGTTGTACTCATGGTTGGAAGAAACTACCCCCACGGTCAACCCAACTGCCTGCAGAAATGGGTACCAGGGTATAGTATTCTAGGAAGTGAAGAATGCTGCTTTGCATTGTGAGTTTCAATGTTTGAAGCAGCACTATCCAGAATTATTCAAAAACTTCTGGATAGGCGGCCAAGCACATATGGGTGAAAACTCACATGCTTAGACACCAATTCAAGGCTTGTACTTTACTTACTTTCTTCTGATGAGAAATAAGAGATCTTCCTTGGACTAGGAGCATCAAAAGCAGCTTCTCTAAGTCGCTAAGTATCTGAACTCATAATCTCTGTCAGTCCTGGCAGTTCTAAAAACCCCAGGAAAAGTGAGCTAGATAACTTGAGAACAACTCTAGATCAAATGTGCAATAACTTCCAGAGTGGTCATCCAGTGGATATCATCACACTGTAATATACACAGAAATGAGCGCACAGACAGATTAGCTGAGGAGGGATGAAGATTACCACAAGAGAACCATCTGGTCAGCTACGATGAAGCCAAATCCATCATTAAAGGCCAATACCATGAAAAATGGAAACAAGAACACCCAAAGTATAACGAGAGGGACGGATACCTCCAACTATCAAGGAGGGATCAGGTCATCATACCTCGCCTATGCACTGGCCACAACAGAATGATAAATCACATGTTCACCAAACTCAAAATAGGAACTACCAGCCAGTGCCACTGTACCCTGGATAACATGACAACTAAACATGTTCTACAGACAGAATTGCCCACAGCACACAGGCCTGAGAAGGATAATGTGGCCCACACCCACCTCCCTGGAAGAGAAACTATACAGGGTAACCGAATCACTTAAACAGACAGCTGCCTTCATACAAGAGTCTGGAATCCTAGTCTCAATGAGCCATGATCGCAGAAGAAGAAGAACTCATAACCCTCAATACAGGTTCTAAGTCTCCTAGAAAACTGCCTCTATGGTACATGTCATGTTCTATTAGTTCCTCAAAAGTGGAATTATGCATTCTTGAGGTGCGGAAGATTGGTTGCCTAATGTGGTATTGTTCACAAAGTTAAAACAAAGACACTTGGGAGTCATGACCCAGGCCGGCTGGCCCCTCTAGGATGTCCAGAAACTTCTTCTTCTTCTTTCTTTCCTCATTTACCTTTAAACATCGAGGGGAGATATAATTTGCGACCTTTAGCTCTCTTCAGTTCACCTCCATCTATCTATCTATCTACCAACGTTTTGAGCCGTAGCCAGCCTATAGAGCATGACCCAGATACTCTTTCTCTTATCTAAATTTTTATTCTAGTAGTTTTCAATCCTTCTAAAGATATTTTATCAAATCTTGCCATTTGGGAAAACTGGTTGGTCTTGAGGCAAGACACCGGCGTCAAGACAAAGAGGTTGTGGTTCAAATCCTGGCTGCACCAGTTGGGATTTTTATCTATGATTTCTCTCTGCGGCAACCACCCCTGGTCTCAGCAGCGAGGCCTAGGTTGAAATGTCAATGACTCATTGAAGGAAAAATATGAGCACCGCCGAAGATGGAGTTATCTGCCTGTGCGGCATGGGACCCCTGTGCACACTGCTGGCAGGGAAAAATAGATTAACACACAAAATTCAGTTCCTAGTCTCTTGGGACTTTGTCAGAGGTAAAAGCTGGCGAATGAAAAAAAAAAAATCTCGCCATTTGTCTCTGTTCTGAGCAAGCAACTCTATCTCATTGAGGGAGCTGATTCCTGCTGCTCTTGCCTCTCTGATCAATGTTCTTCTCAGTGCCTCTCTGGTCAGCCTCTTTTCCTCTTATGTTCACTTCTGCTGCTGTAATATTTCCTAGTGCTTCTATTATTCCATCAATCCATCTTTTTCATGGTCGGCCCTTGGTTCTGGTGTTCTTGCAACGTTTATTGAAGGCTCATTGTGTTGTATTTTAATCTTTATACCTTGTCACATGGCTAAACCATTTTATCTGTTGTTTCTCTATATATTCTATAAAAGTAAAAAAAAGTAAAGTACCCTCATCATGCCAAGTAGCATATAGGGAATATGGTGTCAGTGACCATAAATTTTACAGACCTTCAGTACATGATTTTTGGGGTAATGTGGTTGGTATTACGCCCATGCTGCTTTACTTTCCCAGAAAAAATCTGGTACCCATTTAAGGCTGGGTGAACCCGGAAGCCATTGGTTGGGATCGAACCATACCTCTTGTCCTTTGTAGTCCAGTTCACTAACCACTGAACTATTGCCGCTAAATATTCTATGGTGGGAACTATTCCTAGCTTTTTTTCTCAGTTCTTCATTTCTGATCTTATCTCTCAGGCTGTTTCCTGTCATTCGTCTGACACATTTCATCTCAGTAGAGGTCAAGAAACTAAAGGCCCTAAATACATGTTTGACAGGTCTCTTCTGATGATCAAATTGTTCACCTGCTGTAGAACTCTATATAAAGAGTTTCCTGTCACTGAATGTCATATTATTATCTGGTCATTGTTTAAAACCTTGTTGTCATTGTCGTTGTTGTTTTCATTGTCGTTGTTGTTGTTGTTGCATTCACCAGCTTTCATCTCTGACAAAGTCCCTAGAGACTAGGAACTGAATTTTGCATGTTAATCCATTTTTCCCTGGCAGCTGTGTGCACAGGGGTCCCTCGCCACACGGGCAGATAACTCCGACTTCGGAGGTACTCATGTTTTTTCCGTCGATGAGTAACTGACGTTTCAAGCCGAATCTCGCTGCTGAAACCAGGGGATGGTTGTCACAGAGAGAAATCATAAATAAAAATCCCAACTGGTGTGGCCAAGATTTGAACCTACAACCTCCCTGTCCCGAGGTCGGCGTCTTGCCTCGAGATCAACAAGTCCCCCATGGACTGGAGTATGAGGAATCTGCAACAAGGAACACTTTTCATGCATAGCCTTCAATTGTTCCCGCCGCCTATCCACCATTTAGTTATATACCCCGAAGCTCACGTCCTCCCGAAAATGATGACTGTCATACTTCTTTAAAAATGTATAGCACTTGATGATGTTAGGCCATCATTGTTGACTCCAATTCCGAACATACAAACACACAGTTGGTCACCAGATTATCCCTGTCGCACATCAAACAATAGACTGTAAGATTAGCGTAAGGCCGGTCTAGGGATTTACGATGAGCCATTACGATGACGTAGCATACATAGCAGTGTCGCAAGCACAGCAATGACACGTCCTTTCGATTCTTGATTACTCTAGTGAATGCAGCCTATGATGAACAAAATACAGTGCAAATTCCCTAAAGAAATAAAACTGTAGCTGACGAAGCATTTCACATTAATAAGTAACATACACAGTTTTAGACATATAAAGTGGAGATTAACCTCAATCACAGCACATCACACAATAATATTATCATATTCACTGTCTTCATGATAGCTAAAGCTGTCATTTCTGCCAGGGTGTAGGCTATTAGCAACAGAATTATAAACAGCATCTGGTACAATGACCTCTGGCACAACAATTGCACATGGCACTATGACTTCTGGCACTGTACTTGTACCTGGTGCAATGATTGCAGTCACAGTACTTGGTATAATGACATTATCTACAACATTTAGTGTGTTGACATCGGTCATGGTATTTGATATAATTGTATCTGATAAAATACCTGATACTGCATCCTCATTAACTGTACTTGATATAAAAACATCAGGGGCAGCACTTAGAATAATGATGTCAGATGTAATACTTGATGAAGTATCATCAGATGAAGTACTTGGTGTTATGCCCTCAGGTGGAGCAGTACCTGATGCAAAGCCTTTTAGTTGAGTACTTGTTGTTATGCTTTCAGGATGAACACTTTGTGTTATGTCTTCATGTTGTACACTTAGTGTCATGTCCTCATGTTGTACACTTAGTGTCATGTCCTCATGTTGTACACTTAGTGTCATGTCCTCATGTTGTACATTTAGTGTAATATCCTCATTTTGTACACTTAGTGTCATGTCCTCATGTTGTACACTTAGTGTCATGTCCTCATGTTGTACAATTTGTGTCATGTCCTCATGTTGTACACTTAGTGTCATGTCCTCATGATGTACACTTAGTGTCATGTCCTCATGTTGTACACTTAGTGTCATGCCCTGTGTAGGGAATCTGGTGTTTTGACTTCAGACAGAACACTGGGTTTTATGCTGTCAAGTACAGTACTTGGTACTATATCCTCAGGTACAGCACTTGGTGCTATGCCTTTAAGTACAGTACATGGTGCTAAATTCTCAGACTGAGCACTTGTTGCTGTGTCCTTAAGTACAGTACTTGACGTAATATCTTCAAATTGAGTACTTGGTGCTATACCCTCACATACAGTACTTGGTGTTATAGCTTCAAGTTGCACACTTGATGTTATATCCTCAAGTTGCACACTTGATGTTATATCCTCAAGTTGCACACTTGATGTTATATCCTCAAGTAAAGCATTTGTTGTAATTTTGTAACGTTGTGCTCTTGGTATTATACCCTCATGTGCAAGATGTCGTATGATGCCCTCAAATTTAGCACATGGTACTATGTCCTCAGGTACAACTTCCTGTGTTATGTCCTCAGGTACAACTTCCTGTGTTATGTCCTCAGGTACAACTTCCTGTGTTATGTTCTCAGGTACAACATCTTGTCTTATGTCCTCAGGTACAACTTCCTGTGTTATGTCCTCAGGTACAACTTCCTGTGTTATGTCCTCAGGTACAACTTCCTGTGTTATGTCCTCAGGTACAACTTCCTGTGTTATGTCCTCAGGTACAACTTCCTGTGTTATGTTCTCAGGTACAACATCTTGTCTTATGTCCTCAGGTACAACTTCCTGTGTTATGTCCTCAGGTACAACTTCCTGTGTTATGTTCTCAGGTACAACATCTTGTCTTATGTCCTCAGGTACAACTTCCTGTGTTATGTCCTCAGGTGCAGCTTCATGTGTTATGTCCTCAGGTACAACTTCCTGTGTTATGTCCTCAGGTGCAACTTCATGTGTTATGTTCTCAGGTACAACATCTTGTCTTATGTCCTCAGGTACAACTTCCTGTGTTATGTCCTCAGGTGCAGCTTCATGTGTTATGTTCTCAGGTACAACATCTTGTCTTATGTCCTCAGGTACAACGTCCTGTGTTATGTCCTCAGGTGCAGCTTCATGTTTTACGTTCTCAGGTACAACATCCTGTGTTATGTCCTCAGGTACAACATCCTGTCTTATGTCCTCAGGTGTAGCTTCCCGTGTTATGTCCTCAGGTGCAACTTCTTGTGTTATGTTCTCAGGTACAACATCCTGTCTTATGTCCTCAGGTGTAGCTTCCCGTGTTATGTCCTCAGGTGCAGCTTCCCGTATTATGTTCTCAGGTACAACATCCTGTGTTATGTCCTCAGGTACAACTTCCTGTGTTATATCCTCAGGTAAACTTCCTGTGTTATGTCCACAGGTACAACATTCTGTGCTATATCCTCAGGTACAACATCCTGTGTTATGTCCTCAGGTACAACATCTTGTGCTATGTCCTCAGCTACAATAAATTGTGTTACACCCTCAGCTGCAACACCATGTGTTATGTCCTCAGGTTCAATATTCTGTGCTATGTCCTCAGGTGCAGCACTCTGTGCTATGTCCTTAGATGTAGCAGCCAGTCTTATGTTCTCAGGTGCAGCACTCTGTGCTATATCCTCAGATGTAGCTGCCAGTCTTATGTTCTCAGGTGCAGCACTCTGTACTATGTCCTCAGATGTAGCAGCCAGTCTTATGTTCTCAGATGCAGCACTCTGTGCTATGTCCTCAGATGTAGCAGCCAGTCTTATGTTCTCATGTGCAGCACTTTGTGCTATATCCTCAGGTGTAGCAGCCAGTCTTATGTTCTCAGGTGCAGCACTCTGTACTATGTCCTCAGATGTAGCAGCCAGTCTTATGTTCTCATGTGCAGCACTTTGTGCTATATCCTCAGGTGTAGCAGCCAGTCTTATGTTCTCAGGTGCAGCACTCTGTACTATGTCCTCAGATGTAGCAGCCAGTCTTATGTTCTCAGGTGCAGCACTCTGTGCAATTATAATTCTTTGGGTACTGTCCTCAGGAGTAGCACTTGATGTTATGCCCTCAATTACAGTACCTTGTGTAATGTCCTCAGAAACAGCACTTGGCATTTTGCTCTCAGTTTCAGTACTTGATGTTATGCTCTCAATTACAGTACCTTGTGTAATATCCTCAGATTCAGCACTTTCCAGTTGAGCACCTGTTATAATGACCTCAGGAACAGACTCATTTCTAACATTTAACCTATACAGCCTTTCAGGACTGATATCACCCCCATCTTTGTTTGTAAATGAGGCTTGCATTGTGTCAGCTGATAAAATTGTTTTGTCTTCTTTTCTAATCTTGTTATCTTGCATTTGTTACAGCTTTCTCTGTTACATCTTTGAAAATCTGAGCTTGCACCAATATCTGAGCTGTTATCAAAACTGCAGCTGTTCTCAAAATGTGATTGTGTATCTCCTAGTTCTTTATTTTTAAAATCAACATAACTGTTTGTGTTACAGACTATCTGTGTAGTTTCTAAATTTGTGTCAGAATTTTCTGAATTGGTTCCATCAAAGCCTTTGAGGACAGATTCATATTTAATCATTCCTAGTTCTTTAGCATGTTGATCCATCTCACAATAGGTCACTTCTGTTGCTTGTTTTGACTTGATTGTATGTGAATTGGTTGCCACTTGGCTTATATTGTTATTGTGAAGTGTTGTAGGAGAAGAACCAACTGCATAAATAGTATCGTTCTTTGGGAGCTGCAGAGTTAGCTCTGTAATTTTACTTGCTTCACTGTTGATATCTTCATTCATAATTTGGTGATAGATAGTCATACCCTCCCATGAATGTTGACTACCAAAGCAAGTATTTTCATTCTGCTTCAGCTTGTTACTGTCATTTATTTGAGCTGAACTTTCAGGTTTCTTGTCAGTTTCATTAATAAAAAGACCTTGATAGTACTCTATATTTTGGGTATCATCCATGTTTTTGACCAAATTCTGGCCAGGTTTATTCAAACTAAAGATCATATCAATTAAATTTTGGTTTTCATTGTGGTCAGATATTTCTGGAATGTCACTATTATTACAGTGTGATAGTTTGTCAAATGAAACATCATCTTGGAAATGTTTTTCATTTTTTAATATCTCATAATTGTTGTCATAGTTCTGCATTTCTTCATAGTCATCATGAATTATTACTGTAATAGTGTCTGTGCATTTCGATTCTAGGTCTTTATTCTGTGCAGATTTTTCTAGAGAATTGGGTATGTCTGACCTGTTTTTGACATTATGAGATTGTGACACCTGGTCCAGAATGTTTTCATCTTTTTGGCCATGATGGTGGCCAGAAGTAAATTTTATACTGCCACTACTGCTACAGTCAATTTTTCCTGAATTATTTTCTATGCATAATTTGCTTTCAAGGTTTTGAAATTCTTGGAAAATTGTATCTTCAACTGGACAGCTTTTAATTGGCTTCTTTAAAGATATTACAACTGGCTTTGGTTCAATTCCTGGATTTATTTCATCTGGTTTCTGAGATCTGAGAATTGACACAGGTGTTCCTACATTAAAAAAGTGTTTTTTATTCAAAAGAGGCACTTCACAAAAAGCTACACGATTTTTGACATACCGATCAGCCTCACTAACAACATATCTAGTCCCCACAATCTCTGCATTTGAATCAAATTTCTCAGTGTTTTGGTCATCATTTGCAAAAAAATTGTGCTGGGGGGGTAGTTGTAGTCTATGTTTAAAATCTGTAGTCACTGCTAACTTATCCCTTACTTGCTTCAGATGTCCCTTCTGATCTTCTGTGACTTTAATTTCTGGCAGCATCTTTTGGTCAGGTGTCAGGTCTATTTTAACCGAAGACTCATTCTTTTGGTTTTTAGAAACTAAACACACTGGATTTTTCAAAGAATCTGAGTCAACATCCTTTGATGTATGACACTCACTTTCAATTAGAATTTGAATCTTTGTGTCTTTTTTGGGAGCAGCCTCTTTTAAAAATGTTTGCCTTTCCACGTGTGATGAACCTTTAATAACGGGTTCTGATTTGGTATTATTTTTATTAAAGTGTGATGTGTGTTTGTAATTCAGTTCATCTTCAAAAAGTGCTGCATTCAGAATCAATGACTGCAGTGGTAATGTTGTGTTTATATTATCATCCCTACCTTCAAATTGTTCTGAATCATAATGCTTGAAAAAATCCTTAAATTTAGTTTTTGCTTGTGGCACATCATCTTTAAATGTATTATCCTTAAGCATTTCACTTGCTTCTTTAGAGTTATCTATTCGTGTACCCTCTGGCTGTTGAATTTTTCTCCATGTATCAACCAGTACTCCACATTGTGAAGATTCTTCACTCACAAAACTTATTTCATTTATTTCAACCTTAGTACTAAGTGAACTTCTATTTTTTTCATCATTAAGTGGAATTTTATATCTTGAATCTCCATTTTCATCATTCTGACCCTGTTTTCCATAACTGATCAGGTCAGAATAGACTTCATCATTATTATTTTCCGTAGTGTCAACACCTACAAAACCACTAACAATTTTGACAGGCTGGATCAGATCTTTGAATATTTTACCAGAAAATGTTTCTTTTGTCTTCTTGGCTTTAGACTTTCTTCTTCTTTTGGCATCCTCTTTAGCTTGTTTCATCAAATGTTCATTTTCTCCTGTTTTCACCATTGGAATTGTTGTAATTTTCCCATCGACCCTTGTTGTATCACTAGGCTTATAAGCACTGTTATCATTCAAGTGATTATGTTCAGCATATCTTTCTACTAACTCATCAATAGTCATAGCAATCTTCAAATCTTTCACTTTCTGTTCCTCTTTTAAATGTTCCTGCACATATTTGCCCTCTGTATTAAAATGCAGTCTATCTTCATTGTTGTTAGATATATCACCCTTCTCTGATTCTTTTATCTTTTGAAACATGTCCTGTTGATTTGCACCCATTTCATTTCCCTCTTCATGACAAGAATTCCTCTGTATTTTGACTTTGCTATCTGTTTTACAATCTTCTCTTGCCTTCACTTTATAAAGACTTATACCTTGACCCACAAAGTCAGTGCTCCTATCACTGTTGTCATTTTTAAATTCAAAATATTCTATATCTCCAGGATTAGAAGAAGCAATAGCAGGGAGTTTCAGCTGGAGTTCTCTCTCCTGCTGACTGTCACAAACCTTTATCAATTTGTTTTCATCACAAACAGGGCCACAGTCAGTTTTCTTGACCTTCAGATTTGACAAAAATGTTTTACAACTCCTATCTGATACCATAATTGCTCTACAGCACTCGATATTCCTTGTACTAGCTAATTTAACTTCATTACTTTTATTTTTTCAATTCTGCTACAGCTTTTAATTTTAGGTACTAATTGATTGTGACTATTGTTAAAAGAATACCCTGAATTTGACCTAGACTGAAACTGACTTATCCTTATGTCAGTTCTGTTAACTTTTTGACCAGCATGGCTCTTCTCACTGCCAGCAGACAGACACTCATAGTCTGTCACTGGTAAATTACAGATTGAAGCATACTTTTTAGAAGATGCTATTTCAGACTCTATGTCTGAAACCTCATCCTCGGTGCCTACAGATTCACTTACATCAATTGTGCAAGTACGTATAGTTTCACTTTCTGATGTCATATCTCTGCTGTTATCATTACTACTACTGCTTCTATCAGAAGCCATTTTGGTTATATTTTTTGAATTCTCTCCATATTTCCTTTGTTTACTTTCCTTCACTGATATATTCAAACTGTTACGTTTATTTTTTCCTTCATTGGTAAATTTGTTTTCAGTCTTAGATATTCTCTTCTGTTCATCTTCTTCAATAATCTTTAACAGCATCAATTTCTTATATTCATAACAATGTTCCTTCTCTGAGACCTTGTTATGATAAGAGGTAGTACTACAGTAAGATGTCCCACTGCTGTAAAAAGAATCACTGCTAAATGAACTATTGCTATAATTAAAACTATCATCAGCAAAGCCATCACATTTTTCTTGTGTGGCTGATGACCTATGAACTCCATCATTTTCTAGGAAATAATTTTTCTTTAACTTAGACTTCTTGTCCTTGAACTCCACTTGTTTTTTTGTTTTATCAGCACCATGAAGATTTTCTTCTACTCCTTCAGCATAGTCATTATGCTCTTTCTGTTCACTTTTTGTGTGGTCTGAAAGAAGAAAAGAATTAAATGAGTTGATGCGTTTTTACAAAGCTGAGTAAATTTATCCAGAAATAGAATAATGTGACATTTAAAGCTTTTGACTATTAATGTCCGTGGGAACGCTGTCATGGTTGCTTACTTATTTACATTTTGGCAAGCGAACACTGACATGGTTACTCTCATTTTGTTTCGTTATAGTGAAATTACACATTTTAAACTCTAATAGAATTTCCTGTCTGTAGACACGCATCGGTCGATCAGTGGGCTAATTTGTTCATAAAATCGTCAAAATTTGTGTTGTTTTCTAAAGTCTTCAATCAGCTGATTCGTGTTTATAAGTGAAAAATGGCTAGCAGCAGTGAGGCATCTACTGCTCCTCATCGTGAATTATTTATTACAGCAGAGAAAGCTAGGAATTATGTTCTGAGAACTTTAAATGTAATAGTGACTTAGTTTAAGCACTGTTGGATTAAAATGGACCCCCACTTTGGGTAGGTGAGTACCATTTTTCATATAATTTTTTTTTTTTTTTACACAAATTTTGATTTTTAATTGCTAAATTCTTATCCTTCAATTTTTTTTTCAAAAATAATGTTTCTGATTATGAATCTGTGTCCTTTTTCCTTCAATTTTGTGCCTAATATATATGTCTATGACTTGTTATAGTGAAAATATGAAAGATTTAGTGAAAGAAGTATTTTTCAGGAAGAAAAATTTATGGCAAAACAGTAGTAACTGGGTAGAAAAACTACGGTCATTAAGAGTTAAGCACACAATATATTGGTTAGAAAATAAGGTTGCATAGAATAAAATATAAATATGAAACTAATGCTATCCTGATGCACACACAGACCTGCTGAGTAGGTCATATAGTCAGCATGACAAATTACTGACTGCCAAAAATATTGATATGTGGTGGGCTGCAGAAAACAAAACATAGACAAGGTGAACAAAAGAAGCTGAAGACCTTACTGAAAGCCTTCAATATTAATATTGACACATAAAAAATGTGGAGCAAGAAGGAACTATCAGGGTCGTATCTCTTCAGCATGGGTCTAAGTCATGGAGATAAGCAATAGAAAAGCAGCTGAACAACAGAAACAGGTAAGAAAGGTATGTGAAGTGAATTCCCTATCACCAGCAACATGTCCATACGGCCTAGGCTATCCTAAGTCTATGTCAGACTTCAGTTACATTGACACACATACTTGATTAACTCTTTCCATACGTTTAGCCGAACAGTGCATCACTCTCAATGTGATTAGTGTAAACTGTCATTAAACCATGTTCTTTTTACATGTCTTGTATCATCTTGGTATTGATGAAATCTAATTCCTACTTTAATTATCTAAATATGCATATGTAATATGTTAAGTGTTAGATAAATATAAACATGCAGATTAATTTTTAAAACCTGAAAAATTTTGTCTCTGAAATCCCTGCCGCTAAATTAATGATAACCTTCCTTACTGAAAGAGTTAAACTAACAATTGGATTAAAAGAGTAGTCTTCATCACTCTAATGGACAAACAACAACACTAATACAACTGTCTTTATCTTGTTGTGATTTTACAGTTGTAGTGTCCTGGGCAAGAAACCTGGCAGTCTAGAGATAAGGCATTGGCCTTTGAACATAAGGAAACCAGATTTAAATTGCACCATGAACAATAGTTCTGGGAAACTAGACACTGGGAAACATATGGAAATCCAAAGAAATTAGGTTAAATACAAAAATAAAAATTTTCAACTCAAATGTTTTAGTGCGGTCCTATTATATGGCTGTGAAACATGGAGAACAACAAAATTGACAATCACAAAGATACAGACTTTCATTAATGGAGGCTTACACAGAATAAAAGGATGGAAATGGCAGGACAAAATCACTAACATAGAATTATAGAAATGTACCAGTCAAACACCAGTGGATACAGAGATACAGTGAAGACGATGGCGCTGGATAGGACACACACTACGGAAGCCAACTGAGAGTATTACACAACAGGCCCTTTTTTGGAATCCCCTGTGGTAACGACAAAGAGGAAGACCAAGGAATTCTTGGAGAAGACAGATAGAAGCAGAGATGAAGATGATGGGGAAGACACGGAATGATCTTAAAAGAATGGCAAAAAACAGAACGACTTGGAAAGTGTTTGTTGAAGACCTATGCTCCACTGGGAGCTAAAAAGGTAGAAGAATGAACAATAGTAATGTTTTTACTTTGAATCTGTAGTTTCTTCAAAGCTTTACACTCCCCTGGTCTTTAGGTAGTGACTTACGATGTCTAGTCCTCTCATATAATAATGAAAAAGGTTCCATGTGCACTCTGGCAAGATTAGAGATCTCTTGGCAGGTAAAGTTTAAAAGAGTAAGTCAAAATGGCTGCTGCCAGGGAAAAATTTAAAGCAAATTCACCCATGTTGAAAACAAATGTGACAGGCCAAAAGGCATGGATATCGCAGATTTGCTGTAAAATAGTGACACAACACACTCACACCACTTAACAAGCAAGCAATAAGAAAAAGAACCTCAAAACTGTGATAAGCGAGAGTTCCCTACACACCTTAAATCATATTTTAAATTTATTGATAGTGACTTCAGTGACTTAATACACATTCTATGGGTGATGTGGTCAGTATCACTCTTAGCCACCATACTTTCCCCGAACAAATTTCTGGTACCCATTTTCAAAGACTGGGTAAACCCCAAAGTTGTAACGCTCTGAAAAAAAATTCACATCTATGAACTGAACCCATGAGAAAATAATTCACATCTATGACTGAACCCATGAGAACAAATTCACATCTATGAACTGAACCCATGAAAAAAAATTCACGTCTATGAACTGAACCCAATAACTTCTAGAATCTGTGTGTTGTGTTTTCTGTACTGTATTAATAAAAAGAAAGTAAGTAAACAAATAAGGAAATTAGAGAAATCATCAATCAACCACTAATATCATCAGTAATCAAGAAAAGACACTGGACATGTGCTGAGAAGAGATAATAACCAAATAGTAAAGCAAGCCCTCAAGTAGGAAACAACAGGTAAGAGGAAAAGAGGCTGACCCAGAAAAACACTGGGAAAGAAAATTGATCAGTGAGGCAAAGGTAGCAGGAATCGGCTCACTTAATTAGATCATGATGCTTGCACAGAACAGAAACAAATGGCGAGATTTGATAAAAGATCTTTGCAAGTACTGAGACTGCTAGAAAGAATATTTCAAAACAGGGAAAGAGTATCTGAGTCTATGCCCTAAGGGTCAACTACGGCTCAAAAAGTCAATAGATAGAGGTAAAGATTCCTGCTTGATTTAGTTGTTTAAGAGTAATATGGCGTGGTGTCCACATTCTTTAATTAATAAACAGCACATTTATGGGTGATGTGATGAGCATCAACATCAAGTCTCCTTATTTAATCAGTTAAAATACCTGGTACCCATTTTCAAAGGCATATAAATGTCGCAAAGGATTCCACACACATAAGTAATATGCAGATAGCAACGCTGCACACATATGTGCTCATATTTGTGTGGTCAGAGTTGATAACATGATTGTTGATATTTGCGTGTGCTTCAACAGCTCAACAACAGTAAATCACTTGTAGATAAGCTTTTTAATATTTAAATCCATTTTATTTCTCTCTTCTTCTTAGCATTCACCCATTAAGCGGCTGACAATATTTGTCCCTTTAGGCCCAACACATCCATCCTTAGTGTTCCAGTCTATTTAAAATCAAATATTACATTCAGCTAAGTCTAGTGAGAGTACTTTATTTCTGTGGTTCTAATTGTTTTTGTGTATTGTCTGTGTTTCCAAAAGGGTCTGCACTAAAATGCAATGTTTGAATTGTCTCGTGACATTTGTTATCAATGTAACGTTTTTATATTACCTTTTTTTTCCTCTTTTTTTTTGTTATCACTCCAATCAAACAAAAGTATTAAATAACTATACCAACAAAGAAACTAACAAAAATACAACTATTGATTACTTCTAAAAAGAATGATTTCATGAACTAACCTGTGAAAGTCGTTATCTGCTGAGTGAACTATCAACAAGCACATGCCAAAACCAGGTGTCAAAATTCAAAAATGGCAAAAATCGACTTCTGTGATGTGAGCGGCAGAACACCGGGTGATAAAATACTGATGTGAAACAACCAACTGTGCAATATACGTGGATATATCCTGTGTTATCAGTTAATAATTGTGAATACATAACACAAACAGCAATGTATGCAGATAAGCATGAATGGTATTTTTTTCAGAAGATTAGAAGATAAATTAGCAGAGAAAACACAGTAATAATCAGATCACTTCTTTTTCTGTGATCACACAATGATTACTCCCTTTAATTGTTGACCCTTGAAAGGTTATTTTTCTTCTTGTTCATCCTCTAATCCTGGGATTGTTGAGGTATCACTGACAGACTTTGTCAACCTTCTCCATTTATCTCAATTTTGATTCATTTTTTGAGACTCCAAAATCAAAGCCTATCTATTCATTGATGTTATCTTCCCATTCATTGATTTTATCTTCCCATTCATAGATTTTATCTTCCCATTTTTTTTCTCAGCCTACCTCTCCTTCTCCCTCCTTTTACAGTTCCTTGCAGAATTATCTTTACTAGGCCAGACAATTGAGGCATATGGTTTCCAAACCATTTAATTTTGCCATTCCTCACTGTAGCCAAAAGATCATCATGTACTCCAATTAGTTGTCATATCCTTTTTAGAACTTTTTTATTTGTGATGCGATCTAAGTAAGAGATGTCCACAATTTTACTATAACATTTCATTTCCTTAGTTTGTATTTCTTCTGTAGCTATGCTATAAGGGTCCATGTTTTGCAAGCGTTTAGAATAACTAATATAACAAGAGTTCACATCGGCTATATTTTAGAACTAAAAGAGTGATTTTGTACAAATATTTCCCATATGTTTAATATCACACTATCTTTGAGGTTGTTGCAAGGGTGAGAACATCAGAACTGTGTATCTTTCTCAATGTCAATAGTGAAGTGGAAATGAAGAAAAAGAGGGAGGTGTTTCATTTATCAGAAAAACATTATTACAAAATTAATGTCCATAAAAATGCCAAATTTGTTGATGGTATATCTGAAGTATGAAGTACAAGTATGATGAATTATTTGTGAATGTATCATGCTAAAAAAATATACTTTTGCCACACATATATACTTCAATTTTAATATTTTTATCACATCATAAAATTTGTGATTTGCTTAAACAAGTGACAGAAACCACAAAATGACAAAACAAATTGCCTGCATATAATATATTTTTTTTTAATGTTAACTAATAAATCTACTTAAATTAAGCTTTCTAATGTTATGCAGTTCTTCAGATAAGTTGATATCACATAAAGATATTACATCACAAGACAAAGAAAGTAATAGGAAAGTTTATATACACAGAATTTTGAAGAAAAAAAAGGCATTTTGATCATCAAAACTGGTGATAAATTTACTTACGTTTCTCATCAGAATCTGAAGAGCTTGAACTGCCAGTTGACTTATCGCTAGCCTCAAAGTCATCTTCATATTTGTCTGCAGAAATAAAATGTCGATTCGCTTAAACTTGTAAAAATGTTTTCAGGAAAAGAAAGGGTAAAAGATATTCTGTTACACATAATGTATAAGCAAGTTAAATTTTACATTTTACCACAATAAAGCACAACTTTTGGAAGAGGAACTAGTGCTGTCCCTTCATGTTATTACTTTTCTTTGGCATGAGCTAGCTCTTATGATACATTCCATGGTATGTCAGATCTGACACCAAAGAAACAGTATAACTCAATAAATAATGTTACTCTTAAGTTAGTTTTCATGCATTGAACTTTGACCAGTAACAGATCTATACAATTAATGGATTTCAGGCCATGCAATGGGAGCCGCGATAGCTCAGTGGTTAGTGAACTGGACTACAAAGGACAAGAGGTAGGGTTCAATCCAAACCGACTGCTTCCGGGTTCACACAGTTTTAAATGGGTACCAGATTTTTTCTGAGAAATTAAAGCGGCATGGGTGAAATACCGACCACATTACCCCAAAAAATCATGTGCTGAAGGTCTGTAAAATTTATGGTCACTAATACCATATTCCCTATATGCCACTTGGCGTGACGGGGGCTCTTTACATTTTTTACTTAGGCCCTGCAATGGAGTTTGTGTACAAGGATCAGAGTTCTCCCTGGAGGTTCTCAGTGTTTCAAGGAGAGGACCAGAAACCTATGGATGTACCCAGAGTGCAGTGATGATGATCACCACATAACACATTACTTTCCCCAACCTAGTGGACCAGGTACCTATTTATTCTTCACTGGGGTCAACAGAAACACATCAGACTGGAACTGAACCAAAATTCACTTCACTCTCAAAATGGTGTCTTTGGTACACATCTTTTTTAACTATAGATTATGATACCATTGTAAAAATTACCATCCAAAAATATATTTTTTAAATTCAGCAGTTTGCCATGGGCAAAGATTTACCATCTCCCTATACCTTCCTAATTATCATTAATTATCTGAGTGTTCGATATTTTTTTTTTATGTTGAAGTTTTTTTCACATACACCGTAATAAAAAAATACTACGGTATCGTAAAAATGCAGTTGATTTTTTTATAATTTAGGCCAATTTTCAAGAAGGAAACAGGCAAAATAAATGCAATGCTGTGGTAAAGCTGGTAGCAGGGAACAAGTAGTGGGGTGTAACATACACTCATACAAAGTATGGTGACAGCTATAAAAAAATAGGACAACACAAAATATTTTACATTCGGCCTACATGCGACATTCTTCAGAAAACAGGGACAACACAAATAGAAACAGACTATGAAATGAAGATATACTCTACTACACATTTTCAAGAAATTCATTTTCTTTATTTTTTTCCCATTTGACTGGGGAAAATATTCAGCTGTCTGTGAAAATCTCTTCAGCTGACTGTTGGAGAGACATGAAACAAACTCTAATCCTAAGTTAACAGTGAAGCACAGGGAATTTACCAAAAGTATGGGGAGCTTACTGAAAGTACAGGGAAATCATCGGCAACGAATAGGCTGGATGTGTCAAATGGACAAAGTACGCATCAAATAGCCAAAATGCAATGTGGGAATGTACCGCGAACAACAAATGGGCCGGATGTGTCACTGATGGGTCAACCTACAAAGTATGCATCAGACAGCCAAAGCGTAATGCGTGCGATGGACAATAAATCTGATTGAAATCAAGAAATAATTACTGTATGGGCTCAGCCACTGGCGGTTGCGTAAAATTCTAAATCTTAATTATTTACGCTAGTCACTTGTGAACCTTCATTGGGATCGATTTTGTTTCTGAGATAGAGAGGATACTCAAAAAAGTATCATAAATTAAAGATACTTATTTCATTTTTAGTGCTTTATGTCTTCTAATAGTGTGAAAAATGAATGCTTATGCTATTTACATCTGCAATAACACTGGATTTTAAAAAAATTCCACCAAAGGAGGAGTTCACTTTGGAAATCTTAATTTTGTCCTTAAGTGTCATTGTTCCATATTTTTGTAAACAAATTGTCCAAATAAATATTATTTTTGCAAATTACATGCCTAGTATTTTTTACTATGGTATCGTAAATGGGACAGTTACAGATATCTAGGTAGGTATCGTAATTAAGGGTTAAACACTGAGCTTCTAGATCTCATTTATCACTTTTATGTTTCACAGTATTTATTTCTCACTTATTTCACAATGTTTTAATAATTTATTTATCATTCTATAGTCCTTACTACCAATTATATTCTCAACATCTTCAAGAAATAAAGGTGATGGCATAATGAAATAAATTAATAATTTTCTATCATGGTTCATTAACAAAATTGTCTACCATTATTTTCGAATTTGTTACCTCTACCAAATTTAAAGCACTATTTTCTATATAGTTACTATTACCAAACTGGAAGCATATATTTCTATATTGTTACTATTATCATGGTTTAACAAGCCGCTATCGTAAAAACAATTTTGTTAATGAAACGTAGACCTGATATAGAATGTGTAAATTAGCAGTAGATAATAGTGATAGTTTTTTCAGCCCTAAAACAACAACAAAAATAGGATTCTGGAATGTATGAACAATGGCCGCGCCGACAAAAACAAGCACAAGTCGTGAGCGAGATGGATAGATACGATCTAGATATTTTAGGATTAAGCGAAATGCACTGGCTTGGAACAGGTAGGAAATCTGTTGATAATAAAATAGTAGTTTTTTTCTGGAAGGGAAGATGGAAAACACAGTGAAGGAGTAGGCATAATGATGACAGACATAGCTGCAAGAAGTTTATTAGAATGGGAACCGGTAAATAGCCGAGTGATACGAACACGCTACAAAACAAAACAAGGAAGACTTTCAATTGTTCAATGTTATGCGCCTACAAACGAAGCTGATGAAGTTAAGGACGATTTTTATAACCATCTACAACATCTTATAAACAAAATACCAAAACATGATCTTTTAATTGTAATGGGAGATTTCAACGCCAAAGTGGGAAAAGATAACGAAGGTGTGGAACATGTAATGGGGAGAGAAGGCTGTGATACTACAAGTCAGAATGGAGAAAGATAATAGGATTATGTTTAATAGAAAATTTAGCTACAGGTGGGACATTATTTCGACACAAAAATATTCACAAAACAACATGGATATCTCCTGATGATAGAACCTCAAATCAAATTGACCACCTGTGTATTAAACAACAATTCAGATCATCATTAATAGATGTAAGAGCATACAGAGGTGCTGATGTTAATAGTGACCACAACCTGTGTGTTGGGAAAATAAGATTAAAATTTAAAAGCCAACAGAAGAGATCAACTACACATAAATTTAATAGTCATAAACTGAAAGATGAAGTCATAAAGGAAAAGTTTAACACAGAGCTAAGTAATTGTTATACAGCACTCGGTGAAATAGACTTAGATATCAATGAAATGTGGGACTCGCAGAGCAAAATACTAATGACAGCAGCAGAAGCAAGGTCTGGACTGAAGAAAATGGAAAAACGAGCTTGGATTTCAGACACCACATGGAAATACATCAAAGAAAGAAGAGAAATGAAGAGAGCCATGACTAATGTAAAGACAGATCTTGGAAAGGTCCTGGCAAAAACAACATACAAAGAATTAGACAACAAAGTGAAAAGTTCAGCAAGAAGAGATACAAGAGCTTATATAGACAATTTCGTAGAGAAAGCAGAGACAGCTACAATTACAGGAGACAGCAGAACTCTCTATACTGTACAAAAGATGCTGACAAACACCTATACATCCAGTGGAACACCAATTCTAGACAAATCTGGATTAATGCTAACAACAAGCGCAGACATAAAAGCTCGTTGGGTGGAACACTTCAAGGAAATTCTTAACCGTTCACTACCCCACAGTTTAATAGATTTTGAAGCTGAAACACCAGCAGCAGAATTAGTTGTAAATTTAGATGACTTCACCTTGAGCGAAATATAAACCACCTTAAAGCTTATGACCAATAACAAGGCTGCTGGAGAGGATAAGTTAACAGCTGAGATCCTCAAGGCAATTGATAGCCATCATTTAATACATCTCCAGAAAATGTTCAACATCATTTGGAAAGCAGAGAAGACGCCTCATAAATGGAAAAAAGGAATCATTGTTAAGATTCCAAAAAAGGGCAATCTTAGAGATTGTAACAACTGGAGAGGCGTGACACTTTTGTCAGTTGCCTCAAAGTTATTCTGCAAAATCATCCAAAATAAAATAAAGGATTCAATAGATACAGTAAAGAACAGGCTGGGTTTAGAAAAGGGAGAAGCTGTCTTGACCACATTTTTACTCTATGACTTATATTGGAGGAACACATTGAAAAGCAAAAACCTTTTGTACTTAACTTCATCGACTTCAAAAAAGCATTTGACAGTATTCATCGAGATTCTTTGTGGAAAATTCTGAAGCAATATGGCTTACCATCAAAAATCATAAATATTATTAAAGACATGTATGATGGTTACACATGTGCAGTTCAAACAGAGGAAGGACTGAGCGAATGTTTCCCAATAGAAACTGGGGTTAAACAAGGATGTATTTTATCGCCCTTGTTATTTGGAGTTGTTATGGACTTCATAATGAAGAAATGCTGCACTGGTAATAAAGGCATCGAATGGATACAAGGAGACCATTTGGAGGACCTCGACTTTGCTGATGACATAGTTCTCATCAGCAGTCAGATAAAAACAATGCAGGAAAACACAAATGAACTATCATCAATAGCCAGCAAAATTGGGCTTGAGATCAATCATGAAAAGACTAAAGTCATGAAAAGCTTAATTCAAACAGACGACAAAATATACATGGAAGACAAACCAATGGAAGAGATCGATCATTTTATCTATCTTGGAAGTCACATTGATCGAGAAGGGGTACAAGCAAAGAAATTAGAATCAGAATAGCTAAAGCAGCAATGTCTTTCAGAAGCCTTGAAAAGTTGTAGAAATCAAAACTCATCAGCACAAACACAAAACTTAGACTATTCAAATCAAATGTACTATCAACCCTTACGTATGCGTGTGAAAGCTGGAAAACAACAAGAGATATAGAAACAAAGTTGAACGCATTTGAAAATAAATGTCTAAGGAAAATACTTGGTATAACATGGAATGAATTCAAAACAAACGAGGAAATTAGAGAAATCGGCAATCAACCACTAATATCTTCAGTAATAAAGAAAAGATGATGGTCATATGTTGGACATGTGATGAGAAGAGATAATAACCGAATAGCAAAGCAAGCCCTCATGTGGGAAACAACAGGTAAGAGAAAAAGAGGAAGACCCAGAGAGACACTGAGAAGAACATTGATGAGAGAGGCGAGGGCAGCAGGAATCGGCTCCCTCAATGAGATAGAGCCGCTTGCACAGAACATAGACAAATGGCGAGATTTGATAAAATATCTTTGAAAGAATTGAAAACTGCTAGAACAAAAATTCAGATGAAGGAGTATCTTGGTCTACACCCTATGGGCCAGCTACGGCTCAAAAGGCCAATAGATAGACTATTATCAAACTGGAAGCATACATTTCTATATAGTTACTATTACCAAACTGGAAGCATACATTTCCATATAGTTACTATTACCAAACTGGAAGCATATATTTCTATATTGTTACTATTACCAAACTGGAAGCATATATTTCTATATAGTTACTATTACCAAACTGGAAACATACATTTCTATATAGTTACTATTACCAAACTGGAAGCATACATTTCTATATAGTTACTATTACCAAACTGGAAGCATATATTTCTATATTGTTACTATTACCAAACTGGAAGCATACACTTCTATATTGTTACTATTACCAAACTGGAAGCGTATATTTCTATATTGTTACTATTACCAAACTGGAAGCATATATTTCTATATTGTTACTATTACCAAACTGGAAGCATATATTTCTATATTGTTACTATTACCAAACTGGAAGCATACACTTCTATATTGTTACTATTACCAAACTGGAAGCATATATTTCTATATTGTTACTATTACCAAACTGGAAGCATATATTTCTATATTGTTACTATTACCAAACTGGAAGCATATATTTCTATATTGTTACTATTACCAAACTGGTAGCATATATTTCTATATTGTTACTATAACTACATTTCATACCATTTCCCTTTGGGGCATCAATGTTATCAACTGGGACCAGAACCTGATTCTTTGATTGTGGAGCTGTTGATAAATTACAAGATTGTGTGATTAGTATAGATCCATTTCCTAAAATAAGATAGAATGTGGAAATAATAATGTAGAATTTATATTTTAAATATGACAGAGAAACAATTAATGCAGACGGTCTAACTCTTTCGATACGGAAGCTTTTTATCAATGCAACAGAGGATATTTCAAAGACAAAATTGTTTATGGTTTTAAGAATCAATGTACATATTTATATTTATCTAACTTGTAACAAATTATAAATGAATCTTTAGATAATTGAACAAGGTATTAGATTTCACCAATACCAAGATGATACAGGATGTGTAAATGGAATATGGTTTGATAATGGTTCACACTAATCAAATTGAGAGTGGCACACTATGCGGCGAAAAGTACGCAGCCGAAATCGGCTTGACGCACATTGCGGAAAAACGTACGGAAAGAGTTAAAAGTAAAACTATCATTACAATATGAATTATGTTTCTGGGGTCTGCAGGAAGGTTTACATTGGATACAGAATTAAGGTCGTATGGCTAGTGCTGTTACCTTCTTCTTGATTCACCCAACAGCTATTTCTCTCCATCATCCACACTTAATAGGAAGTTAAGTGGTCATAGATGCATTGAGCTATGATCTACATTAAGTTATGTTATCTGTGACTTTCAGATCAATCTTTGTGTCTCCAACACAGCATTTCACGAAAATGGGCTGCCTTCCCATATTAATCCCTGTTTGCATGACAAGGCTGTTACCAGATACAATAAACTGACCACTTTCACTCCATGAACGGGTCATTTATCTTCATTTCAGTCACAATATAGTAACTAGGTACTTATCATAGTTTTTTATTTTAATTTCCTCTCCACCTCAAATCCTCTGAGAAAATTTTTTTTTTTTAAATTAGACTCAGAAATTTTTTTTTTTTAAATTAGACTCTGCCTGATCAGGCAATGATAAGTTTTGATCAACCGAGTTTAAGGATTTCTGTGAATATGGTGATTGCTGATGATATGGTGGTGTTGCAATGGGGAAATGAATTATGATCATGTTAATTATCAATTAAGGTAAAGGATGGGGAATGAATAATGATTATGTTAATTATCAATTAAGGTAAAGGAAGGGGAATGAATTATGATTATCTTAATTATCAATTAAGGTAAAGGAAGGGAAATGAATTATGATTATCTTAATTATCAATTAAGGTAAAGGAAAGGGAATGAATTATGGTTATCTTAATTATCAATTAAGGTAAAGGAAGGGGAATGAATTATGATTATGTTAATTATCAATTAAGGTAAAGGAAGGGGAATGAATTATAATTACGTTGCTTATTAATTAAGATGATGTTGAGGTGATTATGATACTCATAACTGAGGAATGTGGTGAATGAAGTTAAGGAATGAGTGGTAATTATGATGATTGAAGACTTTGGTAGGAGGAGTGGAGAAATGAACTGCTTTTCCATTGTAGTGTAAAAATGAACAATAATGATTATGGTGGTAATTATAATGATTAAAGTTATTGATAGAAATAGAAGAATATTTGGTTGCTGTTGGGAGGATCATCAGCACTGTAAACTGGATGAACTCGTAGGTGCTCTGATACCTCCCTCGAGAAAATTTCAAGGAGAACCCTGACCCATGTGCACAAACTCCATAGCATGGTCTGGAATCCATAAATATATGGTGATTAAGGTGATTGAGGTGGTTTATGTGATTAAGGTGATTGATGTGATTAAGGTGATTGTGGTAATTAAGGTGATTGTGGTGATTGAAGAGACTGTGATGACTGAGATAATTAAGGTGATTGTGGTAATTAAGGTGATTGTGGTGATTGAAGAGATTGTGATGACTGAGATAATTAAGGTGATTGTGGTGATTAAGGTGATTGAAGTGATTAAGGTGATTGATTTGATTGAGGTAATTAATGTGTTTGAAGTGATTAAGGTGATTGTGGTGATTGAGGAGATTGTGATGACTGAGATAATTAAGGTGATTGTGATGATTAAGGTGATTGAAGTGATTAAGGTGATTGTGGTGATTAATGTGATTGAGGTAATTAATTAAGGTGATTAAGGTGATTGAAGTGATTGTGGTGATTAAGGTGATTGTGATGACTGAAGTGATTAAGGTGATTGTGATAATTAAGGTGATTGAGGTGATTGTGATGATTGAGGAGATTGTGGTGATTGGGATTATTAAGGTGATAGTGGTGATTGAAGTGATTAAGGTGATTATGGTGATTGTGGTGATTAAGGTGATTGTGGTGATTGTGGTGATTGAGGTGATTAGGTGATCATGGTGATTGAAGTAATTAAGGTGATTGTGGTGATTGAAGTGACTATGGTGACTGAGGTGATTAAGGTGAATATGGTGATTAAGGTGATTGAGGTGATTGAAGTGATTATGGTGACTGAGATGATTAAGGTGATTGTGATAATTAAGGTGATTGTGATGATTGAGGAGATTGTGGTGATTGGGATTATTAAGGTGATTTTGGTGATTGAAGTGATTAAGGTGATTGTGGTGATTATAGTGATTGTGGTGATTAAGATGATTGTGGTGATTAAGGTGATTGTGGTGATTGAGGTGATTAAGGTGATTGTGGTGATTGAAGTAATTAAGGTGATTGTGGTGATTATGGTGACTGAAGTGATTAAGGTGATTGTGGTGATTAAGGTGATTGAGGTGATTGAAGTGATTATGGTGACTGAGGTGATTAAGGTGATTGTGGTGATTGATGTGATTGTGGTAAATAAGGTGATTGTGGTGATTGAAGTGATTAAGGTGATTGTGTTGATTGAGGAGATTGTGATGACTGAGATAATTAAGGTGATTGTGGTGATTAAGAGGCAGGTAAGTGGTGGAGATAGTTGTAAAGATAGAGGTAGAGAAGCTGATAATGACTGATGATAAAGTTGATGATTGAGACCGTAGTGTTTGTAACAGTTTTGATAATGAATGTGATTACTTTTTCTTCTTCAGTGAACAGCTCCTGCTATGCATTTAGATGTTTAGACAAGCATGGGTCATGAACATGATGGTGTGTTTGAGGTATTCACTACTTTCACATAGTTTATCATGCAGTGTTGTTTCTGTTGAAAGGACAAAAGGTAGGGTTCGATCTCAACTGACAGCTTCCAGGTTCACCCAGCCTTTAATGGGTAGCTGTTTTTTTTTTCTGGGAAAGTAAAGCGGCATGGGCGTAATACCGACAACACTACCCCAAAAATCATGTGCTGAAGGTCTGTAAAATTTATGGTCACTAACACCATATAGGAAACAATAGGTAAGAAGAAAAGAGGAAGACCCTGAGAGACACTGAGAAAAACATTAATGAGAGCGGCAAGAGCAGCAGGAATCGGCTCCCTCAGTGAGATAGAGCTGCTTGCACAGAACAGAGACAAATGGCGAGATTTGATAAAATATCTTTAAAAGAATTTAAAACTGCTAGAACAAAAATTCAGATAAGAGAGGGAGTATCTTGGTCTACGCCCTATGGGCCGGCTACGGCTCGAAAGGCCAATAGATAGATAGATAGAACACCATATTCCCTATACGCCACTTGGCGTGACGGGGGCACTTTATTACTCTTACTTGTTTCTGTTGGCCATATTTGTGTTCTAAAGGTGTTAAGAGTGTTAATGTCCTGTAGAACATGCTCTGGAGTTTGCCTGGATGCTCCACAGAATGTGATTATAATGATGTCGATATAGGGAACTGTAGCAATGATGATGTTGTTATGATAATGAATGAAGTGACAGTACTACATTTAATTTTTGTGTAGGGTTTTCATCGTACGTACGTGACAAAAAGGAATGAGACTCATAATCTACAATCTACAAAAATTGATGGGAGAAACAGACTACATTCTCTGTTAGAGAACTTGAATAATTAAGTGGTGGTCGTATCAATCTTTGGAAACACACTCTAAAGCTCCTACTCAAACAAGAAGCACATTCATAGAAAAGAAAATACACTGTAAAACTGTAAAAGAAAAGAAAAGAAAAATGTAACATTTCTAGGAGCACTGAAAATCCATAGTCAGCTATGACTGAAGAAGGCTACTGCTACTAACTAATACTGGTTGTATCAGAAGAATTTATGTCTGTTTGTCTGTTGTAGAGAGCTAGTGTAGAGATCAGACATTATCAGCTACCAACTGGGTCCACTTTTGAAACATCCAAACATCTCATTAACAGCTAAGAAATTAATCATAAATAGTATTTTTATACCAATCTTATGTCAAATATGGCCACTGAAAAAAAGCACAAACACTGAAGATGACAACCTTGAGGTGCTTGAGAAAGATACAAACAACACTAAGGTAGACTGAATCTCCAATGTGAAAATCAGAGAATGGACTGGAATTAAACTGTGCCTGGAACATATATATGAACAACAAATGAAATTATTCAAATATTTGATCAGAATGAAACTAGATCAAACAATATCAAAGGCTTTCTACTTCAAAACATCAGGTCAGAGCACAGGAGGGAGACCAAGAAAAAGATGGATAGACAGAATATGCAAAATCCAAAACATTTCTACCGTAACAATGTTCAGATATGTCCAGAACTGACACATCTAAAAGGGAAGCAACTAAAAAAGCAAACAATACAGCCTCTACAGACATCAGATTATATTAGACATTTCTATTTCTATTGCAACACTTCTAAGCAATAGCAATGGACGAAATAAGAAAAGAAAGAAGGTCTGTTGTAAGTATACTGAAAAATTAGCCTCACCAGACTCAAAACAGACTAAAAGATGCTCAGTCCTTCCAACAGATGACACAAAGTGTGCATATTGGTAGGTCCTATAGCTTGTTAGTGGGAGCTGCGATAGCTCAGTGGTTAGTGAACTGGACTACAAAGGACAAAAGGTAGGGTTCAATCTCAACCGACGGCTTCTGGTTCACCCAGCCTTTATTGGGTACCGGATTTTTTTTCTGGGAAAGTAAAGCGGCACGGGCATAATACCAACCACATTACCCCAAAAATCATGTGTCGAGGGTCTGTAAAATTTATGGCCACTAACACCATATTCCCTATACACCACTTGCGTGACGGGGGGTACTTTAGAGAGAGAGATAGCTTGTTAGTTATATACACTTGTACTTAACTTTACTCTCATTTCTCATGACTGCACATTTATCAATAGCCTCGTTACTTTCCAGAAAACATTCTGGACAGACTTTAATATACCTCTATTTTGTCAAGTTCTAAGTTTCCTCTATCTCTGGCCCCAAATGCGAGCCTCTCAACTGACATATTGTGGAGGTAATAATAATTTATCAAAACCTGTTTTGATAAAATGAAGTTTGGGAAACTTGATACTTTTGCTTGTTTTTAACTATCAATAAATTAACAAAACAGATTACATATAATTTCTTATTTCTTGCCTTTTTCTGTGGCTTTCTTTTTCTTAGTTCCTGGTGCTTTTTGTTCATTGGTGTGTGGTACTGTAATTTCTTCAAAGCTTTTTGGGGGTCGCTTGAGTTTTGGTCGAGGAGCTTGATAGCCTATTTTACAGCCTCTCTCCACTTGGCACCTGAATATGAAGAAAGTAGTCACTTTCAGTCAATCTTGAATGTGATATTCACATTAGAAAATGATATAATAGCAGTATTAAGACCCCAGAAGATGTCAAAAATGATGCAGAACATTTGAGAATTAAAAGTCATTGAGAAACAGTCAAATCCAGATAAATGGAACAGTGAGATAAACAGAAATGTTCAGAGTTCACACAGACATATGATAGCAGCTCATTATTCATAAAGAATCAATTAAGTTGCAGGTTTACTTATTTAAGAAACTGATCTCATTGCACTTCAGAACAGATTAAACTATAAATAGATGGTCCAATGTATGCACGTTTATGGTTCCTGTAGCTTCGGAACAAACTCACTACTGATTCTACCTCACAATACCCCTAACTATTGCATCAAGCACGACATGCCTTCCATCACAAGCAAGAATTATTGCAGTTTTAGACTTGTATTGATGATGTGCCTTACTTTGTGATGCTTATGAAGGTAACTGCATAGTAAAAAGATAAATGACGAGATGTGTATCAGCATCTTCGCAGCGGTAAATACCATATTATGTTTATTCCCCCCCCCCCCATCCCAGTAACACTGCCCAGAAACTTCCAATCAGCATCACTTTCAGCACAAAACTCTGTAATGTTAGCAAAATTCCACACTGTGAATTCTGGTCTCTATTTTACCTACTGACTGGGGAGGTCACTGCAATTTTTGCAAATTCAAGTTGCTAATCATGGCATTTGAACTGGGGTTGCGAGTTGGTGACTCCACTACTGTGGTCACAAAACAACCTATTTCAATCTATGATCAATAAGCACTATCATGTGTAGTACATTTATGGCTTGAGCTAGATCTGTTGGGAGTTGACATAAATTATTTTCTTCCAACATAAAATGAGATTACTTCAAGGAAAACTGAATTTAACATCACCATCAAGTACCATCTTAAAGGCATGGATAAACCATAATTTTGCAATGACCCTTATCCATCCATATTTACCTGCACCATTCCTGACTCCAAATTCTTGTGGTTTAGGAATTATAGTTTTATTATTTGAAGCCATCCTTGGAACACGAGCTTGAACTTTGAATCTCTCCTAACACCCAAAGGGTTAAAGTGTAAATGAAGAAGAAGAGGAAAAATCTGTATTATATATCAGGTCCTCATCTAATAAATAAGTACTCTCAGAAGTCTCACTTGTCCCAGTGGCAATTGTTCCCATTATAGACACTCTCCAATTTAGACAATGATAAAGAATCACAGATGTGGTTATGAGCTGAAAGCTCATTAGATAAGAATTAGATAAAACAGAGTTGACTAAGACCCTATTTCACTTCCTCATGTTGGTTTCAGAAAAATTCTACTCAACTTGGCCAACAACAAGTGAGTAAGGATTATGAAGAGAAAGCAAACCTGGTCCTAAAAAAATGTCCAATGAAGAAGTTCAATGTTTTAGACCAAAAAGTACAAACATCAGTTTTACTGAAAATTGTAAGACAATACAACAAACACTCTTATCAAGGTATGCAACATAAAAACAAAAAGAGGAATAAAATTCGAATCAGAATAATCATTACAAATTATTATATCAATACATCAAAGACATGTTGTGTGAATGATGATGATAATGGTAGTGACCATTACCTGTAGCATGGGACAGCCCCAGTAATTTTCTTAATACTGAAGTGACCAGTCTTGCCACCAATGCGGCCTCCCTGTTTGTGCCTGTACTCACAGCATGTGCTGATACGACAGTCCATCTTGCCTTCAATGTAAATGGAGAGGCTGAATGGGTAACCACGGTGACGATGAGAAACAAATGAGAAAGAAGCTGGGGAAAGTAAAATATTCAACAATTAAACAAATTTATGAGCATATAAATACACTAATTCTATTTTGGGTTATTATTTAATAAAACTAACTATAGCCCACTCTAGACAGGTATAATATAGAAGTTTAGTCTATTTCTTGTGGTTTAGGAACCACAGGAACCATAATAATAAGATATAACAAGGAGAATACACCCATGGACATAAAAAGAGGAGTAAGACAAGGATGCATCCTATCACCAAGCTTGTTCAATCTATACACTGAGCAAATCTTTAAAAACATCTCAGAGATACCAGGCCTAAACATTAATGGAAAGATAATCAATAACCTAAGATATGTGGATGATACTGTTCTACTAGCAGAAAATCCTAAAGACCTACAACAACTGCTTAATGTGATAAACATAACAAGCAAAAAATATGGACTAGAAATGAACATCAAAAAGACTAAAACTATGATCATAAAGAAAGAAAATTCTCAAGACCTACAATTAAATATCACAGTTGATGGAATACATCTGGAGACAGTCCAGAGCTACAACTACCTGGGACATACTATAACCAATGATGGAAAATGCAAAATTGAAATAAACAAAAGAATAGGTATGGCAAAAAGTAATTTTAATGCCATGAAAAATATACTAACAACAAAACAAATATCAACAGGGCTGAAACTAAGAATGGCAAAATGTTACATCTTCTCAATATTCCTTCATGGTGCAGAAACATGGACATTAGACAAGAAAACAACAGAAAATTGAAGCCTTTGAAATGTGGATTTATAAAAGAATAGGTAGAATTGGATGGAAAGAAAAGATAACAAGCGATGAAGTTTTAAAACAACTGAAAATAAAAGAGAACTACTAAATACAATTAAGACAAGACAAATGAAATTTTTGGGGCATGTAAAAGGACACAACAGCCTACTAAAAGTAATATTGGAAGGAAAAATACAAGGTAAAAGAGGCAGAGGCAGACCAAGACTAACATGGACGAGTAACATCAAAAGATGGACAAGTCAATCTATGACAGCCTGCACCATCAAAGCAAGAAACAGAGTAGAATGGCGATCCATGGTAGCCAACTTTCATTGCGGAGAAGGCACTCGTTGATGATGATGATGATGATAATGAGTCTATTTCAGCAAAATGTGAAGAGAATGATAGTTTCTGTCGCTCACAGGTTAGACACATATCTTATCACTTTGTGTGGTGTCCCTTTCAATTTGTAGCTCTTATGGTTATAGTTATGGTTATGGTTATGTAAGGCCCCGGTATCACTGCAAATGAATTAAAATCCATAATTGCTCGTGCCAGTGGAATCATCCAAATTACTAACTCATCTCCCAAACAAAGAAAGGTAGCTGTAATCCCCATCATAGCAGTCTCAGCACACACCAAAAGACATAAGGCGAAACTGCACAGAAAGTGAACACAGCCATCTGTTCTTCATCATATGATATATCATTCATCGTAAACAATCGGAATATTGAAACACAATCAAAACAGATGAAACACACAGCTAATGTAGCTCTTGAAATTGTCTTGCTTTTGCCTGACAACTACCCATCTTTGTTTTACACTCTTAAATGGATGTGAATGTAGATGTGTTGTTATTGAGTTATTAGCAGATCATCATCATTGCACTCTGAACATGTCCACAGGTGCTCAGATCCCCTCCTCAGCAAGTCCCGCAGTGTTCAGCAACTGAGGACTCCATTTCTGCGTTGGTTGATAAGTCTTCTTAAATGCCCACTAAGTTTCTCATTTCTGGCTGTGCCCATCTTAACTCCAGTCTTTTTCATCCAAAGGAGTGACATGGATTTGTGGTGGTCGAAGTCCTGTGCTCTTCCCACATCTCGGAGGGCATTGATGATGTCCGCCCAATCCATTGGTTGACCGTCCTCAACGACAACGCAGCTAGCCAACCTGTCCGCTCTTTCATATCCCCATACTCCCGAATGTCCAGAGACATAGACAAAGGTGACCTTATGTATTTTTGACTTCTGCAATGACTCTAACCATTGCATGCGTATAGAGCCCACCTCCATTTTTTAAATCATTTTTTATCATGCTCATCAAATCACTCAGTATACAGGTGTGGGTGTAGTCTTGTGACTGTAACCAGTTGAATGCCCTGTTCACTGCCATCACCTCCATCATCATGCTACTCGTGGTCATGATGTATGGACCACTGTCTTCTTTCACAACTTTACCTGCCGAGCATGCTGTAAATACCCATGCACTTCTTTGGTGTTGTATTACAGATCCGTCTGTATAGATGACTTCATCTTCCTCACACATCTACACCTTTTAGTGATTGTGGTGGTGCTCTTTGTAATGCCAGTGGCAGCAGCCAAGGCAGTGGTAGCAGTTGGTAATGGTTATGATGCTGATGATGGCACAAAAAATTAACTTGAAGAGGATTCAGTTGTGGTGGTGAAAATAAATATTGAGGAATAGTGTGATTTTATGATAACAAAAAAAAATGATAAGTCTTTGATAACTATAGAATCATGGAGTATTAAGAAATTATAAAACTGTATATGTTTTTAACAGCAATGTTCATCTTAATGGCAAACTTTACAAATAAACTTTTCAGTTCTGGTCCAAGAAGGAGTATTGTTTTTCTTTATCTTGATATTGATGGTGAATGGTGGCCTAACAAGCCACCATTGTGAAACATCCACTGTTATTTCAACAAAAATCTCTTCTCTTAGATAGAAAGGATGAGTTCTAGTCAAAACCTAGCAGTGAATTCAACTTTTAGCCCAAAAATTGTAACTAAAATCGGTGTCTGGAATGCCACAACAGTGATTAAAAGAAAAAAAAAGTAAAGTAACCCCGTCACGCCAAGTGGCGTATAGGGAAATATGGTGTTAGTGACCCTATATTTTACAGACCTTCAGCACATGATTTTTGGGGTAATGTGGTCAGTATTACGCCCGTGCTGCTTTACTTTCCCAGAAAAAAATCCGGTACTCATTTAAGGCTGGGTGAACCCGGAAGCCGTCGGTTGGGATCGAACCCTACCCCTTGTCCTTTGTAGTCCAGTTCACTAACCACTGAGCTATCATGGCTCCCACAACAGTGATTGCTCCAACAAAAAAGGCTCAAGTGGCAAGCAAGATGGACAGATAACAGTTCAATGTGCTAGTAGTAGCCTCCATCAGTCATAGTTGACTATGGATTTTCCAGTGCCCCTAGAAATGTTATTTTTTTCATTTCTTTCACTGTGTAATCTCTTTTTCTAAAAATCTGTCTGCTTCTTGTTTGAGTTGGAGCTTTAGATTGTGTTTCCAAGATAGTGGTCTACAACTATTTCTTCCCAGGCTTCAGGGTTTATTTTTCAGAGTCTTCACGTCACGTTCAATGTACTAAGTATAAATGAAATCTGATGGCCAGTAACAGACAAAAGGTCGTAATAAAACAATAGTATATTGAGTCAGAGAAGATGGAAAATAGCAAGGTGGGGTAGGAATAGGGATGCCAAACACAGCTGCAAGAAGCTTAATAGAAAGGGAGCCAGTGAATAACTGTCTGATAAGAACATGCTACAAATCATAATGGGAGCCAGTGAATAACTGTCTGATAAGAACATGCTACAAATCATAATGGGAGCCAGTGAATAACTGTCTGATAAGAACATGCTACAAATCATAATGGGAGCCGGTGAATAACTGTCTGATAAGAACATGCTACAAATCAGAATGGGAGCCAGTGAATAACTGTCTGATAAGAACATGCTACAAATCAGAATGGGAGCCAGTGAATAACTGTCTGATAAGAACATGCTACAAATCAGAATGGGAGCCAGTGAATAACTGTCTGATAAGAACATGCTACAAATCAGAAAGGGAGCCAGTGAATAACTGTCTGATAAGAACATGCTACAAATCAGAATGGGAGCCAGTGAATAACTGTCTGATAAGAACATGCTACAAATCAGAATGGGAGCCGGTGAATAACTGTCTGATAAGAACATGCTACAAATCAGAAAGGGAGCCAGTGAATAACTGTCTGATAAGAACATGCTACAAATCAAGGCATTTTGTCTTAGATGTGAGAAATATTTAATGTTATGTTTATTTAGATTTTGATTTAGATTTTCTTAACATATAGATGTGAATCATGGACAATAGGACAACAGACAAGAAAATCACTGGATGCTGTAGAAATGTGGTTTTACAGAAGAATGTTGAGAATACCATGGACAGCTAAGAAGTGTAATGAAAACATTCTGAAAGAGGCCAAAGCAAAAAGAAAGCTAATTTCCAATATTAGGAAGAAACTTTTGGCCATGTAATGAGAAGGGAACAGCTGGAATATATGTGACAACTGAGAAAATTGAGGGATGAAGAGAGCAGAGTAAAAAGAAAAGATACCAGGATTCTCCTTCACATTTAGCTTAACTGCAGCTTTGTATTTTTAAGCATTTATTTATTTGCATTTCTTTGCTTTAGATTTTATCTTTTAAGCAAAAAAAAAACATATCTAACAAATGTTCTAAAAATCCACCTACAATTTGGTTCCAGCTTATCCTTATAGACAATCAGGGTGTTGCCTCCGCAGTGCTGCTGCTCCACTAGAATGTCATGTCTGGGGTCAAACTGTTCCCGAGCCAAAGAGAGGCCACTGCCGTGGTAATGCATGCTAACTTCACACATTGTCTCCTGCTGTCCTTTGTAGATCTTTGCAGATTCACTAGACTGGAACTATAGAGAAACAAGAATTGCAAAATCTGTTTATATACCCAGATATACCCAAGTTATATGACCAGAAATATTATCACTTTTCTACACCATTATATTTTCTTACACCTAAAATCCTTTCAGTGCTATCAGACAGGGCACAGTACAGTAGAATTCATCTTCTTCTTCTGCTGCTGCATTCACATCACGACTACTCCTCATCACTATCTGCCCTTAAATGGATGTTAAGAGGGTGTAGATGTTTGAGTAGCTATTTTATAACAAGTTACAATATCTGCACCTTTAAACTATCTGGGTACCTTCCCTCTTAAATCCCTACTTCTTTCATCATCATCATCAAGTACCGGGCCTGCTGGCGTAGGTGATCATGTCTCTTCACAACTTTCAATCTTGACAGTTATTTATCATCTCTGTTGTTGACTTTCTGCCAAGCTATTCTCTTAAGCTGTCTGGTATCTTTTCTCTTTGCTTCCCTCTATCTCTTCATCCCTCAATTTTCCCTTGTTACAATATATTCCAGCTGTTCTCTTCTCATTACATGGCCAAAAAATTATGATTGTTTCTTCCTAATATTGGAAATTAGCTTACTTTTTTGCTTTGACCTCTTTTAGAACATTTTCATTACTCTTCTTAGCTGTCCATGGTATTTTCAACATTCTTCTGTAAAACCACATTTCTACAGACTTCAGTGATTTCCTTTTCTGTTGTCCTATTGTCCATGATTCACATCCATATGTTAAGACTGGCTTTACATAATATTTAAGAAAACTTCTTTCATATCTCCTCATTATGGGTGACCTCCTCAATCTCAGTACAGGAGTCAATGTCTACTATATTTACCTCATCTTACCTCAGGCAAAAGCAGCTTTCCAAAAAATGAGGAAGATACTATGCAATCCATTTTTGACAATAGAGACAAGAAAAAAGAGTTCTTAAATGTTATGTAGAGCCAGTCTTAACATATAGATGTGAATCATGGACAATAGGACAACAGACAAGAAAATCACTGGAGTCTGTAGAAATGTGGTTTTACAGAAAAATGTTGAGAGTACCATGGACAGCTAAGAAGAGTAATGAAGATGTTCTGAGAGAGGTCAAAAAAAAAAGAGAGCTAATTTCCAATATTAGGAAGAGACAATCATCATTTTTTGGCCATGTAATGAGAAGAGAACAGCTGGAATATATTGTAACAACTGGAAAAATTGAGGGACGAAGAGATAGAGGGAAGGAAAGAGAAAAAATAACAGACAGCTTAAGAGAATGGCTTGGCAGAAGGTCAACAACAGAAATTATAAATAGCTGCCGAGATCGAAAGTTGTGGAGAGACATGATTACCTACACCAGCAGGCCCGGTACTTGATGATGATGATATTTACCTCCCTTATCAGTGTTCTTCTCAGTGTATCTTGAGCCTGGCCTTGTTTTCTTTATCCTGTTGTTTCCTATTTTAAAAATTGTTTTGTGAATCTCTTGTTATTTTTTGTAATGACATGGCTGACATACATTTCTATCTATTGACCTTTCGAGTCATAGCCGGCTCATAGGACGTCGACCAAGATACTCCTTCTCTTATCTGAATTTTTGTTCTAGCAGTTTTCAATTCTTTTAAACATATTTTATCAAATCTCGCCATTTGTCTCTGTTCTGTGCAAGCAGCTCTATCTTATTATGGGAGCCGATTCCTGCTGCTCTTGCCTCTCTCATCAATGTTCTTCTCAGTGTCTCTCTGGGTTTTCTTCATGACATCTTACCTGTTGTTTCCCACATGAGGGCTTGCTTTGTTATTCTGTTATTATCTCTTCTCATCACATGTCCAACATATGACCATCATCTTTTCTTTATTACTGAAGATATTAGTGGTTGATTGGTGATTTCTCTAATTTCCTCGTTTGTTTTGAATTCGTTCCACGCTATACCAAGTATTTTCCTTAGACATTTATTTTCAAATGCGTTCAACTTTGTTTCTATATCTCTTGTTGTTTTCCAGCATTCACACGCATACATAAGGGTTGATAGTACATTTGATTTGAATAGTCTAAGTTTTGTGTTTGTGCTGATGAGTTTGATTTGCACAACTTTTCAAGGCTTCTGAAAGACATTGCTGCTTTAGCTATTCTGATTCTAATTCTTTGCTTGTTTCCCCTTCTCGATCAATGTGACTTCCAAGATAGATAAAGTGATCGATCTCTTCCACTGGTTTGTTTCCATGTATATTTTGTCATCTGTTGGAATTAAGATTTTCATGACTTTAGTCTTTCATGATTGATCTCAAACCCAATTTGCTGGCTATTGATGATAGTTCATTTGTGTTTTCCTGTATCGTTTTTATCTGACTGCTGATGAGAACAATGTCATCAGCAAAGTCGAGGTCCTCCAAATGGTCTCTTTGAATCCATTCGATTATCAGTGCAGCATTTCTCATTATGAAGTCTATAACAACTCCAAATAACAAGGGCGATAAAATACATCCTTGTTTAACCCCAGTTCCTATTGAGAAACATTCGCTCAGTCCTTTCTCTGTTCGAACTGCACATGTGTAACCATCATACATGTCTTTAATAATATTTATGATTTTTGGTGGTAAGCCATATTGCTTCAGAATTTTCCACAAAGAATCTCGATGAATACTCATGTCACCAATAAGAAATGATGACATTGTTTTAGCCAATAAGAAATTATGACATTTATTTAATCAATAAGAAATGATGACATTGATTTAACCAATAAGAAATGATGACATTGTTTTAGCCAATAAGAATGCTCTGAATCTTTAATTAATGAAAACTACTCACAGCTGTAAATGGTCGCTTAGGAGAGCTTGATTGGAAGCTCTAGTGCTGGGCTTGTAGCGGGTGGCACTGCGTGGGTTTGGGCTTCTTCGTGGTGACATCGGTGGAAGTGGGACTTGCGGTATGAGGTATGGAGAAGAAACGCCACCTCGCCCCTGATCCATCTTAGCCATGAGCATGGCATATTTTCTGAGAGCTACAGTGTCCAGCTAAAAAATAAGAAGAATCTTCATCAACAATGAAAAATAACACTTACTTTTACATGTTAACATACATATTAATGATAAATAGCATTTCATACCAACTTTGCGCTATGAAAGTCAAAAATGGACCCTTTCTAAATCACATTTAAGAAAGATCAATACATGTGAGATGTAATGCTTGAGAAAAGTAACAAACAACACAAGAAGAGATAGAATACCAAATGAAACCATAAGAAAAATGGTAGGAATAAAACCCTGCCAAGAATATATAGAACAACAACAACTTAAATAGTTGGGCCACCTGGTGAAAATGAATCCTCACCAATCACCATCAAGGGCGTTCTTCTTGAGAATGCATGGAAAAAAGACCAAGAAGAAGATGGATAGATGCCATGATAGAGACATGTAACAACAAAGGAAAATCACTAATTCAGACAGTTCGAGCAGCTCAAGAACGACAAATGATATAACCACGACACCTTTTCGGTATCAGTGAGAAAGAGAAAAGAAAGAAAAGAAGAACATACATATTGTGAGACTGCCACATTAGTCAACTTATTTCTCTGACATACAACCTACCTGGTTAGACACCAGGTGGTAAAAAGTTAAATACTATTTTGTATATTAGCATCATCATTATCAAGTATTATGCCTGCTGGCGTAGATAATCTTGTCTCTATACAACTTTCAATCTCGACAATTATTTATCATTTCTGTTGTTCACCTTCTGCCATGCCATTCTCTTAAGCTGTCTGGTATCTTTTCTCTTAGCTTCCCTCTATCTCTTCGTCCCTCAATTTTCCCAGTAAAAAAAAAGTACCCCCGTCACGCCAAATGGCGTATAGGGAATATGGTGTTAGTGACCATAAATTTTACAGACCTTCGGCACATAATTTTGGGGGTAATGTGGTCGGTATTATGCCTGTGCCGCTTTACTTTCCAAGAAAAAAATCTGGTACACATTAAAGGCTGTGTGAACCCAGAAATAGTCAGTTGGGATCAAACCCTACCCTTTGTAGTACAGTTCACTAACTACTGAGCTATCACGGCTCCCAATTTTCCCAGTTGTCACAATATATTCCAGTACATCTACCATCTGAGGTTAACATTGTTCCCAGATATTTAAATTCATTTACCTGTTTTAATATTGTTCCACTTGTCTTTATTGTGCATTGTGGTGATGTTTGTTTCTTTGTTTCTGCCATTAATTCTGCCTGAGTCCTTAATTTTTGCTTTCCTTCATTACAATGTTCAACATTTCTTTTAACTCATTTTTATATGTTATATACTTTATTTATAAATATAAAGTCATATATACATGTGTTCATGCATTTTATTTTCCTTCAAGAACAACCCCAACCATAAAAAAAAGTAAAGTACCCCCGTCACACCAAGTGGCGTATAGGGAATATGGTGTTAGTGACCATAAATTTTACAGACATCGATTTTTGGGGTAATGTGGTCGGTATTATGCCCGTGCTGCTTTACTTTCCCAGAAAAAAATCCGGTACCCATTAAAGCTGCTGGGTGAACCCAGAAGCCATCGGTTGGGATTGAACCCTACCTCTTGTCCTTTGTAGTCCAGTTCACTAACCACTGAGCTATCGCAGCTTCCCTTAACTCTAACCATGGTAGGTGAAATTGTCAATGATGGCATCTTTTTACATGGTAAATCTGCAGTAACATATCCTTTTTTTGAAAATATATTTCATTTTCTTTTTTTTTTTTCCATCTTATTTTGGTAGATTTTTATCATAAATACATGAGAGACATAAGTAAAAGTTATAATCGAAGAACTATCACTAAAAATTAAAAAATTAATATGATCCGTTTTACATACAAAATAAGCAACACAATGAGTAGAATCCAAGTTAACATGTTATTTTAATCACACAGGACTCTCATAATTTCAGAGCAGTGGATATGCATAATCTTCCTAGGATTCTCGCATATTCAGAGCAGTGGATATACATAATTTTCCTAGGACTCACATTTATTTTCCACAGTGGATATACATAATTTTCCTAGGACTCACATTTATTTTCCACAGTGGATATACATAATTTTCCTAGAACTCACATTTATTTTCCACAGTGGATATACATAATTTTCCTAGGACTCTTATTTATTTTCCACAGTGGATATACATAATTTTCCTAGGACTCACATTTATTTTCCACAGTGGATATACATAATTTTCCTAGGAATCACATTTGTTTTCTGCAGTGGATATACATAATTTTCCTAGGACTCACATTCATTTTCTGTAGTGGATATACATAATTTTCCTAACAATGAGATGTTTCAATAAACTCTAACGCCTCATGTCTCTGTCATCTAATTTGAATCTTGTGAAGCATTGATTGATGGTCTAGTCTTAAACTTATACCCACTAGCATTGCCCTAGAAAATCACTTTAGGCTACCAGTAACTGCCACAAATACATGCTAAATCTGATTATTTAAAAACCTGGAATATCATCAGATATACTATTAGATTGAAAATATTAAAACATCAATCTGGCCTTAGTAAGTTCTGACGGTGACCCATAATTTCATCATCATCAAGTACCATGTCACCTCGCGTAGGTGATCATGCCTCTCCATAACTATCAATCTATCTATCTATCTATTGACCTTTCGAGCCATAGCCGGCCCATAGGGTGGAGACCAAGATACTCCTTCTCTTATCTAAATTTTTATTCTAGCAGTTTTCAATTCTTTTAAAGATATTTTATCTCTCTCTCTCTCTCTCTCTCTCTCTCTCTCTCTCTCTCTCTCTCTCTCTCTCTCTCTCTGCGATCAGGACTCAATTAGAGTAGGATTCCAGACTCCCACATGAAGTCAGCTGTCAGGCTAAGTGTGTTGATCGCTCCCACAGACAGAACATCACAATCAGAGTCTGTCAGATCCACTCTGACTGAACACCCGTTAATACGTTGCACTGTGTTCTGTGCCAGTGGCCCAGTGCATCCGATTTCAGCCAGCATTTTATTCGGGTTTGCTTTCCCTAGCCTTTGATTGTCCCCAATCTTCCTGCAAGGCAGCAGATTGTCTTTTCTGTAGGGGAATTCTGCCCTAAGATGGTAGGCCCTCCCAGGTTTACGAGCACCATCTGCCCAAGTCACTAGAGGTGACTAACACAGACATGCACACACAAAGATGTGAGATGTGACTAACACAGACATACACACACAAAGATGTGAGATGTGACTAACACAGACATGCACACACAAAGATGTGACTAATACAGACATGCACACAGCGATACGAGACATGACTAACACTGACACACATCAAGATATATGACACAGGACTAACATAAACATGTACATAAAGATATGAGATATGACTAACATAGACATGCACACACAAAGATATGACATGTGCCTAAAATAGACATGCACACAAAGATAAGAGATATGACTAACATAGATATGCACACACAAAGATATGAGATGGGACTAACATAGCCATGCACACACAAGGATATGAGATGTGACAAACACAGACATGCACACACAAAGATATGAAATATAACTAACATAAACATGCACACAAAGATATGAGATATCACTAACCCAGACATGCACACACAAAGATATGACATATGACTAACACTGGTACACACTAAGATATGAGATATGACTAAACACAGACACACTTAAGATATGAGACATGATTAACACAGACACACCGAGATATGAGATATGACTAACATGACACACACCAAGATATGAGCCATGGCCAGCACACACAAGCTAAGATATGAGCCATGGCTAGGATAGAAACACAGCAAGATATGAGCCATGGCTTCACTAAAAAACACCAAAAAATGAACCATGTCTAGCACAGAAACACATTAAAGTGTCCATATGCTTGGGCTTGTTGTAGACTCTTCTGAACGTGGGAATCACAGGTTTCGTTAAACAGTTGTCCGGAGATTTGAGAGTGCAGTCTGACCCATAGAACGTTCTCTTGCATGTACAGATTCCCGATCGACTGTTCACAGGTATCGTTGAAACAGTTGTCCGGACATTTGAGAGTACATATGATGTCACAGCCATCAGAACACATCTGTTCGCACTGTAGCCCAAAATTACCATCGGGACAAGTGTCATTACAGGTGTAGTCAGGATGTTTACATTGTAGGCATTTTCCAGATTTTTCCTAAAATAAAGGACAGATACTGAGACAAGACCCGGAACAGTCGTGTCCATAGATCCCATATGAACAGTAGCCATGACAAGTACAGATGATGACATTGCAGCCTTTACTAACCCACTACACACTGTACAAACCATCAAGAATGCTCATCCAGACAATAGGTGTCTGTAAATGTTTGCACCTCATATACCGTCAGTGCACTGTCGGCCTGCGAAATGGTCGGTGAGAACTCAATCTTAATGTGTGCCATTGACGTTTGTGTTTTGACTACAATAGTGTTCACAGATAAATTAGGGTATGATATATCATTATGCTGCAACACTACTCCGCCACTGTTAGAGAAAGCCTTTAGAGTGGCATTCTTTACCCGAATCATAGTGCTAGCTCGATGATAGATTCAAATGATGTGAGTCTTTTGGGGCGTTGCAAAGTTCAGATACCAGTAAACAGAATTGGTTCCACTTCTCCATTGTGTGTGTGTGCAGTCATTGTCATAGAGATTGGTCTTAGTTTTGCTATTAACTGCGGCCTCTGGTCCACATCCGTCTCTTGTATAACAAGCATCAAATTTGTCGGTCTGGTTTGTAATCTGTATGAGAGCCACTTTCCGACCCCCGCCAATGTTTGGGGTCCGAAATTTTGTGCTGACAACTGTCATTGTTTGGGCTGTAGTTTTGTCACAAACTAAGCCATTATAGCAGAGACATTGTAACGTACAATTTGCCCAAATCAACCGTTGGCACAAGTAAGGTCATTAGCTTACATGGTTGCTAACGAAGCTAGCGAATAAAGACTTGATCTACAGCGATGGTTAAAGAACTGTGTACACACATTTATTATCAAACCCGTGATTACATTTTTTAAAAATCTGCCATCTCACTGTGGTAACAGATAGCGTGAAATTCTCTAATAGAATTAGATAAACCGTTGGAGACAAGGAAAGTCAACATTTTATCAAATCTCACCATTTGTCTCTGTTCTGTGCAAGCAGCTCTACCTCATTGAGGGAGCCGATTCCTGCTGCTCTTGCCTCTCTCATCAATGTTCTTCTCAGTGTCTCTCTGGGTCTTCCTCTTTTCCTCTTACCTGTTGTTTCCCACATGAGGGCTTGTTTTGCTATTCAGATATTATCTCTTCACATGACATGTCCAACATATGACCATCGTCTTTTCTTTATTACTGAAGATATTAGTGGTTGATTGGCGATTTCTCTCATTCCCTCGTTTGTTTTGAATTCGTTCCACGCTTTACCAAGTACTCTCAATCTAGACAGTTATTTATCATTTCTGTTGTTCACCTTCTGTCAAGCCATTCCTTTAAGTTGTCTGGTATCTTTTCTCTTTGCTTTCTTCTATCTCTTCGTCCCTTAATTTTCCCAATTGTCACAATATATTCCAGTTGTTCCCTTCTCATAATATAGCTAAAAAATTATGATTGTTTCTTCCTAATGTTGGAAATTAGCTCTCTTTTTGCTTTGGCCTCATTCAGAATGTTTTCACTACTCTTCTTAGCTGTCCTTGGTATTCTCAACATTCTTCAGTAAAACCACATTTCTACAGCCTCCAGTGATTTTCTTGTCTGTTTTCCTATTGTCCATGATCTACACCCATATGTTAAGACTGGCTCTAAATAACATTTAAGAACTCTTTTTCTTTTTTAAGCATATTCCCATGACTTACTTGTGTCATATATAACACTATCATATATAATATAAGACACTATGCTGATTACTTATCAGCACATTTTTTATTAAAAAGTGAGGTGGTTTTATTTGCTAAAATATTAGCAGTAAAGAATTTTTACAAATGTGTGTTCTATTTAGTGTGCACTTTCTATTGTTGGAAAGAACCAAAAGTGTAAAACACAGTTTTGGCGATGGAAATATGAAAGGGGGATATAAATGCACTGTTTTCTTGTAATCAAAATCCATAACAAAGACACAGAGGCTAAGGACATAACAATTCTTACACTCTAAACTTATAGTTGTATGTCTAGGACCTTAGAATTGTTTGGCACAATTATTTCTCTTCAGTGATCAGTTTTTACTATGTATTTAGATGGTTACACCAGCATAGATTGTACACAGGATGGTGCATATATACATAGGTATTGTATGGTGCAGAAACATGGACATTAGACAAGAAAACAGAACAGAAAATTGAAGCCTTTGAAATGTGGATTTATAGAAGAATAGGTAGAATTGGATGGAAAGAAAAGAAAACAAACAATGAAGTTTTAAAACAACTAAAAATGAAAAGAGAACTACTAAACACAATTAGAACAAGACAAATGAAATTTTGGGGCATGTTAAAAGACACAACAGCCTAATAAAAGTAATATTGGAAGGGAAAATTCAAGGTAAAAGAGGCAGAGGCAGACCAAGTCTAACATGAATGAGTAACGTCAAAAGATGGACAAGTCAACCTATGACAATCTGCACCATCAAAAGAAGAGACAGAGTGAATGGCGCTCCATGGTAGCCAACCTTCGATGTGGAGACAGCACTCAATGATGATGATCATCGTAATTAAGGGTTATTAAACTGTCCTGTTCTGGCTAATATTTTTATATTATAGAGGCATCTTTACTTCTTTGAGGCTCTGAAGTGGTTTGCATTGTTGATGATTCCCATGTGGTATTCACATTCACTACAGAACTAGTAATTATAAACCTTTCTCTGGCTGAAAGGGATTACACTGCTGTATTTCAATTGGGGTGTAAGTTAAATAGATATCACTGCCTCCATATTTTGCTGTTTCAGTTGCAGAGCCATCTGTGAAGCCCATGTCCAGATGTCTCTGGGATATTTTTCTGGAAGCATGAGGAATGACAGGACTTTTGTTTCTGTCTCAAGTTACTTATTTTTGGAGGTATTCTTGGACAGCTAGGATTGTTTTTTTTTTTATTTGTTTTGGCAGTTGGTCCATGGTTCAGATATAAGGGTTTCACACTTGTCTTTGTTGGGTTCTAATTTGTGTGAGTGGGGGACTGGTTGGTCTCGAGGCAAGATGCCGGCCTCGAGACAGAGAGGTTGTAGGTTCAAATCCTGGCTGCACTGGTTGGGATTTTTATTTATGATTTCACTCTGCGGCAACTACCCCTGATCTCAGCAGCAAGGCCCGGCATGAAACATCAATTACTCATCAACGGAAAAAATATGAGTACCTCCGAAGTTGGAGTTATCTGCCTGTGTGGCGAGGACCCATGTGCACATGGCTGCCAGGGAAAAATGGATTAACACGCAAAATTCAGTTCCTAGTCTCTAGGGACTTTGTCAAAGGTAAAAGCTGGCAAACAGGAAAAAAAAAAAAAAAATATGTGTGAGTGTTGCTTGGAGGTTTCCCTTGCCAAGTGGTTTGTGCTCTTTCTTAGAATCTTGTTTTGTGTTCTGTCCAGGAATTTTTGGTGCAATGTATAATTTCAATGGTTATTAAGCTTTCTGAACTAGACGAGAATTCTTCACTTTCTAAGGAGTCTGAAAGATTCAATGTCTGTTGTTTTGTTCATCATTATAATTTAGATGCTTTTCATTATTTACCCCCAGGATTTTTCTGAGTGCCTCATTTTGGACTTTGCTGAATATTCCTGGGTTTGTCTTGGATGCTGCTGCCCAGGAGCTCGAAGCATGTTCCATGGTGGGTCTGTCTACTCAAGTATAGACCTGTTTTATTATCATTTTATTTACTCAGCTGAATGTATGGCATAAATAGTTTGCAGTTGGTGGCAGGTAATTAGCGTGGTGATTCCTGCCTTGGCTATATTATCTTGTAACAGAGCATAGTCACTAACTTATGTCCTTCATTGATCAAAATGTTGATCATCTGGGTCCAGACCTGAGTAGGCAACAATTCAAAACAATTCAGCTAAATATTCCAACAGCATTGAACCAAAGACCAGGGCCCATAGGTTGTTGGTTCAATAACCAACCAATCAAATATGTAATAGTGAAGGACAAACAATAAAAAAAAACATGTACATGAACCAAATAAAAAAAAACATATGCTCACAGATGCAAGATTCTTGCTATCTATTGTATCTTTGGATGTTGCATGTTTGGAATTACTGGATTCTCTGCTTGAATACCTGCTGCCATTGGTCTCTACATGAGCTGGAGAGATTGGCTTTCCTTCATCATCCAGATAAATGACCTAAGATTAAAAAAAGAAAATACTGAACAACAGTCAGTCTCCTTCACAAAATTTGTCAGGCTTTTTTACCAATGTATTTCTAACCATCAATGCTGAACAACAGCCTAATAAAAGTAATATTGCAAGGGAATATACAAGGTAAAAGAGGCAGAGGCAGACCAAGACTAACATGGTCAAGTAACATCAAAAGATGGACAAGTCAGCCTATGGCAATCTGCACCATCAAAGCAAGAGACAGAGTGGAATGGCGCTCCATGGTAGCCAACCTTCGATGCGGAGACGGCACTCAATGATGATGATGATATAGTCTATAAGTTGATTATGGTGTATTCGATCGAAAGCTTTGGTGTAGTCTATGATGCAGGCATATATTGGTTTGTTTACTTCTATGTACTTTTCAATCAATGTCCTCATGCTGAATATGGCTTCTTTTGTCCCACTGTTTTTCCCGAATCCAAATTGCTGCTCATCTAATTCAGTATTGATTTTATTCTGAATCCTTCCTTGTATAACTTTTAGTACAATTTTTGTTACCTGGCTCATTAGGTGTATTGTTCTAAAATCACTGCATTCAACTGCACCATTCTTTTTAGGTAATGCAATGAAAGTTTGATGTTTTTAGTTCATTTGGTATGTATCCTGTATGGTATATGTCATTGGATATGCCTGTGATCACCTCAATGCCAAAATCTTCTAGAGCCTGTATCATCTCAATCTGTATATTGTCAGGTCTTGCTGCTTTTCATTTTTTCATTGTTTTTATAACTTTTTCTATTTCATGATTTTATAGCTGGACATACATACATTTTATAACTGGTTTTTTGTCCCTTTCATCATGAAATAATTCTGTTATATATTCCTGACATCTATCGATTATATCTTTGTTAGGATTCTTCCCTCCTTGTTTGCAATACAACCATTTCCTGCAGCTTTTTTGCCTTTATTAGTCATTCTCTTTATTTCTGTGTGCATCCCTCTTAAATTTTGTTTATTTTTTTCCATGCTTTCGACTTCTAGACATCATTGGTTGAGTCAGTCTTCTTTTGCCTTTTTGCACATTTTGAGTATTTCATTATCAATTTCCTTGTGTCTGGCAATATTCTTCACTTGTCTTCTTTCTTCCATTTTTTCTAAGATGTTGTCAGTTATCCATTTTTGTTTTTTGTTATTTTCCTTTTTGAGAAGAGATCTAATTTGTGACAGTATCTGAGAACCAATTGAGAACCACTGTAGTTTTGTTGTGACATCAACTAAGGGGAGATCATTCTGTCGTTGAAAAAAATTGCGGGATTATAAAGACCTTTATCAAAATTAGCCTCATGCTTAATTAGCCAGCAAAATAACTACGAACTATGATGTTTATGGTTAGTCGAAGGCCCCGGTATCACTGCAAACGAATTAAAATCCATAATTGTTCAACCGCACGTGCCAGTGGAATCATCTGAATTAAAATTCATCGCATTGAAGGATCCAAAACAAAGAAAGGTAGCTGCAGTCCTCATAGCAGCTACAGCACACGCCAAAAGGCATATTTGTTCAAATTACGATGTTTATACGACAATCATCATCATCATCATCATGAACCCTGCCGGTTGGCGTAGGCGATCATGTCCCTCCACAATCTACTATCCACAGTGCATCGTATCAGTTCTGTTGTTGACTGTTTTCCATGCCATGAACCAAGCTATCCAGTATTTTCTCTCTTTGTCGTCCGCGATCTCTCTTTCCTTTTATTTTGCCAGTTGTAACCAAGTATTCCAACTTTCCTCTTCTCATGATGTGCCCGAAAAATGTTGATTGCTTCTTTCTGATGTTTTTTTTAAGAATAAAAAATACAATATACCGAAAATTATATGTACTACAATTTATATTTGTTTAACTAATAAAAAAACAATCGTGAAATATGACAAATCAAATGTTGTCCCAATTTACAAATAAACTTATGTAGCTATTATCTGCAACTAAAGAACAACTGTAAATGAGCAATATTTTACTGGTAACTTGAAGGAAAAAAAATGTGCAGTGATTGGGAGTAACACAAAGAAAGATTCACCTGGCAAGTGGTCGGCCGTTGAAAATAGGGAGACAATTCAATATCTAGCTCGAATATTTATAGTAGTATTATTTAAGTACAAAATATTGTGACCATCACCATTTACCACGTATGATGATGTAGGTGATCATGTATTAATTATGTCTCTAAAGCTCTTTTCAAATTTGTTGTGGTCATCTATTATAGCCATCGTATGCCAATCGCTTAATCTGTCTGAAATCGTTTCCCTTAGTTTCCTGTTATTGCTTCTTCCCTCCACTTTTTTTCAAAACACACAATATGTTATTGTTATTCTCTTCTCACATCATAGGCCAACAATTATAACTTGTGTCTTCCTGGTGTTATAATAAGAACAACATTAAAATATAAAGAATATAAGAAGCCTTGTCTAACAAATCTACACGTGTCGTCGTGAATTTTGTTAAACGATTACATCGGACACCTACCTGTTCGTTGTTTTATTTAAAAATAAATAAAGTAAAGAGCCACGTGTCACTAACACCATATTCCCTATAAACCACGTGGCTCTTTACTTTATTTATTTATTTTAAAAAAAAAAGTAAATAAAGTAAAGAGCCACGTGGCTTATAGGGAATATGGTGTTAGTGACAATAATTTGTACAGACCTTCGGAAATGATTTTTTGAGTAATGGGGTCGTATTACTCCCGTACCACTTTATTTTCCTAGAAAATAATCCGGTACCCATTTAAGGATAAGTAAACCCAGAACCCGTCGATCAGGATCGAACCCGACCTCTTGCCCTTTGTAGTCTTGCTCACTAACCCCTGAACTATCGCGGCTCCCGTTGTTGTTTGAAACAAGTTGTATTTCTAGCGAAGCCACAAGGAACTATATTTTGTGAGAATATAATTTTTGTTCTTATCTTTAACACCGGCAGTCGTGTGCTCAAGTGTCTCTTGCCATACAGGCAGATATTCTTCAGAGCTAGGCTCCTTTTATTCGTTGAGAGTTTTCTCGTTTCTGTGTGCATTTTTTTTTCTCAACTGTCGTTGAAATGCGTGCGCAGAGTGCACATGATACCGCCCTATTTGTTGCCGTTTTCCGAGAGAGTTATACATCGGATCCCACTATTCAGACCCCATGGGAGGATATCATCACCATCAAGTACCGGGCCCGCTGGCGTAGGTGATCATGTCTCTCCACAATTTTCGATCTCGACAGTTATTTATCATCTCTGTTGTTGACCTTCTGCCAAGCCAATCTCTTAAGCTGTCTGGTAACTTTTCTCTTTGCTTTCCTCTATTTCTTCGTCCCTCAATTTTCCCTGTTGTTACAATATATTCCAGTTGTACTCTTCTAATTACATGGCCATAAAATGATGATTAACTCTTCCTAATATTAGAAATTAGCTCTCTTTTTGCTTTGGCCTCATTCAGAACGTTTCCATTACTCTTCTTAGCTATCCATGGTATTCTCAACATTCTTCTGTAAAACCACATTTCTACAGACTCCAGTGATTTTCTTGTGTGTTGTCCTATAGTCCATGATTCCCATCCATATATTAAGTCGTACTCTACATAACATTTAAGAGCTCTTTTTCTTGTTTCTATTGTCAAAAAATGGATTGCATAGTATGGGAGGATATAGCCACGAAGAAATCACGAATTCGAAGAAGAAAGAAATCCCCACTGCCTGTGACGGCATTCAACCTCGAGACCTTCTTATCCATAGCCCAAAGTCTTACCTCAAAACCACAAAGCCGCGCTTATTTGGTTACTTTATTTTCCGACACAGTATAATCCAAGTAAAAAAAAAATTTCTAAGCGAATGGCCTTAAACAATTTGTCATCATGTAGATGGAGAATAAATGACTGGTCGGACTGATATTCGACATCGCCCTCTGGTAACAATGGCACATGCCTCTTTCTGTAAACATTGAAAACGCAATATTTCTTTTCATGTTCTTTTCATGTTCTTTCTTCTTCTTTTTAAATAACAGAGCTGCCAATCCTGCCGTTGCTATGTGACTAGTCGGTAAACATTTCTTAAGCCGGTCCCAATAATCAATACAAGCGACATCAAACCCCCGTTATTTATTAGCAGAATCGGTAGAAGTATATTGTGTGATATGAACCACGAAGACACACATTACAGCAACAAAAATTAACAATAAAAATAGCTTTGCGGGGAGGCTGAATGATACAAGTTAATAAAAGAGGTAATTAAATATGTTACCAAAAAATGTGTCCCTTCCAGCATAAAATCGAGTTTTAATTTAAAATCACTTTGGGGAAGTCAGAACCATCAATGAGTGTAATGTATTTGCCTGTTCCTCCTTTATTATAATTTATTACCTTATGCTCACACCAGCCAGCACGCTTAGCTGTACTTATCCGGACTAAACACAACTTCAGAACAAGTGAGCACCACAGCCAACTATAGATTTATAAAAGCCGGCGGGCAGAAAATATAACCGGAAAACCTACCAACTAGCGTGACGTGTTCAAATATAGGAAATATGGATGGTTAACTTCACTCTACCTACAAGCACCCTTGCTCGCAAAGCTGAAAACGTTACGCTAGTTGGTGGTTTTCTAGGAATTCTCTCGTAGCCCGCAGGTTTAAGTGCATCTATAGTTGGCTGTGCCAATGTGACACTGTACTTTGAACATAACTTCAGACCAAGCCAACGTGCTTAGCTGTTCTTGTTAGGTTAAACATAACTTCAGAACAAGCTAACGTGCTTATCTGTTCTTGTCAAGGCTAAACATAACTTCAGGACATGCCAACATACTTAGCTGTTCTTGTCAAGGCTAAACATAACTTCAGGACAAGCCAACATACTTAGCTGTTCTTGTCAAGGCTAAACATAACTCCAGAACAAGCCAACAAGCTGTTCTTGTCAAGGCTAAACATAACTTCAGAACAAACCAACTTGCTGTTAACTCCAGAACAAACCAACAAGCTGTTCTTGCCAAGGCTAAACATAACTTCATAACAACCAACAAGCTGTTCTTGTCAAGGCTAAACATAACTCCAGAACAAACCAACAAGCTGTTCTTGTCAAGGCTAAACATAACTTCAGAACAAACCAACATGCTGTTCTTGTCAAGGCTAAACATAACTTCAGGACAAGCCAACATACTTAGCTGTTCTTGTCAAGGCTAAACATAACTCCAGAACAAACCAACAAGCTGTTCTTGTCAAGGCTAAACATAACTTCAGAACAAACCAACAAGCTGTTAACTCCAGAACAAACCAACAAGCTGTTCTTGCCAAGGCTAAACATAACTTCAGAACAAACCAACAAGCTGTTCTTGTCAAGGTTAAACATAACTCCAGAACAAACCAACAAGCTGTTCTTGTCAAGGCTAAACATAACTTCAGAACAAACCAACATGCTGTTCTTGTCAAGGCTAAACATAACTTCAGAACAAGCCAACAAGCTGTTCTTGTCAAGGCTAAACATAACTCCAGAACAAACCAACAAGCTGTTCTTGTCAAGGCTAAACATAACTTCAGAACAAACCAACAAGCTGTTCTTGTCAAGGCTAAACATAACTCCAGAACAAACCAACAAGCTTTTCTTGCCAAGACTAAACATAACTTCAGAACAAGCCAACAAGCTGTTCTTGTGAAGACAAAGCAAACCATGTACCAGAACTCTCAACTGATTTTTGGCGAAACAATCCAGCACATGAAAATAGTTCGTATTACTGACACGCATTTCCGTCAACAAAACAAGTTAACAAACAAAACGTATGTACATAGCTTATATTGTATATTATGGCTGTAGAGGAAAGGCGGGGGTAGCTTAAAGGATTGCATTCTCTTCTCCTCCTTCTCCTTCTTCTTCTCCCTCTTCTTCTTCTCCTTCTTATGATTCTTCTTATTCTTCTTTTTATCCTTCTTCTTCATCTACTTCTTTTTATCCTTCTTCTTCTCTCCTTGGTATGCTTCTTCTTCTTTTTTTTTTCTTCTTTCAGCTTTTTACGCATTTCTTATAATGACTTAAATAATGTTCTCAATCTCGCTTCCACTGGTCCTGAAGATTTAGCCATCGCTGAGACACAGATGTCTGTAACCAGAAATCCATCCATCTGTCTCTCTCTCTCCCTCTGTCTCTCCCTCTCGCTACCTCTGTCTCTCCCTCTGTCTTTCTCTCCATCTTTCTTTCTCCCCCTATCTCTCTCCCTCTGTCTCTCCCTCCATCTCTTTATGTCTGTGTGTGCGTGTCTCTTTCTGTATCCCTCTGTCTCTCTCTCCCTCTGTCTGTCTGTCTGTCTCTCTCTCACTCTCTCTCTCTAAAAAGAAATAATAAATTTACAGGTGCTCAGCACTTGAACTTCTTTAACTTAGAAAAAAAATAAAATAACAGAATGACGGAAATAAATGCTCAACAAGATCCACCCAGTACCATTCGTTTCACCACTTTGTTACCATACACGTCTGTTTGTTATTTACGCTATTTGAAAAATCTCTAGAGCTGTCGACCTGACCTGGTAAAAGCTTTGAGCTTTGTCCTGGCGACACGCCATACAGATCTGGTAAGACCGCTGAATACAACAACAGACGAAAAAAGAAGAAATATTTGCACACAATATTGCGCGTCTTGGCAATAAGCTTGCTTCTTGAAGCATGCACTATCTCCACGCACTGATATACCCTACTCCACAATATGCACCAAGGATTCTCAACAACTTCACCAAACACACCAACTGCAGCAAATGTGTCTGTCTTAAAGTGTAATTAAAGCCGGAATAAGCATAATAAAAGTAAAAAGTAAAGAGCGCCCGTCACGACAAGTGGCGTATAGGGAATATGGTGTTAGTGACCTTAAATTTTACAGACCTTCGGCACATGATTTTTGGGGTAATGTGGTCGGTAATAAGCCCGTGCCGCTTTACTTTCCTAGAAAAAAATCCGGTACCCATTTAAGGTTGGGTGAACTCGAAAGCTGTCGGTTGGGATTGAACCCCACCTCTTGTCCTTTGTAATCAAGATAACTAAGCACTGAGTTATCGCGGCTCCCCTATATAAGCATTTTAATCATCAAGTACCATGCCGGCTGGCGTAGGTGATCATGTCTCTCCACAACTTTCGATCTCGACTGTTAAACATTTTCAAGCTGTTTTCCCTCTTTGTCCCTTATTACCTTAGCCCCATTGGTTAATCTGTTTCCTGGCCTATCACAGGAAAATGTAGTAGGATCTTCATCAGTTCTGATTCCCTGGCCCTGACGCAATCACCCACCTATGAGTTACTTACAGTCCACGCGCTGTTCTTATATCAGGACCATGTTTGACAGTTTGTATTATATTGTGTAGATTGTTCAACTCCTGTGTGATATCAGTGCTAACATCATCATCTTTATCAAGTACCATGCCTGCTGGGGTAGGCGATCATGTCTCTACACAACTTTCTATCTCGACAGTTATTTATCATTTCTGTTGTTGACCTTCTGCCAAGCCATTCTCTTAAGCTGTCTGGTATCTTTTCTCTTTGCTTCCTTCTATCTCTTCGTCCCTCAATTTTTAAAAAAGCGCTTGGAGTGACCAGAATAGACAGAATTTGATTCTATCTATCTTTCGTTCGCCTGAAGTATTGTCTGTATTTGCAATGTCGTTTCCTTTATAAATTTTACTGGGTTTTTTTTTTTATTCTTGCAGTGGCCGCTTCAAAAGAAGAACAATAGACAATCGAGTCAACAGTCACATGTACACAAATTTCAAGATCGGCATCTCAACTACATGTACATATGGACAGGCGCCCCAGACTGCTGAACACATACTTAACAGTACAGAATTCGAGAGGATGTTGTGGCCAAGGGGAAACAATCCTGTATGACAAGCTATGGGTAAGAAGACCTCAAACGCCTTGTTCATGGACCATTCTTGTCTAAATGTCTGACAACATAGGAATGGCTGATCACTGAAGGAGGAGGAGGAGAGGAGACGAAGAAGATGATGAAGGAGGAGGTGAGGAGACGAAGAAGGAGGAGGAGGAGGAGGAGAGGAGACGAAGAAGAAGAAGGAGGAGGAGGAGAGGAGACGAAGAAGAAGAAGGAGGAGGAGGAGAGGAGACGAAGAAGAAGAAGGAGGAGGAGGTGAGGAGACGAAGAAGAAGAAGGAGGAGGAGGAGAGGAGACCAAGAAGAAGAAGGAGGAGGAGGAGAGGAGACGAAGAAGAAGAAGGAGGAGGAGGTGAGGAGACGAAGAAGATGATGAAGGAGGAGGTGAGGAGACGAAGAAGATGAAGGAGGAGGAGGTGAGGAGACGAAGAAGAAGAAGGAGGAGGAGGAGAGGAGACGAAGAAGATGAAGGAGGAGGAGGAGGTGAGGAGACGAAGAAGATGATGAAGGAGGAGGAGGTGAGGAGACGAAGAAGATGAAGGAGGAGGAGGTGAGGAGACGAAGAAGATGATGAAGGAGGAGGAGGAGAGGAGACGAAGAAGAAGAAGGAGGAGGAGGAGGAGAGGAGACGAAGAAGAAGAAGGAGGAGGAGGAGGAGAGGAGACGAAGAAGAAGAAGGAGGAGGAGGAGAGGAGACGAAGAAGATGATGAAGGAGGAGGTGAGGAGACGAAGAAGAAGAAGGAGGAGGAGGAGGAGAGGAGACGAAGAAGAAGAAGGAGGAGGAGGAGAGGAGACGAAGAAGAAGAAGGAGGAGGAGGAGGAGAGGAGACGAAGAAGAAGAAGGAGGAGGAGGAGAGGAGACGAAGAAGAAGAAGGAGGAGGAGAAGAGGAGACGAAGAAGAAGAAGGAGGAGGAGGTGAGGGGACGAAGAAGAAGGAGGAGGAGGAGAGGAGACGAAGAAGAAGAAGGAGGAGGAGGTGAGGAGACGAAGAAGAAGAAGGAGGAGGAGGTGAGGAGACGAAGAAGAAGAAGGAGGAGGAGGTGAGGAGACGAAGAAGAAGGAGGAGGAGGAGGAGAGGAGACGAAGAAGAAGAAGGAGGAGGAGGTGAGGAGACGAAGAAGAAGGAGGAGGAGGAGGAGAGGAGACGAAGAAGAAGAAGGAGGAGGAGAAGAGGAGACGAAGAAGAAGAAGGAGGAGGAGGTGAGGAGACGAAGAAGAAGGAGGAGGAGGAGGAGAGGAGACGAAGAAGATGAAGGAGGAGGAGGTGAGGAGACGAAGAAGATGATGAAGGAGGAGGTGAGGAGACGAAGAAGATGAAGGAGGAGGAGGTGAGGAGACGAAGAAGAAGAAGGAGGAGGAGGAGAGGAGACGAAGAAGATGATGAAGGAGGAGGAGGTGAGGAGACGAAGAAGATGAAGGAGGAGGAGGTGAGGAGACGAGGAAGATGATGAAGGAGGAGGAGGAGAGGAGACGAAGAAGAAGAAGGAGGAGGAGGTGAGGAGACGAAGAAGATGATGAAGGAGGAGGTGGGGAGACGAAGAAGATGAAGGAGGAGGAGGTGAGGAGACGAGGAAGAAGAAGGAGGAGGAGGTGAGGAGACGAAGAAGATGATGAAGGAGGAGGTGAGGAGACGAAGAAGGAGGAGGAGGAGGAGGAGAGGAGACGAAGAAGATGAAGGAGGAGGAGAAGAGGAGACGAAGAAGAAGAAGGAGGAGGAGGTGAGGAGACGAAGAAGATGAAGGAGGAGGAGGAGAGGAGACGAAGAAGATGATGAAGGAGGAGGAGGTGAGGAGACGAAGAAGATGATGAAGGAGGAGGTGAGGAGACGAAGAAGGAGGAGGAGGAGGTGAGGAGACGAAGAAGATGATGAAGGAGGAGGAGGTGAGGAGACGAAGAAGATGATGAAGGAGGAGGAGGTGAGGAGATGAAGAAGATGATGAAGGAGGAGGAGGTGAGGAGATGAAGAAGATGATGAAGGAGGAGGAGGTGAGGAGACGAAGAAGATGATGAAGGAGGAGGAGGTGAGGAGACGAAGAAGATGATGAAGGAGGAGGAGGTGAGGAGATGAAGAAGATGATGAAGGAGGAGGAGGTGAGGAGACGAAGAAGATGATGAAGGAGGAGGTGAGGAGACGAAGAAGGAGGAGGAGGAGGTGAGGAGACGAAGAAGAAGAAGAAGGAGGAGGAGAGGAGACGAAGAAGAAGAAGGAGGAGGAGGAGAGGAGACGAAGAAGATGATGAAGGAGGAGGTGAGGAGACGAAGAAGGAGGAGGAGGAGGAGGAGAGGAGACGAAGAAGGAGGAGGAGGAGGAGGAGAGGAGACGAAGAAGAAGAAGGAGGAGGAGGTGAGGAGACGAAGAAGAAGGAGGAGGAGGAGGAGAGGAGACGAAGAAGATGATGAAGGAGGAGGTGAGGAGACGAAGAAGAAGAAGGAGGAGGAGGAGAGGAGACGAAGAAGATGATGAAGGAGGAGGTGAGGAGACGGAGAAGATGATGAAGGAGGAGGTGAGGAGACGAAGAAGATGATGAAGGAGGAGGTGAGGAGACGGAGAAGATGATGAAGGAGGAGGTGAGGAGACGGAGAAGGAGGAGGAGGAGGTGAGGAGACGAAGAAGAAGAAGGAGGAGGAGGTGAGGAGACGGAGAAGATGATGAAGGAGGAGGTGAGGAGACGGAGAAGATGATGAAGGAGGAGGTGAGGAGACGGAGAAGGAGGAGGAGGAGGTGAGGAGACGAAGAAGATGATGAAGGAGGAGTTGAGGAGACGGAGAAGATGATGAAGGAGGAGTTGAGGAGACGGAGAAGGAGGAGGAGGAGGTGAGGAGACGAAGAAGGAGGAGGAGGAGGTGAGGAGACGAAGAAGGAGGAGGAGGAGGTGAGGAGACGGAGAAGGAGGAGGAGGAGGTGAGGAGACGGAGAAGATGATGAAGGAGGAGTTGAGGAGACGGAGAAGGAGGAGGAGGAGGTGAGGAGACGAAGAAGGAGGAGGAGGAGGTGAGGAGACGGAGAAGGAGGAGGAGGAGGTGAGGAGACGGAGAAGGAGGAGGAGGAGGTGAGGAGACGGAGAAGATGATGAAGGAGGAGTTGAGGAGACGGAGAAGGAGGAGGAGGAGGTGAGGAGACGAAGAAGGAGGAGGAGGAGGTGAGGAGACGGAGAAGGAGGAGGAGGAGGTGAGGAGACGGAGAAGGAGGAGGAGGAGGTGAGGAGACGGAGAAGGAGGAGGAGGAGGTGAGGAGACGGAGAAGATGATGAAGGAGGAGTTGAGGAGACGGAGAAGAAGATGAAGGAGGAGGTGAGGAGACGAAGAAGGAGGAGGAGGAGGTGAGGAGACGGAGAAGGAGGAGGAGGAGGTGAGGAGACGAAGAAGGAGGAGGAGGAGGTGAGGAGACGGAGAAGGAGGAGGAGGAGGTGAGGAGACGGAGAAGGAGGAGGAGGAGGTGAGGAGACGGAGAAGATGATGAAGGAGGAGTTGAGGAGACGGAGAAGAAGATGGAGGAGGAGGTGAGGAGACGGAGAAGGAGGAGGAGGAGGTGAGGAGACGGAGAAGATGATGAAGGAGGAGTTGAGGAGACGGAGAAGAAGATGAAGGAGGAGGTGAGGAGACGGAGAAGGAGGAGGAGGAGGTGAGGAGACGGAGAAGATGATGAAGGAGGAGGTGAGGAGACGAAGAAGAAGAAGGAGGAGGAGGTGAGGAGACGAAGAAGATGATGAAGGAGGAGGTGAGGAGATGAAGAAGAAGAAGGAGGAGGAGGTGAGGAGACGAAGAAGATGATGAAGGAGGAGTTGAGGAGACGGAGAAGATGATGAAGGAGGAGGTGAGGAGACGAAGAAGATGATGAAGGAGGAGGAGAGGAGACGAAGACGGAGGAGGAGGATGGAGAGGAGACGGAGAAGAAGATGAGGGAGGAGGTGAGGAGACGAAGAAGATGAAGGAGGAGGAGATGAGGAAACGAAGAAGATGATGAAGGAGGAGGAGAGGAGACGAAGAAGGAGGAGGAGGATGGAGAGGAGACGGAGAAGAAGATGAGGGAGGAGGTGTAGAGACGAAGAAGATGAAGGAGGAGGAGATGAGGAGAGGAAGAAGAGAAAGAGGAGAAGGAGCAGGATGAGGAGTAGGATAAGAAGAGATAATGTCCTAAAAGAGAGACTGTATTGAATCAGTTTTCAACAATATACAGAAACAACAAATTAAATGGTTCGCACATATACAAAGAGCCGCGATAGCTCAGTGGTTAGTGAACCGAACTACAAAGGACAAGAGGTAGGGTTCGAATCAACCGACGGACTCCGGTTCACCCAGCCTTTAATGGGTACCGGATTTTTTTCTGAGAAAGTAAAGCGGCACGGGCGTAATACCGACCACATTACCCAAAAAAATCATGTGCCGGAGGTCTGTAAAATTTATGGTCACTAACACCATATTCCCTAAACGCCACTTGGCGTGACGGGGGCTCTTTACTTTACATATATAAAGAAAGCTAAAATATTATATACTAAACAAAACATATATTATAAGAGGAGATGGAAGGAGAGGAGATGGAAGGAAAGGAGATGGAAGGAAAGGAGATGGAAGAAGAGCCCACGGTAGCCCTAGAGTAAGTTGGACCAACAACATTCGAGAGACGCTTCAACAATCGATTGACAGTGGTCGAGAACGACAGGAACTAGAACTCTGTATTGCCATCGATACCTGCCAGAGAACAAGACAAACGTTATAGACAAGAAAGCTATATTTTTGTACACTAATGCTCATGAGAGGAAATTTTACAAAAAAAATAAAGTCCAACTTATCTCAGTCAGATGTCTTCTTCTTCTTCTTTCCTTCCTCATCTGCCTTTCAGCGTCGAGGGGAGATATAATTTGCGGTCTTTTGCTCTCCTGTTCGCCTCTGCTGCTTTTATGTTTCCTAGTGCTTCTAATATTCCATCGACCCATCTTTTTCGTGGTCGACCCTTGGATCTGGTGTTCTCACAACGTTTGTTGAAGGCTCGTTGTGTTGTGTTTTGTTCTTTCTGCCTTGTCACGTGGCCAAACCATTTTATCTGTTGTTTCCTTATATATTCTATGGCGGGTGCTATTCCTAGCTTTTTTTCTCAGTTCTCAATTTCTGATCTTATCTCTCAGACTGTTTCCTGTCATTCGTCTAACACATTTCATCTCAGTAGAGGTTATTTTTCTTATTGTTCTTATATCTAGGGTCCAGGTCTGGCATTGGTAGCACAACGTTTCCTTTTTGTCATTTCTTCTATAAAGTCAGATGTAGTAGAACAAATAAAAGCACTATCTCCATATCCTGTGCCCAGGCAGAGTAGGCAAAGTGAAATGAGGAAGAAATTACCAATGTTTAAACTTGGCACATGGAACGTAAGGACCATGTGCCCTGGACTTACTAAAACAAGCACACTGAAAGAAGGACAAATTAGAACAACAGCACTCATAGATAAAGAACTAAATAGGCTACATGTTGATATTGCTGCCCTACAAGAAACAAGACTCTCAGACTGTGGCTCTGTAAAGGAAGAAAACTATACTTTTTTATGGCAAGGCCTAAGCCCGAAAATGGCAGGACGAAATAACCAACTTAACTGTCCTGCAACGTGCTAAGACCCTAACAATCATGTCGATGCTCAGAAGTCGAAGAATAAGATGGCTGGGGCATGTCCAACGGATGGAAGAAAAACGCATTCCTAGGCAAATACTATATGGCGAGCTAAAACACGGAAAACGACAAATCGGCAGACCTAAACTACGATATAGAGATATCTGCAAATCATCTCTGAAAGACTTCGCCATCTGTGAAAACGACTGGCAACATCTGGCAAGTGATCGCACATCATGGAGAGCACGTATAAGGAACGGTATAACAACATTTGAGACTGTTCTAAGACAGGACTTAGAAGAGAAGAGACTCATGAAAAAGGATGGTAAACCCTGTGGACCAACGAGCCTGACCTGTTCATTATGTGACGCGTGTGTTTGTCAAACATTGGTAGAATTAGCCACGAGAGAAGCTGTTCGGCAAAAACAATACCTCAAAAAAATACGCAATAGCCTCCACTAGACCGTCTGACAAGACGAAAAGGGCCATATATATAGAACAAATCATTTTCTAAAATCTAAACCCCAACTTCACAAACTTGGGAACCGCGAGAGCTCAGTGGTTAGTGAACTGGGCGACTAAGGACAAGAGGTCGAGTTCGATCCTAATCTACGGCTTCCAGGTTGACCCAACTTATAATGAGTACCGGATTTTTCTGGGAAAGAAAAGCGACACGGCGTAATATTGACCATATTACCTCAAAGCTTATGTACAGAAGGTCTAAATAAATATGAGCACTAACATCATCATCATCATGTTCCATACCGGTCATGTCCTTCCACAATTTTCTATCCACTGTCATCGTATCAATCAATTCTGTTGTTGACTGTTTTCCACGCCATGACACCAAGATATCTAGTATTTTCTCTCTTTGTCGTCCGCAATCTCATTTTTCCTGTACTTTGCCAGTTTTAACCAAGTATTCCGACGTTTCTTTTCTCATGATGTGCTCGAAAAATGTTGGTTGTTACTTTCTGATGTTTTTTTTTAGGAGTTCCCTTTTTGCGTTGGCCTCTTAGAATTTCCTTGTTGGTCTTTTTAGCTGCCCAGGGAACTTTCAACATTCTTCAAGCACTAACCTTCCTTACACGTCACGTGGCTCTCTTTTTTTCTCTTTTTTCCTTCTTTCTTATACCCAATAGAATCAGTAATATAAGAATGTTCAGAGGAGGATGAGATTTGTTCACTAATTCTGAACGTAGCAGCACAACATTACAACTAAAATATCAATGAAGAACATTGTGCGTGACGCAATTCCGAACTGCTATTGAGTTATTGAGTTATTTGCGGGTCATCATCATTGCACTCCGAACATGTCCATAGGTGCTCAGATCCCCTCCTCAGTAATTCCCGCAGTGTCCAGCGACTGACGACTCCAGTTCTATGTTGGTTGATAAGTCTTCTTACACGGCCACTAAGTTTCTCATTTCTGGCTGTGCCTGAAAACTTACACTTACCGTCGTCATGATGAACGTCGCTAAACGTTGATGCTTTGGATGGTAGTTCCGAACTGTTACTATTACTATGAGCTACTATGAGCCTCAACTAATAGCAGCCTCTGGTGGGTGTTAAATAGAAACTGAATAATAAACTGTATTGTTTGTTAATAGAAAGATGAAAGAACCCCCATCACACCTCGATTAAGACGTAAAAGAAATATTGTACTTGTAATTGTGCTATCGGCAAATTCTTCTCCTCTTATTTTCTTCCTTGTTTGCCTATCAGCGCTATGTTTAATTACTTAATTAATAATTACTATAGTAAATCTATAGTTGGCTGTGATCTGACCAAGAAAGCGCAGGAATCGTACAGAAAGGGCAAATGTAGTCCAAAAATATGACGTAATTCTCGCATGAAGCGCCGGACCAAATAAAAAAAAACAAATATTTTCATTGAAAATGGAAACACTATGCGACAAATACACCTTGTGAAAAAAACATAGCATGAAAATCAGCATTTCCAAGACAGTAACTATGACAAGGAGTATATCCTTAACATTCGTGCAAGAGTTACTAAACTAAATAATCTCCAAATTTCAAGTACTTTGAAGGTATGTTCTCAGAAGAGCTAAAACCCATTTATTCATTTTCATCTCGCGTCGACGACGGCACAACGACGAAGGCGGAAGTCATAGTTCTCCATGATTGACGATCTTCTGCTAGGTTTTGTAGTTCTTGGTTGTTTCTTAGCTGCATGGTTGAGTCTTCCCTAGTAATCGTTCCGCGTAGATATTGTCTTGGTTCGCTTCGTTTTCTTTTACCAGAGGGTTTCTACATGACCTCCATCACCTGATGGAGAAGTCTTTCATCATTCATTCTGAGCACATGACAGATGTATTTCGAACATCTTCTTCAAATAAAGATTGACACGTATTCTTTTTTTGATTCGTCTCTTATCCGTTCGTTTTAAATGTACTCTTTCCAGCTTATGCTTGAGGTCCTTTGTAGAGATTTGTTTAGACATTTAATTTCCTACAGCCTTGGCGAAATTCCAACTTTCATATCCATATGTTAGCACTGATATCACATAGGAGTTGAACAATCTACACAATATAATAAAAAGTAGTAAAGTACCCCCGTCACGCCAAGTAGCGTATAGGGAATATGGTGTTAGTGACCATATATTTTACATACCTTCAGTACATGATTTTTGGGGTAATGTGGTCGGTATTACGCCCGTGTCGCTTTACTTTCCCAGAAAAAAATCAGGTACCCATTAAAGGCTGGGTGAACCAGGAAGCCGTCGGTTGGGATCGAACCTCTTATCCTTTGTAGTCCAGTTCACTAACCACTGAGCTATCGCGGCTCCCTACACAATATACCACCAACTATCAAACATGGTCCTGATATAAGAACAGCACGTGGGTTGTAAGTAACTCATAGGTGAATGATTGCGTCAGGGTCAAAGAATCAGAATTGATGAAGACCCAACTACACCTTCCTGGGATAGGTCAGGAAACAGATTAACCAATGAGGCCAAGCTAATAATGGTCAAAGAGGGATGACAACTTAAACATGTTTAAATGCTTTAAATGCCTTGGTGAATATTCTTGGTCGAACAGTGACAATTATCGCAGTTAATTGTAAAGTACAAAGCATTGACACATAAGTTTGTTAAGGGTGAGTAATGATGAGGATCAACGGGTCCTTTTTTGGAATCCCCAGGGGAAAAGACAATGAGGAAGACCAAGGAATTCTTGGAGAAGACAGATAGAAGCAGAGATGAAGATGATGGGGAAGACATGGAATGATCTTAAAAGAATGGCAAGAAACAGAACGACTTGGAAAGTGTTTGTTGAAGACCTATGCTCCACTGGGAGCTAAAAAGGTAGAAGAAGAAGAATGATGAGGATATTAGACGCGGGAACCAAGGAGATGATGATGATGATGATGATGATGATGATGATAATGATGATGATGATGATGATATGATGGTGGTGGTGATGGTGGTGGCTGTGAAAATCCTCATATAAGTTACTAACAAAGGAAGAAAGACGACAACAAGGGAGGTGATTTGCTCGATAGGATCATTAAAAATCACTAGAAAAAAAAAAGAAGGATAAATTAGGGCATGAGAATAATTATTGAAACTACACACTGCTCCAAACATTTGCTTGCTTGCTTGCTTGCTGCGTTCACCCGATGTCTAAAGGAGTGTACCTCTTCATAATCCGCCTTTAAAAGGACGTTAAGTGGGTGTGTCTGCGTTGTGTTGTGGTTTGTAATAAAAATGTGATATTTGCGCCTTTCGGCCCAACACATCCGACTTCAGTAAGACATTTTTGAGTACCGGGTTATCTTCCCTCTTCGATCCCTACTCGCTTGGCCAGACTAGACAAGTTAACCTGCTACTAGATGCACCACGGAAAGGTGGAGCAGAGTCTGGATGGTTCTGGTTCACCGAGCCTGGCGCAAGCCATCAGCTGTGGGTCGCTGACAACTTCCAGCTCCGCTGCTGTGAGGCGCGCCTTCGCCTCCATCCAAACATTTAAAGGAAAGCCAAAGACAAACTTGCGTGTGCTATCTCATTAAAACTGAGCATAGACCATCAAACATCACGTGTCTACCACAGCCAATCATCTGTCTTGTGGGTTAGGGAGAAACTAAAATGGATTCTTTTTTAAATCATACAAACCCTGCGACAAAGGCACAGATTTTTAGCGCGGGCATCAAACTGTCAATGGGAAATACTTGGCCTAGAACATAAAACCGTGGATTCTGGTTGTGTTAGAGGGGACGATATACGCCATGTTGAGAAGCACTGCAAGTGATCGAAATTGCTTCTGTTACTGGGATTGTTCGTGGGAAGATTATTCGAGCTGAGATTTATATAGGTTTACACGCTTAAATCAATTTCAATTTTATTCTCCTGTCTGTCACTGGCAATACTGTTGACAAATACAATAATCTACCAAAGCACTTAAAAAAGATATGAATCCGTATTTTTTTTTTTTTATGTTCCCAGTTCTGACACTTAACAAGAACGTGGCCTGAGAACTGAGGTTAGGCACTGAGTGTAGTTTGACAGGTTCCAATAACTGAACAGACATTGTACATAAAAATGTATGAAAACATGTCTGGAAATAAAAGAACGCAGAAATTAATGAAGGGTTTTAAAAAATGGTAGCGCATTGCTCTTCAATAAAGTGGCACAAGAGAAGTTATTTGTTTGCACTTTTTAGACCTTGTATATTAAAGAGGCAACAAGGTTACTCACTTAGTGCTACAATGGTGACCTTCTGATTCATGCTATTTTTAAAACCTGTATTTTTGTGTACACGTGATAAAGACGGATCTTAATATAAGTGTTTACTTTCTTGCTTGCTTTCGTTCTTTTTGCGCCATAAATATGACAAAACCGAAACATTTTATGAGCGTCTGTGCACGGCTGTTTGACACACGGTGTGGGTTCTTAGATGTTGCCACAGCCAACTGTAGAATCTATAATTGCTTGGGGGTTATTGCACATCAAAAATATAACTTTTAAAATAAACGTGAAAAAGAAGAACCAACAAATGCTATACATGTGAGAAGAGCAGAATTTATTGTTTATTTCTTTGCTTGTTTGTTTTTGATTTCCCCCACCCTCCCCCCACAAAAATAAATAAATAAACTCGAAAGAAATTTGTGAAAGCGGTCTCTCTGTACTTTATAACATACCCATTCCAAAAATAATTGTTATTTTTTAGCAGGCGCATAGATTCTAATTGGGGTCTGCCGAAATGTGGTTTTACAGAAGAATGTTGATAATACCATGGACAGCTAAGAAGAGTAATGAAAACGTTCTGAAAGAGGTCAAAGCAAACAGAGAGATAATTTCCAATATTAGGGAAAAAACAATCATAATTTTTTGGCCATGTAATGAGAAGAGAACAAATGGAATATATTGTAACAACTGGGAAAATTGAGGGACGAAGAGATAGAGGAAAGCAAAGAGAAAGGTTACCAGACAGCTTAAGAGAATGGCTTGGCAGAAGGTCAACCATAGAAATGATAAATAACTGTCGAGATAGAAAGTTGTGGAGAGACAGGATCACCTACGCCAGCAGGCCCGGTACTTGATGATGATGATAATAGATTCTAAGTTTGTATTCTTCCTCTTATTCTTCTTCATCTCATACAACATCGTCAAGCTGTCAGAAATGACGACCAGCAAGCACGAAGTAGGTGCTCTACAACCAACAAGGAGAGAGCGCATCTATTAGGGGTACAGCATCAAACAAGCAGAAAATTGTACCCAGCAAGGGCGAAACAATCTAGAGAGCACAACTATTAGGGGTACAGCGTCAAACAAGCAAAATTGTACCCAGCAAGGGCGAAACAATCTAGAGAGCACAACTATTAGGGGTACAGCGTCAAACAAACAAAATTGTACCCAGCAAGGGCGAAACAATCTAGAGAGCACAACTATTAGGGGTACAGCGTCAAACAAACAAAATTGTACCCAGCAAGGGCGAAACAATCTAGAGAGCACAACTATTAGGGGTACAGCGTCAAACAAGCAAAATTGCACCCAGCAAGGGCGAACTAGTCGCTACCAAGGGGTTTAACAAGCTGTGCCCGCGCCATTTTTCTGAATTTTTTTTTACAATTTTTAATGAGAAAATAAATGAAAATTGATCTAGCGCACGCATTTTGTTAGGCCAATTTGTTCACAAAGTCGGAGAAGCGATTAATAAGAGAATTACGCAATTTTAGCGGAAGTAACTGCGAAAACATCGATCAATCAAAAGCCGCAAATCGCGAGTCTTTTGGACTCTGGGTCCCGGCTACTACATCCACATTGTGTGGCTCGTGGGACGGAATGTGTTGAGCATTACAATTTAGAATAGAACGTTAAACATCAGAAAATTACACTCAGCAAGGGTGATCTAGTTGCTCTACAACTAGAATTGTTACTGGAACCATCAGCTTCTATCTATTTATTGAACTTTCGAGCCGTAGCCGGCCCATAGGGCGTAGACCAAGATACTCCTTCTGTTATCTAAATTTGTATTCTAGCAGTTTTCATCATCATCGAGTGCCGTCTCCGCAACGAAGGTTGGCTACAATGGAACGCCATTCTGCTATGTCTCTTGCTTTGATGGTGAAGGTTGTCATAGGCTGATTTGTCCATCTTTTTATGTTACTCGTCCATGTTAGTCTTGGTCTGCCTCTGCCTCTTTTACCTTGTATTTTTCCCTCCAGGATTACTTTTAGTAGGCTGTTGTGTCTTTTAACATGGCCCAAAAATCGCATTTGTCTTGTTTGAATTGTGCTTAGTAGTTGTCTTTTCATTTTTAGTAGTTTTAAGACTTCATCGTTTGTTTTCTTTTCTTTCATCCAATTCTACCTATTCTTCTATATATCCACATTTCAAAGGCTTCAATTCTCTGTTCTGTTTTCTTGTCCAATGTCCATGTTTCTGCACCATATAGGAATATTGAGAAGATGTAACATTTTGCTACTCTTAGTTATAGCCCTGGTGCTATTTGTTTTAATGTTAGTATGTTCTTCATGACATTAACATTACTTTTTGCCATTCCTATTCTTTTGTTTATTTCAGTTTTACATTTTACATCACTAGTTATAGTATGTCCAAGGTAGTTGTAGTTCTGAACTGTCTCCAGGTCTATTCCTTCAATTTGATATCCACTTGTGGGTTTTCAGTATTTTCTTTGTTTGTTATAATAGTTTTTCAATTCATAACAGTTTTCAATTCTTTTAATAATATTTTATCAAATCTCGCCGTTTGTCTCTGTTCTGTGCAAGCACATGCTTTATTTTTGGGGGAAAAAAAAAAAAGTGAGCATCCATGGATTTTCGTGAAGCTCTGTGATGTCCATCCTACAAGCAATGACACAATTATATTCAATTGACTGAGTTCGTCTTTCTCTGCTACTTCTCCTCCTGTGTTTGACTTCAACACAATATAGAGAAAGATGGGCGGACTAGAGAAAGGATGGGTCATAGATAAGATGGGCGGATTAGAGAAAGGATGGGTCATAGATAAGATGGGCGGACTAGAGAAAGGATGGGTCATAGATAAGATGGGCGGACTAGAGAAAGGATGAGTCATAGATAAGATGGGCGGATTAGAGAAAGGATGGGTCATAGATAAGATGGGCGGACTAGAGAAAGGATGGGTCATAGATAAGATGGGCGGACTAGAGAAAGGATGGGTCATAGATAAGATGGGCGGACTAGAGAAATGATGGGTCATAGATAAGCCGGGCAAACTAGAGAAAGGATGGGTCATAAATAAGATGGGCGGACTAGAGAAAGGATGGGTCATATATAAGATGGGCAGACTAGAGAAAGGATGGGTCATAGATAAGATGGCGGACTTGTAAAAGGATGGGTCATAGATAAGATGGGCGGACTAGTGAAAGGATGGGTCATAGATAAGATGGGCGGACTAGAGAAAGGATGGGTCATAGATAAGATGGGCAGACTAGAGAAAGGATGGGTCATAGATAAGATGGGCAGACTAGAGAAAGGATGGGTCATAGATAAGATGGGCGGACTAGAGAAAGGATGGGTCATAGATAAGATGTGCGAACTAGTGAAAGGATGGGTCATAGATAAGATGGGAGGACTAGGAAAAGGATGGGTCATAGATAAGATGGGCGGACTAGGGAAAGGATGGGTCATAGATAAGATGGGCGGACTAGAGAAAGGATGGGTCATAGATAAGATGGGCAGACTAGAGAAAGGATGGGTCATAGATAAGATGGGCAGACTAGAGAAAGGATGGGTCATAGATAAGATGGGCGGACTAGAGAAAGGATGGGTCATAGATAAGATGTGCGAACTAGTGAAAGGATGGGTCATAGATAAGATGGGAGGACTAGGAAAAGGATGGGTCATAGATAAGATGGGCGGACTAGGGAAAGGATGGGTCATAGATAAGATGGGCGGACTAGAGAAAGGATGGGTCATAGATAAGATGGGCAGACTAGAGAAAGGATGGGTCATAGATAAGATGGGCGGACTAGAGAAAGGATGGGTCATAGATAAGATGGGCGGACTAGTGAAAGAATGGGTTATAGATAAGATGGGCGGACTAGAGAAAGAATGGGTCATATATAAGATGGGCGGACTAGAGAAAGAATGGATCATAGATAAGATGGGCGGACTAGAGAAAGAATGGGTTATAGATAAGATGGACGGACTAGAGAAAGAATGGGTCATAGATAAGATGGGCGGACTAGAGAAAGAATGGGTCATAGATAAGATGGGCGGACTAGAGAAAGAATGGGTCATAGATAAAATGTAGACCTCCGGACAAGAAGGTCCGAGGCTCGAGCTCAGTCACAGGAGGTGGAGATTTTTTTCTATTAGAATATGTGGATTTTTCTTGGGTTTACACTCCATTAATCTCTGGACAGTGAGCTTCGATGTCTAGTCGTCTCGGATAAAGGCGAAAAACACAAGATCAGGTGTGTGCTCTGAGCACGTTAAAGAATCCTGGCAGTTAAAAATCAAAAACATTATTCCAAATATGGCCACTGACAAGGCAACCATTTTTAGGGATAATTATATACAATAATAATTAATTTAATAATTTAAAATTAAATTATTATTATTATTTATAAATATTATATTATATTATATTATATTATATTATATTATATTATATTATATTATATTATATTATATTATATTATATTATATTATATTATATTATATTATATTATATTATATTATATTATATTATATTATATTATATTATATTATATTATATTATATTATATTATATTATATTATATTATATTATATTATATTATATTATATTATATTATATTATATTATATTATATTATATTATTATAAATTTATTAATTTAAATTAATAAAAAATGTAATAATTACATGCATAACCCCCATTTATTTTTAAGGTCTTTGCCGGTAGGAGTTCCTGTATGTGAGCTGGAACATCTACGGTGCTTCTCCTAGTGTGTGGTTGTGGTTCTACACACTGCTGGAGATGTTGAGGAGCGGATGAGCACTATGGAGTTGAATCAAGCATCATATATATAAAAGTAAAGTAAAGAGCCCCCGTCACGCCCAAGTGGCGTATAGGGAAATATGGTGTTAGTGACCATAAATTTTACAGACATGATTTTCGGGGTAATGTGGTCGGTATTACGTCCGTGCCGCTTTACTTTCCCAGAAAAAATCCGGTACCCATTTATGGCTGGGTGACCCGGAAGTCAGTTGGGATCGAACCCTACCCTTGTCCTTTGTCATATATATATAACAGCTTTTACCTCTGACAAAGTCCATAGAGACTAGGAACTGAATTTTGCGTGTTAATCCGTTTTCCCCTCTCAGCCGTGTGCACAAGGGTCCTTCGCCGTACAGGCAGATAACTCCGTCTTCGGAGGTACTCATATTTTTTTTTCCTCCCTGAGTAATTCATGTTTCAAGTCAGGCCTCGCTGCTGAGACCAGGGGTGATTGCCGCAGAGAGAAATCACAAACAAAAATCCCAACTGGTGCAGCCGGGATTTGAACCCACAAATTATCTGTCTCGATGCCGGCGTTTTGCCTCGAGACCAACCAGTCTCCATAAGCGTCATATTAGAGACCTTCGACATAACAACAGCAGAAGCAGGAAATCTGGCTTAAGACAGAGATTCTTTCAGACGAGCTGTGCTGAATGCAACTTTCTGCAAACGACATGGAACCTGATGATGGTGTCATCCAACAAATATTAACAATTTACTGAAAAACGACATCTCTTTAACGTATTATTACGTTCGTATTTGTTGCTTGTATTATGTCCACGACTCACGTTCATTTAATAGTTTAAGGCGACTACGAAACTTTTGTTAGTTCCACTGACAACGATATAATTAATCTAATTTGTCGCTTTGTGATACAAAAAAATAACATGATAAATCGTTCTTCGAAAGTCTGCAGAGACGTTGGCCACATAATGTTTTTAGAAAACTAATATACTCGGTCAAGACGTCGAAGCAGCACTCGTCATCTTTATCTTTATTGATAAGTACAAACTTGATGACGTGCAGCAGTATAGCTACCAGGGGTCCATCATCAATGACAAACTAGACACAGAAATTAACACCCGCATTGGCAAAGCTGGTACCACCTTCGTCTGTCTCTCTAGGCGTGTTTGGCAAAACAACAAACTGACAACTAAAACAAAGGCTGCAGTTTACAATGCTTACACTATCAACATCCTTTTATATGGCAGTGAATCATGGGCATCTTATGCTAAGAAAGAGAGAATGCTACATGCATTCCAGATACGATGCCAGCGCTGTATTTGTTTTTATATCACCTGCAAAGACAACATGACAAACGTGGAGGTCCTCATTCTTACAGGCCTCCCAATAATCTACATACTGCTCAAACAATATAGGTTACGCTGGCTTGGTCACTTACACCGTATGAAAGATGGTCGCATACCAAAATATATACTTTATGAACAACTATCTATCTATCTATTGTCCTTTCGAGTCGAAGACGGCACATAGGGCAGAACCACAATCTCAAAAACAGAAACTTTGCGTGCCAAAATGGCACATATTGTGGATATCACTGCTTCTCTGTTTCCATAACAACACTTTTTACAATGACAGCTTGTCAAGCCATCGATCAATCTCCTTAGTCGCCTCTTACGACATGCCTGGAAGGTCGCAGTGTCACTACTCTTTACTTCCCTCATAATGAAGCCCCGGTAACACACGGGAAATGAACAACTAGCAGATGGCAAAAGTGTTATGGGGAGGGGTAGACGCCCAAAATTCACGTTTTATAGACGTGTGTAGACGTGACATGAAGACTCTGAACATAAACCCTGCACCCTGGGAAGAGATAGCTTCAGAACTTCCAGGTATATGGTGGATAGGCGGCGGGAACAATTGAAGGCTATGCATGAAAAGTGTTCCTTGATGCAGTTTCCTCATATTCCAAGTCCGGCTTGTTGCAGGAGCTACTGAGTTAAGTGCTCTGTGCACACCGTGAGCTGTGTGTGTCTCATCCGTTTTGATCATGTTTCGATATTCCAATTGTTTACGATGAATGATGATATCGTATGACAGGGAACAGTTGGCTGTGTTCACTTTCTGCGTGGTTTCGCCTTATGTCTTCTGGCGTGTGCTGAGACTGCTACGATGGAAACTACAGTTACCTTTCTTTGTTTGGGAGATGAGTTATTAATTCGGATGATTCCGCTGGCACGGGCGGTTGAGCAATTATGGATTTTAATTCGTTTGCAGTGATACGGGGCCTTCCATAACCAACCAACCAACCAGCTTCAGAATGTACTCTTTGGCAACTCACCTGCAACTCCAACTCAAGCAAGAAGCAGACTGACTAATAGAAATTGAGAATACATGGTGAAAGAAAAGAAAGATAACATTTTCTAGAGGCGCTGCAAAATGCATTCAGCTATGACTGATGGGGTACTACTATTATTACTACTCATCATCATCATGTACCATACCTGTGGCGTAGGTGATCATGTCCCTCCACAATCTTCTATCTACAGTGCATCATATTAGTTCTGTTGTTGACTGTTTTCCATGCCATGACACCAAGCTATCCAGTATTTTCTCTCTTTGTCGTCCGCGATTCTCTTTCCTTTTATTTTGCCAGTTGTAACCAAGTATTCCAACTTTCCTCTTCTCATGATGTGCCCGAAAAATGTTGATTGCTTCTTTCTGATGTTTTTAAGAGCTGCCTTTTTGTGCTGGCCACTTTGAGAACTTCCTCATTGCTCTTTTTAGCTGTCCATGGAACTTTCAACACTATTCTGAGAAATCCCATCTCTGTGACCTCTAATCGTCTTTTCATTTGTTTGTCTACTGTCCATGATTTGCTTCAATAGGTCAGAATTGGTTCTATATAGCACCGATAAACTCTCTTTCTCATTTCTATTGACATAGATTTGTTGCATAAGATATTTTTCATTTTCTGAAATGCTATTTTTGCCTGAGCTATTCTGCTTTTTATTTCTGTGGTGCATCTCCCATCTGATGTTATGACTGTGCCCAAGTATTTCAAACGTTGCACTTGTTTCAGATTTGTCCTGTTTATTTTTATGTTGCATGATGGTGATGATTGTTTCTTCGATATTACCATTACTTCTGTTTTCTTACTATTCAGACTGAGACCTTTCATGTTGCTTTCTTTACTACTACTACTACTACTACTATGGGAGACAAATAATAATAAATGAATATTATTATAGAGAGAAACTTCCGAGACGATAATTCAGCGAATCATAGCAGGAAGAGGTATGTTTTACAGCACTCAGAAAAAAATGACAAATAATAATTGATGATTTGTTTTTTCTGAACTGTACAACAAAACAATAAAAACATTCGAAAAATTCAGCTAACAAAAAGAAACACACAAAAAAAACATAAATTGTTAGATATTAAGTAAATTGAACTCATATTTGGATATCATTAGCACTATGATAAGCAAAAACTACACATGTGAGGTTTTATTTGTAATATTTAACAGGCTTTGAAGTTTCCCATGATTTTATTTTTACTTATCTTAACCATACTACCAATGCTTTCAATCTTAATAGATTTGTGATGATTGGTTGTCCTGAGCATACGATGGTGCATAATAATAACACATTGATTTATTGGTTTTGATACAGTAGTACACATCAATAAAATATTAATATATTGATTTCAAAAGCACATGTAATGAAGATATAGATATTGACATTCATGATTCATGGCTCATTGATCATATGTGAAATTGTGATATAACTAGACCAAAAAGAGAGAGAGAGAGAGAGAGAGTGAGAGCGAGAGGTCAGCAAGTTTATCATCAAAAAGAGGCACTGAAGTTTGAAAGAATGAATAAAGAGTGTCTTCTTTATTTTTCTTCTTTCTCTGCTTTCATATTGTTTCTTTTCATAATCAGTCCTTAAAATAGAACTTCTTCAACAAACAGCTACTGGCTATGCATTTTGGCATTTAGACCAGCACGGGTCATCATGAACAATTTTGAGGTCTTCACTGGTTCCCCATAATTTGTCTTACACTCTTGTTTCTGTGGGCCATACCCAAGTGTTGATAGTGCAAAGGACTCTGATTGAGCATAATTTACATTTTAGGTCACAGTTCACGGCTTCTTTTTTTTTTATTGAAGGTGATGCTTATTCTACAATATTCCATAAAAAGAAATGTTAAATAGACGATTATGCAATGTTGCCACTTACAAGTTGCAATATTTTATTCCTTTCGGTCCAACACTTCCAACGTCAGGTAGGTATTTTTGGGTACTTATTTCCCTTCCCTCTTTGGTCCCTACTCATCTGGCCCAAACTGATTAGTTTGTTTCCAGACCCACCACAGAAGAGTGTCATAGGAACTTGATCAGTTCTGATTCACTGATCCTGGCACAAAAAGTCAACTTTAAGTTACTAACCACCCCCAGCCCAGATGATGTTGGGCATCTTGGGCTACTTTGAGCTACCACATTTAAAAAGAAAAATTTTAACAACATAATGTTTTATTTATGGATCCAATTACTATCTAATGGCACTGATATATACGTCAAATCTGCACATGTGACCTACTTTCACCATAACAAATTGTTCATAAGCTTAAAGTTTGTCTATTTAAATTCATAAGCTTTTAACCACTAGTGAAAGCCACCATAGGCCTGTGACCATCTTCAGGGACTGAATCTTATATTCCAAACATCCGTTGGGATCAAGAAATTACAAATGAAGAAGTTGCTAGAGAATTAAATATTAACAACATCAATCAAGAAGTGAAAAGATGTTGGAAATGGCCAGACCATGTTCTATGAATGAAACAAACCAGGCATTTGCACTTAGCATGAACATGGAAACCACCAGGCAAATGAAGAAGAGAAAGATAATTAGGGACATGGCGGCAAAATTTGCATGATGAAATGAAAGAGGCTGATGGGTTCTTGCGAGAGTTGTCCGTCCTTGCTCAAGACTGGACTTGGTGGAGATCTCATATGAGGGCCCTATGCTCTGACCGGGAGTTCAGAGGATTAAGAACATGATGAAGAATCCCACATGAATTCTAATTGTTTTGTTATCACTGACATTCCCAGCACTCAGCTGGAGTGTCCTCAGTGTGAACAGGTGTCCCTCGCCATACGGGCAGATATCCTTCAACTTCAGAGGTACTCATATTTTTGTCATTGAGAGTACTATAATTTGCATATAGAGTCTAATGATTTGGGTAGATTTTTTTTCTAACAATTTTTTTTCCAGATAACAGCCATTTGGCCTACACTCTTCAACTTTTTAACTACCAAAGGTTCTTTAACTCATGCAGATTACATAAGGGACCTCCTGTTTTTCATAGTTATCCAGGAATTGACAAGACATCTCATCTCACTACCCAGAGACCAGAGGAGGGTAAAGCTGAGAAGTAACTGTGGATCAGAGAGAAAATTTCCACTGCCTGTGGTGAGATTTGGAGCTGCGATAGCTCAGTGGTTAGTGAACTGGACTACAAAGGACAAGAGGTAGGGTTCGATCCCAACCGACGGCTTCAGAGTTCACCCAACCTTAAATGGGTACTGGATTTTTTTTCTGGGAAAGTAAAGTGGCACGGGTGTAATACTGACCACATTACCCCAAAAATCATGCGCCAAAGATCTGTAAAATTTATGGTCACTAACATCATATTCCCTATACGCCTCTTGGTGTGACGGGGCTCTTTACTTTTTTTTTTAGTACCACCCATACCCCTTTGTAGGTCCAGTATTTCTCAGACTTGCACAGTTTGTGAATAGCTGTGATTAACTGTCATTTGATGTATGCTTGCTTGCATTTGCCCAATGACTAAAGGAGTAGACCTCTTCATCATTTGCCCTTAAAAGGATGTTAATTGGACATATCTGCGTTGTGTTGTGGTTTTCAATATAACTGTGATATTTGCGCCTTTCAGTCAAACACATCCAACTTCAGCACAACATTTTTAGTAAGGGGTTATCTTCCCTCTACGATCCCTACTCACTTGGCCAGACTAGACAGGTTAGTCTGTTACTGGAGGCAACATAGAGAGGTGAAGTAGGGTCTGAATGGTTCTGGTTTACTGATCCCGGCACAAGCCATCAGCTGTGGGTCACTGACAACTTCCAACTCTGCCATTGTGAGGCGTGCCTTCACCTTCATTTGCGGTATGTATTCAGGCTCCACAATTTGACAATGACTGGTTGGTCTTGAGACAAGACACCAGCCTTGAAAAAGAAAGCTTGTGGGCTCAAATCCCATCTGCACTAGTTGATATCTTTATTTATGATTTCTCTCTGCGGCAACCACCCCTGATCTCAGTAGTGGGGCCCAGCTTGAAATGCCAATTACTTTCGGACAGAAAAAATATGAGTACCTCCAAAGACAAAGTTATCTGCCTGTGTGGCAAGGGACCCATGTGCACATGGCTGCCAGGGAAAAACAGATTAACACTCAAAATTCAGTTCCTAGTCTCAAGGGACTTTGTCGAAAGTAAAAAGCTATGAACGCAAAAAAAAAAAAAAAAAAATTTGGCAGTGACTTCCAACCCATGATATCCTATTAGTATTTCATGAGACAACCATAGTATTTACCACACTTATAAATGCTGAAAACAAGTTGTACTTACAACTTCATCATCTTCATAACTTGATGAGAGCTCAGATAATGTCCGCCTTCCCTTTTTTGCTGGGGCACTAACAGGTCGAACTGGACTCAGATAAGGCAACACATCTTCATCTCTTTTTCTGCTACGAGATTCCTGATGGAGGAAAAAGACCAGTTCAAAATGCAAAAAAAATTATTTCATGAATTCTGGGACAAACACTAGCAAAGTGTAAAACAAATTGTACAAACACTGGTACAGTGTAGATAAATGGAACAAATGCTTTGCCCAATGTAGACAAATGGGACAAACACTGAAATGTAGATAAATGGAACAAACACTGTAATGTAGATAAATGGGGTAAAGACTAGTGAAATGCAGATAAATGGGACAAACACTAGTTCAATGTAGATAAATGGGGTAAAAACTAGTGAAATGTAGATAAATGGGACAAACACTAGCAAAATGTAGATGGATGAACACTAGTGGGAGCTGCGATAGCTCAGTGGTTAGTGAACTGGACTAAAAAGGACAAGAGGTAGAGTTCGATCCTAACTGATGGCTTCCGGGTTCACCCAGCCTTAAATGTGTACCTGATTTATCCTGGGAAAGTCAAATGGCTTGGGTGTAATACCGACCACATTACCCCAAAAATCATGTGCTCAAGGTCTGTAAAATTTATGGTCACTAACATGGTGTTAGGAACTGGACTACAAAGGACAAGAGGTAGGGTTCGATCCCAACCGACGGCTTCCAGGTTCACCAGCCTTTAATGGGTACCGGATTTTTTCTGGGAAAGTAAAGTGGCACAGGCGTAATACCAACCACATTACCTAAAAAATCATGTGCCGAAGGTCTGTAAAATTTATGGTCACTATCATCATATTCCCTATATGCCACTTGGCGTGACGGGGGTACTTTACTTTTTTTTTTAACATGGTGTTAGAGAAGTGAAAGTTGAATGCAGTGACTTTAGAACAATAAGCCTAATGAGCCATGTTACAAAAATCTTGCTAAAAGTTATACAAGGAAGGATTCAGAATAAAATCAATACTGAATTAGATGAGCAGCAAGTTGGATTTAGGAAAAATAGCGGGACAAAAGAAGCCATATTCTGCATGAGAACATTAATCGAAAAATACACAGAAGTAAACAAACCAATATATGCCTGCTTCATAGACTACACCAAAGCTTTTGATAGAGTACACCACAAACAACTTATAGAATGCCTAAAAGAGATACATCTAGATGACATGGATATACGACTAATATGCAATCTATACTGGGAGCAAACAGCAATAATAAAATATAACAAAGAGTTCTCTACACCCATTGATATAAAAAGAGGAGTAAGACAAGGATGCATCCTATCACCAAGCTTGTTCAATCTATACACTGAGCAAATCTTTAAAAACATCATAGAGATGCCAGGCCTACAAATTAATGGAAAGATAATCAATAACCTAAGATATGCTGACGATACTGTACTACTAGCAGAAAATCCTAAAGACCTACAACAATTACTTAATGAAATAAACACGACAAGCAAAAAATATGGACTAGATATGAATATCAAAAAGACTAAAACTATGATCATAAACAAAGAAAATACTCAAAACCCACAAGTGGATATCAAAATTGAAGGAATAGACCTTGAGACAGTTCAGAACTATAACTACCTTGGACATACTATAACCAGTGATGGAAAATGTACAACTGAAATAAACAAAAGAATAGGAATGGCAAAAAGTAATTTTAATGTCATGAAGGACATACTAACATCAAAACAAATAACACCAGAGCTAAAACTAAGAATAGCAAAATGTTACATCTTCTCAATATTCCTATATGGTGCTGAAACATGGACATTAGACAAGAAAACAGAACAGAGAATTGAAGCCTTTGAAATGTGGATATATAGAAGAATAGGTAGAATTGGATGGAAGGAAAAGAAAACAAATGACAAAGTCTTAAAACAACTAAAAATGAAAAGAGAACTTCTGAACACAATTAGAACAAGACAAATGCGATTCTTAGGCCATGTTAAAAGACACAACAGCCTACTGAAAGTGATCCTGGAGGGGAAAATACAAGGTAAAAGAGGCAGAGGCAGACCAAGATTAACATGGACGAGTAACATCAAAAGATGGACAAATCAACCGATGACAACCTGCACCATCAAAGCAAGAGATAGAGCAAAATGGCGCTCCATGGTAGCCAACCTTCGTTGCGGAGACGGCACTCAATGATGATGAGGTGTTAGAGACCATAGACCATGTTTATCAATGATCAGCAGCACATTTCACTGTGAATGATGTGGTCGAATGATGTGGTCAAATGATGTGGTCGGATGATGTGGTCGGATGATGTGGTCGAATGATGTGGTAAAATGATGTGGTCGAATGATGTGGTCACCATTACACCAGTTTATTTTCTTTTCCCATAATAAATCTCTTGGTCCAGGAAAAAAATGGTAATATCTTCGAACTGACCCAATTCTCTTCTGATCCACATCAATAACACTAACCAATCAGCCACCATGGCTTCTTTGATAAATGTAGTCCTCGTGAATATAAAAACAAAGTTACCAGCAATATTGTGTCTAAAAGTTATTGAACACCTATGGGTTTGCCCAGAGTACTGTAATGTCAATGCTAACAGCATTTGGCGCTAAAATTAAAAGTGGTGTAGTGGTTAAAGCACTCTCACTCTCTCTTCACTTCCTCTTATACCTCTTCAATTGTCAAGGAAGGTACACATTTCTAGTTCTAGCCATTCTGGCAGTCTTAACCATTGTCGAATGATGTTGTAGTATTTTTCAGATGTTGTCAGTCCATCTCACTCTGGGTCTACCACAGGCAGTTCTTCCATATTCTCTTTTAATATATGTTTTGTGTGGTGTAGAATGTTTCCTCACTAACCTGCTAATTAGGTATTTGAATGTTCAAACTTTCAACTTTAGTGGGTTTTTTGGTTGCATTGTTTTTTTTTTTTACAAACATAGCTTCAAAGTTTGCCCAACTTCTTATAAAGATCAGATTAGTTTTAATAAATAAACAAAACATCTTCATGTGGTATTGGTCACAATTACTTAACTCTTTCAGTACGGAAGTTTTTTATCAATGCAAAGGAAGAGATTTCAGAGGAAAAAATTTGCGTGTTTTTAAGAATAAATCTACATATTAATATTTATCTAACATATAACATATTAGGGAGACGCGATAGCTCAGTGGTTAGTGAACTGGACTACAAAGGACAAGGAGTAGGGTTCGATCCCAACTGACGGCTTCCGGGTTCACCCAGCCTTAAATGGGTACTGGACGTTTTTCTGGGAAAGTATAGCAACACGGGCATAATACTGACCACATTACCCCAAAAATCATGTGCTGAAGGTCTGTAAAATATAGGGTCACTAACACCATATTTCCCTATACGCCACTTGGCGTGACGGGGGTACTTTACTTTTTTACTATATAACATATTATATATGAATTTTTAGAGAATTGAACAAAGAATTAGGTTTCACCAATACAAGATGATACAAGACATGTAAAAAGAATATGGTTTGATGACAATTCACACTAATTAAACTGAAAGTGGCGCACCATGCAGCAAAACATACGTGGCCAAAATCAGCATGGCGCACAGTATGGTAAAACATGCGGAAAGAATTTTTTTAAATACACAGAAGATCCTGCCAAATTATGGGCACTAACACTATTTTGTCCAAATGCAAACAATCTTACATGTTTTGTTGTGATATGTAAATCCAGAGGCAAATATGGCAGTCAAAGCTCTCAATGTCTGATGTTACATAACTAATTTCTGTAGACCTTGCAAATTGTTTAAACTTGAGATGGATCTTTCCCTTTTCCTGCCTCTGTACCTAACATTGCTATATATGTTTATCACCGCCCATTCATGTTATTCCATATACTCATTCTCACAACCTCATTTTGTTCTATATACTCATCCCTGCTACCTCATTTTGTTCTTTATACTCATCCCTACTGCCCCATTTTGTTCTATATACTCATCCCTACCACCCCATTTTGTTCTATATACTCATCCCTACCACCTCATTTTGTTCTATATACTCATCCTACCGCCCCATTTTGTTCTATATACTCATCCCTACCACCTCCTTTTGTTCTATATACTCATCCCTACCACCTCATGTATTCTATATACTCATCCCTACCACCCCATTTTGTTCTATATACTCATCCCTACCACCTCATTTTGTTCTATATACCCATCCCTACCACCCCATTTTGTTCTATATACCCATCCCTACCATCCCATTTTGTTCTATATACTCATCCCTACCACCTCATTGTATTCTAAATACTCATCCCTACCACCTCATTTTGTTCTAAATACTCATCCCTACCACCTCATTTTGTTCTACATACTCGTCTTCAACACCTCATTTTGCTCTCTATACTCTTACTATACAAACAACGGTCATATGAACTGGAAACCAATTGGGAATGTTTCAATAAATAAAACAGGGTGTTAGTCAAGGTTGTGTGCTGTCACCAGATTTCTTTAATATTTATAGTGAGATTATTTTAAGATCCATTAGGGGCATGCCTGAAATAACAATTGGAAGTCATAACATAAATAATCTAAGGTATGCTGATGATACAGTCTTAATTGCTAAGAGTGAAAATAAGTTACAAGAAATGTTGGACATTATAGTGAAAGAAAGCAAAAATAAAGGACTCAGCCTTAATAGCAAAAAGACAGAGGTAATGGTAACAACAAGAAAAAGACATCACCTCAGTGCAAAATAAAGACAAGTGGAACAATATTAAAACAGGTAAATGAATTTAAATATTTGGGAACTTTGTTAACCTCAGACGAAAAATGTACAAACGAGGTGAGATGCAGAATGGCTCAGGCAAAAGCAGCAGCTTTCCAAAAAAATGAGGAAGATACTATGCAAACCATTTTTAACAATAGAAACTAGAAAAAGAGTTCTTAAATGTTATGTAGAGCCAGTCTTAACATATGGATGCGAATCATGGACAATAGGACAACAGACAAGAAAATCACTGGAGTCTGTAGAAATGTGACTTTACAGAAGAATGTTGAGAATACCATGGACAGCTAAGAAGAGTAATAAAAATGTTCTGAGAGAGGTCAAAGCAAAAAGAGAGCTAATTTCCAATATTAGGAAGAAACAATCATCATTTTTTGTCCATGTAATGAGAAGAGAACAACTTGAATATATTGTAACAACTGGAAAAATTGAGGGACAAAGAGATAGAGGGAAGCAAAGAGAAAAAATAAGAGACAGCTTAAGAGAATGGCTTGGCAGAAGGTCAACAACAGAAATGATAAATAGCTGCCGAGATCGAAAGTTGTGGAGAGACATGATCACCTACACCAACAGGACCGGTACTTGATGATGATGATTACTGGCCATTTCATTTTATTATGGATACTCATTCCCACCATCTCATTTTGTTCTACATATCCATCCCACCACCTCATTTTGTTCTACATATCCATCCCACCAGCTCATTTTGTTCTACATATCCATCCCACCAGCTCATTTTGTTCTACATATCCATCCCACCATCTCATTTTGTTCTACATATCCATCCCACCAGCCCATTTTGTTCTACATATCCATCTCACCACCTCATTTTGTTCTACATATCCATCCCACCACCTCATTTTGTTCTACATATCCATCCCACCATCTCATTTTGTTCTACATATCCATCCCACCACGTCATTTTGTTCTACATATCCATCCCATCATCTCAATTTGTTCCAATTACTAATTCTCACCATCTCATTTTGTTCCATGTAATTACCTCGATCATCTCATTTGGTTTTATATTCTCATCTGTACCACTTCATTTTGTTTCAAAAAGTCAAAAATATCATTTGGTTTCCTATTCTCATCTGTACCACTTCATTTTGTTTCAAAAAGTCAAAAATATCATTTGGTTTCCTATTCTCATCTGTACCACTTCATTTTGTTTCAAAAAGTCAAAAATATCATTTGGTTTCCTATTCTCATCTGTACCACTTCATTTTGTTTCAAAAAGTCAAAAATATCATTTGGTTTCCTATTCTCATCTGTACCACTTCATTTTGTTTCAAAAAGTCAAAAATATCATTTGCTTTCCTATTCTCATCTGTACCACTTCATTTTGTTTCAAAAAGTCAAAAATATCATTTGGTTTCCTATTCTCATCTGTACCACTTCATTTTGTTTCAAAAAGTCAAAAATATCATTTGGTTTCCTATTCTCATCTGTACCACTTCATTTTGTTTCAAAAGTCAAAAATATCATTTGGTTTCCTATTCTCATCACCCTCATGGTTCTTCTTCCTCATCTTCAGTAATCAGCTACTACTAAGTATTTAGACGTCTAGACCAGCATGGGTAACAAACAAGACAGTGTGGTTGAGGTCATCACTGGTTTCCCATAGTTTGTCATGCAGGATTGTTTCTATGGGCCATTTTTTAATTCTTATGGTATTGAGAAAAAGACAAAAGTAATGGTAGCAACAGAGGAGAAAACATCACAGCAATGCACAATAAAGGCAAGGTGGAATAGTATTAAAACATGTAAATGAATTTCAATATATGGAAACAATGTTGATCTCATTTGATAGATGTACAACAGAGGTGTGATGCAGAATGGCTCAGGCAAAAGCAGCTTTAAAAAAAATGAGGAAGATTATTTGCAATCCATTTTTGACAATAGAAACAAGAAAAATATTTCTTAATTTTTATGTAGAGCCAGTCTTAACATATGGATGTGAATCATGGACAAAAGACAACAGACAAGGAAATCACTGGAGGCTGCAGAAGTGTGATTTTACTGAAGAATGTTGAGAATACCATGGACAGCTAAGAAGAATAATGAAAACATTCCGAAAGAGGTCAAAATAAAAAGACAACTTGTTTTCAATATTAGGAAGAAACAATCATTATTTTTTGGCCATGCAATGAGAAGGGAACAGCTGGAATATATTGTGACAACTGGGAAAATTTGAGGTATGAAGAGATAGAGGAAAGCAAAGAGAAAAGACACAAGACAGCTTAAGAGAATGGCTTGACAGAAGGTCAACAACAGCACTGATAAATAACCGTCGAGATCGAAAGTTGAGAGGCACAATCACCTACGCCAGCAGGCATATTTGATGATGATTAATAAGTTCGAATATAGCGATCGTCAGTTCAAGGCTGGTGACATCTTCATACAGTTTGTCTTGGTATAGTACCGATGATGGCCACACTCACCATATGCTGGACATGATTTCTATAACTCGAACCCTAGAGGGGCGCAGTTCAGGGAACATTGCATATCTGTCCTTAGAAGAATAATTGGTGGTGTAGTTTTTAGTCTTTAGTTCAGACTTGTGTCATCGCAATTGGGACATTCCCATATCCACTTGGTCTCCCATATCCATGTGGTTCCCATTCCCGTATCCACAATATCTAACATATGCAGATGATACTATATTACTTGCAGAAAATCCTGAAGATCTACAACAATTACTTAATGAAATAAACATGACAAACAAAAAATATGGATTAGATATGAATATAAAAAGACTAAAATTATGATCATAAACAAATATAATATTCAAAATCTACAAATGGAAATTAAAATTGAAGGAATAGACCTGGAGACAGTTCAGAGCTACATCTACCTTGGACATACTATAACCAAAGATGGAAAATGGAAAACTGAAATAAATAAAAGAATAGGAATGGCAAAAAGTAATTTTAATGCCATGAAAAATATACTAACATCAAAACAAATAACATCTGGGCTATAATTAATAATAAAAGAAGCATGTGTATTTTATCTTCTTAGAGAAACACAAATGAGAAAATCAACTAAAGTATAAGTGACAACAACTATGATAAATGCTATAAAATTTCAAAGATTAGACCTAAAATGTCACTTTAATATGAAAACAAACATCTGTGAAGCTTGCCTTTCACCATCCACACTGCCCCATCAAGGCCAGCTCCTTGTCATGGAGAGGAGGCTTAACAGTCACCAGGGACAGAAAACCAAGACTGGCCAGGCCTTCCTACACCCAAGCAAGACAACAGTCTGCTCTAGCAAGTTTGAGTGCTGAAGACGGAGGCAACCAGCCAAAAGGCACACCACAACAATCAGGATGCCAAGCACTCATGCCAATGGCAAACGAAAGATAGATAGATCATCCAAACTGGATAATACCCATATGCACTTAAATCGTTTTTCTCTAATGGAATAGCATCACAGCTTTCAGAACAAATACTTTATGCCATTAAACATGATCTCAACAACCTACCCTCACTCTTCTAACCAGCTGAATCTTTGCAATTTGCTCCAATGTTTTCCGTATCTCTGACTGTCTAGCTCTTTCCAAATCCAGTGTTTTATGAACGATGGCTTGCGCTAGCATGTCTTTCACATTCTTCTTGTGTTCTTTCTTGCTCATGTTCAAGCGATACATATTTTCAGATACAATCTCTCCATTTTTAGTTATCTGCAAAATAAAATTGCAGACTGCAGCATGAATTCAGAATTTATTTAGTTTGAAAAAATATGCTGTTGTAATTAAAAATATCAGTAAACATTAAATTTTCATAAAAATTATTCATCATCATCATGTGTGATCATGTCTTTCCATAATTCTCTGCTCTGTGCATCATATCAATTCTGTTGTTGACAATGCCATAACACCAAGCTATCTAGCATCTTCTCTCTTTGTCGTCCGTAATCTTCTTTGCCTGTATTTTGCCAGTTGGAGCCAAGTATTTCAACTTTCATGTTCTCATGATATGTCTAAAAATGTTGTTAGCTTCTTTTTTTTTGTTTTTAGTTTTTAGGAGCTTTCTTTTTGTGTTGACCTCTATGAGGATTTCTTCTTTCTAGCTATCCAGGGAACTTACAACATTCTTCTGAGAAATCCCATCTCTGAGGCTTCTATTCATCTTTTGATTTGTTTGTCTACTGTCCCTGATTTGCTTCCATAAGTCAGAATTGGCGCTATATATATAGCACAGATGAGCTCTCTTTCTCACTTCGATTGACATGGACTTGTTACATTAGTTTTTTTTAATTTTCTGAAATGCTACTTTGACCTATGCTGTTCTGCTTTTTATTTCCATAGTACATATTCTGTCTGATGTTATTATTGTGTCCAAGTGTTTGAGGCTTTGTAGTTGTTTCAGATTTGTCCTGCTTAATTTTCTGTTGCATGATGGTGATGATTGTCTCTTTATTTAATTAATTCTGCTCTATTATTTTTTAGGCTGAGACCTTTCTTGTTGCTTTCTTTCACTATTGTGTCTATTGTTTCTTGTAGTTCATTTCCATATCAGTTATTTAGACTGATTCATCCACATATCGCAGATTGTTTATGTTGTGACCACTGACTATAATTCCTTTATTGTCTACTATTGATCTCATCATATTTTCACTGTAAAATAAGAACAAATTATGCGATAGAACACGACCTTGTCTGACTAGTGTTTTACATAATGGAATTGTTCTGTTTGATTGTCATTTCTTATGACTGTTGTTTGTTGCCAATACATGTTTTTTTATGATTCTCATATCCTGCCATCAAAGTTTTCTTTCCCAGCATATTGATTATCTCTGCATGCTTTACTTTGTCAAATATTTTAATGTAGTCTATGAAGCACAAGTATAGATCTTTCTCTACCTCTATAGTTCTTTCTGTCAATGTTCTCGTAATGTATACTGAATTATTGGTGCTTTTTCCTTCCACAAATCCACATTGTTCCTCACTTATTTCTGCTTTTATTTTCTTCCTTACACATCTCATGATAATTGATAGTCATATTGGTTATATGGCTCAAGAGATTAAAAGTCTGATGGTCTTCTAATCAGTGATGCCTGACTTCATTTAATAAAATTATTACACTACATTAAAACCTATATTACCCTTTTTTGGGCAGAATGCTATTAACTTTCTCTCCAGTGTTCATCTATTCATCTCCTGTAATTATAGCCTCAACAATTATTTTATGCTCATTTTTTCCCCCATGTAAAACTTCTAAATCTTCTATCCTGTGTGTTACAGGTGCCTCATTATGAGTGAAGTAAAGAATAGTGACACTGTGACCTTCCCGACATATTGTAAGAAGGTTGATCGATGGCTTGACAAGCGGTCATTGTAAAAAGTATTGTTAAGAAAACAGAGCCATAGATTTTAGAAGCAGTCATTTCTGCAATATGTGGCATTTTGACACGCAAGGTTTCTGTTTTTGCGATTGTGGTTCTGCCATATGTGCTGTATTCGGATCGAAAGGACAATAGATAGATAGAAATCTTCTATAAACTGAAATGTTATGGTGGTAAAGCAGTTAATGCATTTGTCTCCTGACATTGGTTGCTAAAGATTCAACATGAAATTGTGGTGACTTTTATTCCAGTTAACACAACTTTGGGATCCACCTAGTCTTTGAAAATCAGAGCTAGATGCAGGCTCTATTTTTAGCTAACTAAAAGGCTCTGAAGTGGCTAAGCTAAATGAAACTTTGAGGCCACCTATAACAAAAATTAACACTAGAAGGTTTCTATCATAGATTACAACATAAACAAATTTGAGACCCCTTTGAAGGTAAGGCCCTCAGCGGTAGCCTATTTAGTCTGTCTAAATCGGCCTTAGATGCTGCCCACTTTGCTCACAATAAAATGGTCATGAAAAAAATTGGCACAAATATCACATAAGCCAGTTGCACTATCAATGCCCAATACTTTGATTTACTAAATATTGAATGTTATTATCAAAGCTCAACACCGTAAGTCTATAAAATTGATTATTTCAGCTCCTCTATCATTCAATTCATAGGGTTGGTTAAAGCGGAAATGGAAAAACAACAAAAGAAAGACTCAAAATGTATGCACAATCAATTAAATTAATTAACAGGAAGAAAAGAAGCCAAAGTTTCAGGATATGTGAAATCAAAGGAAGGAAATATAATAATGGGACAGGAGAAGACAATGGAAAGATGGACAGAATATATCAATCAACTCTATGATGATGAAAGACCAGAGCTAAACAACTCAAACAAAGAAACAGGACCATCAATAATGCAGAGTGAAGTAGTGGAGACAATTCAACACATGAAAAGAGGCAAAGCCCCAGGTCCCGACAATATAACAATTGAAGAGATAAATGCAGTAGGAGAGCTGGGAGTACAAGTCATAACAAGACTACTCAATGACATATATAACACTGGACACATACCCGAAGATCTACTAAAATCTATCTTTGTAGCCAGGGGGAACAGAAGCACCTGCGACCTGCGGTCGCAATAGCAGGTCGGCACACCATCAGCTGACCAAGACCTAGCAGTTCTACCTCCTTGTGGTCTCCCCTGGAAACAGTTTGCGTCAAACCAGGCTGGCTAACAGAAGCTAGGATCGCCATGTTCCCTGTAGTGGTGGTTGTTTCCCCTGGAAACAGTCTACGTCAAACCAGACTGACTAACAGAAGCTAGGATCGCCGTGTTCCCTGTAGTGGTGGTTGTTACTAATATAGAGGACCCAGTATTGCAGTACCTCTGGGCTGGACTAGTAGCTTCCCAGCATAGCCTGGGACAGACGAAATCCAACCTCTCCAGTAAGAGCCGGGAGTGTCAAGAAAGCCATTACGACCCGCAACATTTTATGAGTCAAATGGCAACATGCTCGCATCACCTCGTGGCAATCCATTAACATCATTGTAGCCATACCGAAGAAGTCAAGTGCCATTGATTGTGAAGACCATCGCACTATTAGTCTCATGAGCCATAGGACTAAAATATTACTAAGAATCATCATTAGACATGCAAGGAACCAAATAAAACCAGAAATAAGTGAGGAACAATGTGTATTTGTGGAAGGAAGGGGCACCAATAATGCAATGAACATTGATAGAAAGATCTATAGAGGTAAGAAAGATTTATATATGTGCTTTATAGACGACACAAAAGCATTTGACAAAGTAAAGCATGTGGAAATAATAAATATGCTGGAGAAATTAAACATTGATGGCAAGGATCTGTGAATCATAAAAAACATATACTGGCAACAAACAGCAGCTATACGAATCAGTAACCAAACAGGACAATTCAAATATATAAAACAAGGAGTCAGACAAGGCTGTGTTCTGTCGCCGAATTTGTTTTTACTTTACAGCGAGAATATTATGAGATCAATAGTAGACAAAAAAGGAATTGAAGTCAATGGTCACAACATAAATAATTTGCAATATGCGGATGACACAGTCTTAATAGCAGAGACAGAGAATGAACTACAAGAAATAATAGACATAATAGTAAAAGAAAGCAACAAAAAAGGTCTCAGTCTGAATAGTAAGAAAACAGAAGTAATGGTCATATCAAAGAAACAATCATCACCATCATGCGGCATAAAAATAAACGAGACAAATCTGAAACAAGTGCAATGTGTCTAATGCTTGGGCACAATAATAAGATGGAAGATGCACTACAGAAATAAAAAGCAGAATAGCTCAGGCCAAAATAGCATTTCAGAAAATGAAAAATATCTTATGCAACAAATCTATGTCAATAGAAGTGAGAAAGAGAGTTCATCGTTTGCTATATGGAACCAATTCTGACCTATGGAAGTGAACCATGGACAGTAGACAAACAAATGAAAAGACGATTAGAGGCCACAGAGATGGGATTTCTCAGAAGAATGTTGAAAGTTCCCTGGATAGCTAAAAAGACCAATGAAAAAATTCTCAAAGAGGCCAACACAAAAAGGAAACTCCTAAAAAACATCAGAAAAAAATAATCAACATTTTTTGGGCACATCATGAGAAGAGGAAAGTTGGAATACTTGGTTACAATTGGCAAAATAAAAGGAAAGAGATCGCAGATGACAAAGAGAGAAAATACTGGATAGCTTGGTGTCATGGCATGGAAAACAGTCAATAACAGAACTGATACGATGCACTGTATTTAGAAGACTGTGAAGGACAAGATCGCCTATGCCAACAGGTATGGCACATGATGATGATGACGATCATTCCGAAGAGATTAAAGGAAATAATTGAGTGTGTTAAAAAAAACAGTGAAGAACAACATCTCAATCTAAATATACAGAAGAACAAAATAATATCCACTGATAAAGCAAAAATCCAGTCCAAAATAATAATCAACAGTGAAGAATTTGAAATTGTAACAACTATGAATATCCGTATATATATAATATGTAGTAACTAACAATGGAGGTTGTCAGAAAGAGATCAAAAAAAGATTAGCAATAGCAATACAAAAATTAAATGCCATGAAGAACAAGTGGCACAATACCAGCAAGGTAGTAAATTTAAAATTACGAAAGGTTTGTACCTTCCCAATAGCAACATACGGTTGTGAATCATGGACAACAACAGCAAGGAAGAAAACTGATTCATTCAAAACAAATTACTACAGAAAAATCCTTAAAATACCTAGGATAATGAAAAAGTGCAATGAAGACATTAAAAGACTTAAACATTAAAAAGAATTAGCTTCTAAGCACTATTCTACAGAGAAAACTAAAATACTATGGCCATGTCAAAAGACATGGCCAGCTGGAAAGAACAATTATAAAAGGCATGGTTCCTGGGTGACGCATCAGGGGCAGACCAAGAAGAAAGTGGTTTCAAGAGACCTTGAATATGACAATAGAAGAAGTCACAGATCTGGTTAGAGGCAGAGATTCTCTCAGACAGGAAGTGATGAGTGCACCATACTGCAAAGAATACATCATCTTCTTCTTTCCTTTCTCATTTGTCTTTCAGCATCGAAGGAAGATATAATTTGCTGTCTTTTGCAAATGATTTTGCAAATCATACATGACCTGGTGATAATGAGTATCTCATTCTGAAACTGAATTCACTAACAGATACTTACCAGCCCAGCCTTTCGTAGTTGTCTTCGAAGTCGGACATTTGCAAAAAATCCAGCCAGGTGAGCATCAACTAAGCTGTTATAAGTGGGCAAAGGCCTGGAATTTAATGTCAAATAGGAATGGAATTTTTTTTTAAATAATTTTCACTAAAAGGCCAAGCTGATTAAAACAAGTTATAATGACTTTTAAATATGTTAATACATTCTATCAGGATGGAATGATGAAATCACAGGTGGGGCACTTCTCAAGCAGAACACCAGGGTTTAGAAATTGTTCTTCAATTGAGCCAGGTAAAAAAAAATAATGGGCATCAGACATTTGGTTCAAGAAAGATATGGCACTGAGTGAGAGAGAGGGAAAGAGAGAGAGAGCACTTAATCATGTTCCCTTCAAAAATATACCCAAGAGTAGTGCAGGCAAAATATTTCACTCAATCAGCAGCAGTTCTGCTATGGGATAAGTAATAAAAGTAAAGTACCCCATCTTGCCAAGTGGCGTATAGGGAATATGGTGTCAGTGACCATAAATTTTACTAACCTTCAGCACATGATTTTTTGGGTAATGTGGTTGGTATTACGCCTGTGCCACTTTACTTTCCTAGAAAAAAAATCTGGTACCCACTAAAGGCTGGATGAACCGGAAGCCACCGGTTGGGATTAAACCTGACCTCTTGTCCTTTGTAGTCCAGTTACTAACCACTGAGCTATCGCGGCTCGCTATGCTATGGGATACCTTAACCTAATGAAATAGACAACCTTAGATTAGATCAGACTTTTGCAGAAAACAAAAAACTAGTAATGTATGTATTTACTATTGACAAGTGCAAAATAATGTTCAACTTCATTCTAAGAGAATCACACACAAAAAGAACTGTTTTAAGCCAAAATTAATTTATAAGAAATTTTTATCATTTTTCATTTAGTTCTTGTGTTTTATAATAATATGTATTGCTCTTGAAAAAAATAATTTGATTTAAATGTTTATTTGTTTTGTTTATTGTTAGTATTCAAGTAATATACATCACATCGCTGCAGGTATTTATTCTGAGAGTATTCAATTATTTTACATCATAGCAGTATGGGTATTTATGCTAATCAATTCAGAGGAAGAGGTATGTTTACAGCACTTGTTTATTTGTCTTATGATTATTTGTCATTTTTTCCGAGTGCTGTAAACATATCTCTTCCTCTGAATTGATTCGCTGATTATCGCCTCGGAAGTTTCCCTCTATAATAATATTCATTTATTATTATTTGTCTCCTGGGTATTTATGCTGTCAGTAATCAAGTATCATACATCATAGCACTATAAGTATCTACTCTGTCATTATTCAAGTATCTTGCAGTATTTGCGGTCTTTTGCTCTTCTGTTCACCTCTGCTGCTATGTTTTCTAGTGTTTCTAATATTTCATTAATCCATTTTTTTCCATGGTCGGCCCTTGGGTCTGGTATTCTTGCAACGTTTATTGAATGCTCGTTGTGTTGTATTTTGATATTTCTTTTTTTCACGTGGCCAAACCATTTTATATGAGTTTTCTTTATATATTATATGGCAGGGATTATTCCTAGCTTTTATCTCAGTTCTTCATTATTGATCTTATCTTTCAGGCTGTTTCCTGTCATTCATCTAACACATTTCATTTCAGCAGAGATTATTTTCTTATTGTTCTTGCATCTAGGGTCCAGGGTTGGCATTCATAGCATAACATTGGGATGAAGATTGTATTGTAGAGTGCCTGTTTTACCTCTAGAGTTATTTCTTTGCTGACAATAGCGGTGATAGCTGCCCAATGATTTGACAGGCTTTGTTGCATCTTGAGTCTATTTCTACTGTTTGTGAATTGTCATTTGTCAATAGACTTCCTAGGTATTTAATTTCCTCTACTTGTTTCAGTTTTCTGCCGTCTATAGTTATGTTGATGTTCTGTTTCTCTTTTGCGATATTTATGATTTATGTTTTGCTGATATTGATTTTCATGTTCTATTTTGTGCCTGTGCTGTTGAATCTATTTAAGTGTTCTTAAAGATCTTGTATTCTTCCATGTATTAGTGCCAAATTGTCTGCAAATAAAGGTTTGTTGATCTTCTCTGTCTCTGATGGGTTAACTAACTTGCATATATAGTCCATGTATGTAATAAACAGTAGGCGGGATAGTACGCACCCCTCTCTTAACACATGATCTAACTACGAAGTGGTCTGTGTAGCCTGCTGCTGTTCTGACCCTGCAGCTGCTGTTAATGTAGAGACTTTAATTAGGTTGGTTAGATGTTGGCTTACTCAGTGTGTTGTTAGTATCACCCACAGTTGTTCTCTGTTTACTCAGTCGAATGCTTTTCCTGGTCAATGAAAGCTATGTACAAATATTGATTGTGTTCTGTCATATTTTCTGCTAGCTGAATAGAGCGTCAATACCTCCTCCTTGATTTAGTCAACAGATCATTTTCATAGCATATAAAGATAACACTTATCAGCACAAACACAAAACTTAGACTATTCAAATCAAACATATTATCACCCTTACGTATGCATGTGAGAGCTGGAAAACAACAAGAGACATAGAAACAAAGTTGAACACATTCGAAAATAAATGTCTGAGGAAAATATTTGGTATATAGTGGAACGATTTCAAAACAAACGAGGAAATTAGAGAAATCACCAATCAACTACTATCTTCAGTAATCAAGAAAAGACGATGGTCATATGTTGGACATGTGATGAGGAGAGATAATAACGGAATAACAAAGCAAGCCCTCATGTGGGAAACAGCAGGTAAGAGGAAAAGAGGAAGACCCAGAGAGACACTGAGAAGAACATTGATCAGAGAGGCAAGAGCAGCAGGAATCAGCTCCCTCAATGAGACAGAGTTGCTTGACACAGAACAGAGACAAATGGCAAGATTTCATAAAAGATCTTTACAAGGATTGAAAACTGCTAGAAATACAAATTTAGATAAGAGAAGGAGTATCTGGGTCTACGCCCTACGGGCCGGCTATGGCTTGAAAGTTCAATAGATAGATAGATAGATAAAGGCAACTCCATAGCTCTCAAATCCCCGCCTAGCACCTTCCCCATGTGTACTGTCGCGACACATTAGTAAAAGCACTGAAGATAGATGCAGTTCAGATGCACAAACTCCATACAACTGGCGAAAACCTGAAAGTTTCAAAACAACATATCTTTTACCCATTACTGGGGTCTGCCGAGGGGACTCAAAAGGATTGGAGATTCAATGCCGCTTGTCATTTAATTTGCAGTAACTTTTAATTAATATAACAAAGAGAACTCTACACCCAATGATATAAAAAGAGGTGTAAGATAGGGATCCATCCGATCACCAAACTTGTTCAATCTATACACTTAGCAAATCTTTAAAATTATCATAGAGGTGCCAGGCCTAAACATTAATGGAAAGATAATCAATGACCTAAGATATGCTGATGATACTGTACTACTAGCAGAAAATTCTAAAGATCTACAACAGTTACTTAATGAAATAAACATGACAAGCAAAAAATATGGACTAGATATGAATGTCAAAAAGACTAAAACTATGATCATAAACAAAGGAAATACTCAAAACCTACAAGTGGATATAAAAATGTTAAGGATAGACCTAGAGACAGTTCAGAACTACAACTACCTTGGACATACTATAACCAGTGATGGAAAATGTACAACTGAAATAAATAAAAGAATAGGTATGGCAAAAATTAATTTCATTGCCATGAAAAATATACTAACATCAAAACAAATAACACCATGGGCTAACGCTAAGAATAGAAAATGTTACATCTTCTCAATATTCCTGTATGGTGCAGAAACATGGATATTAGACAAGAAAACAGAACAGATTTTTAAGCCCTTGAAATGTAGATATATAGAGGAATAGGTAGAATTTGATGAAAAAAAAAAGAAAACAAACGATGAAGTCTTAAAACAACTAAGAATGAAAAGAGAACTACTAAATAACAATTCAAACAAGATAAATGAGATTTGTGGGGCATGTTAAAAGAGTAAAGGTAATGTTGGATGGGAAAATACAAGGTAAAAAAGGCAGAAGCAGACCAAGACTAGCATGGACGGGTAACATCAAAAGATGGACAAGTCAGCCTATGACAACTTCCACCATCAAAGCAAGAGACAGAGCAGAATGGCACTCCATGGTGCTCAACCTTCGATGCGGAGACGGCACTTAATGATAATTTAAATACAAGAGACAAATAATAATAAATGAATATTATTATAGAGGGAAACTTTCGAGGCAATAATCTGAACAGGAAAAAATACAGATACACTATGTATTTCCGAGCTGTGATCGTGTCCTTATGCTATAGTCATGAGAACACCTGCGCAAAAAGACATTGTCTATGAAGCTAATATTTTAATTGAAGTCAACGGTCACAACATAAATAATTTGCGATATGCGTATGACACAGTCTTAATAGCAGAGACAGAGAACGAACTACAAGAAATGATAGACATAATAGTAAAAGAAAGCAGCAAGAAAGGTCTCAGTCTGAATAGTAAGAAAACAGAAATAATGGTTATATCGAAGAAATCCCCATCACCATCATGCAGCATAAAAATAAACGAGACAAATCTGAAACAAGTGCAACGTTTCAAACACTTGGGCACAATAATAACATCAGATGGAAGATGCACCACAGAAATAAAAAGCAGAATAGCTCAGGCCAAAATAGCATTTCAGAAAATGAAAAATATCTTATGCAACAAATCTATGTCAATAGAAATGAGAAAGAGCGTTTATCGGTGCTATATAGAACCAATTCTGACCTATGGAAGCAAATCATGGACAGTAGACAAACAAATGAAAAGACGATTATAGGCCACAGAGATGGGATTTCTCAGAGGAATGTTGAAAGTTCCCTGGACAGTTAAAAAGACCAATGAGAAAGTTCTCAAAGAGGCCAGCGCAAAAAGGGAGCTCTTAAAAACATCAGAAAGAAGCAATCAACATTTTTTGGGCACATCATGTATGATCATGAGAATAGGAAAGTTGGAATACTTGGTTACAACTAAAATAAAAGGAAAGAGAGATCGTGGACGACAAAGAGAGAAAATAATGGATAGCTTGGTGTCATGGCATGGAAAACAGTCAACAACAGAACTGTCAACAACGATGCACTGTAGATAGAAGATTGTGGAGGGACATGATCACCTACGCCAACCGGTGTCCGATATGGCACATGATGATGATGATGATGAGTGGCAGTGTTTGGCTTTTCGCGGCAAGTTGCTGTGCCACTGAGTACGGGTTCGAGCCTGCTTTGATCCTTATTTTTTTTTTTTTCTTTGATTATTTGTCAATTTTTCCGAGGGCTGTAAACATACCTCTTCCTCTAAATTGATTTGTTCATGTTAAATGTACCATTTTCAATCTTCTCACGAAAGTATGTTGCCTATATCACATTGTTTAGCTTAGCATTTTTATGCATTCATTTCTTTGCCTTAACCCCTATATCCAACATTGCTGTCGCTCGCAGATAATATTTTTAAAGCGATTCGGACAGTTTCACGACATTATAGAACAATACAGGGGATAGCGCGAACGCAGTCCCCCTTACGAAAAAATTACGCACTCGAGTCACCCACATTGGGGTGATCGCAGGGGTCAACCCAACCGAAGTGCAATGGAAGGGCCTCACCCTGGAAGTACCTCCTTCATGATCAAGGTTTCTCCCGTGCCAGGTAAGTATGACTCTACTTCCACGACATTTGGACGGCATTTATTACATCGTATAAGATTGTTATGTTGTTTTTAAAGCGGTTAGAACTAGATTTTAAATATATATATCAAATAAAGTTCCATTTTTACAAGTAATTAATTATCTACAAGGATGAATTTTTAAAATGTCATATATAAGAAATAAATAAACTATATGCATATATATAAAAAATAAAATAATTTATTTTTTAATAGTTTCTGATCAGTTATGTCCCTTATGATGAACAAATTTAGTTTATTTTTCTTCCATTTTTTTTTCCTTGATGAGTTTCATTAATAGAATTATTTCCCTTAACTTATAATTTTCCAAGAATTCGGGAGCACTCAACAACATCTGTACTTCGGAGAGCTTAGCAGACAAGGGTGTATGTTTTATAAAGAGTTTAACATCATATTTACATTTTTATTAGAAGTTTTATTATAAGGGCTCTAGTTCTAGTAAAAATAATTATGTCTTTATATCTATTGCTATAAAACGATGAGTCAAATGAATCTGTGACTTTGTCTCTGTAATTCTTGTTCAGTTTAAGCAATTAAGATTTCTTTTTCTTTTAATGTAAGATATTAATGAAGCACCATACATATAATCATCAATGAAAATATCACTATCAGTCTATATATGGATAACACTGTTATAATGGCCTGAAATAGCTTATTAATTATGTCAATATAGATTTGAATTTCTTAAATGTTATGTAGAGCCAGTCTTAACATATGGATGTGAATCATGGACAATAGGACAACAAATAAGAAAATCACTGGAGGCTGTAGAAATGTAGTTTTACAGAAGAATGTTGAGAATACAAGGGCAGGTAAGAAAAGTAATGAAAACGTTCTGAAAGAGGTCAAAGCAAAAAGAAAGCTAATTTCCAATACTAGGAAGAAACAATCATCATTTTTTGGTCATGTTATGAGAAGGGAACAGCTGAAATATATTGTAACAACTGGAGAATTTGTGAGAGGAAGAGATAGATGGAAGCAAAGAGAAAAGATATCAGACAGCTTAATAGAATGGCTTGGCAGAAGGTCAACTACAGAAATAATAAATAATGGTCTAGATCGAAAGTTGTGGAGAGACATGATCACTTATGCCAGCAGGCTTGGTACTTGATGATGATGACATTTTTGGGTCTAGCATACAAGTTTGCCTTTAAAAAATACCAAAAGATATGTTATGTTAGCTTTACCCAAGTTACATATATTTTTGCTAATTCTCATCTTCTTCAGCATTATGTATAGCCAATTATGATGTATGAAAATGAATTATGAACAATCAGAAAACAGACAGGAAAATATCTGGATAACAATGAAGTATGTTTCCTCGTCCTCTTTCCTAACACATTTGCCTGTCAGTATCTAAGGGAGATATAGTTTGCAGTCTTTCTCTTCTTCTCTGGATAGGTGGTGTCACAGAAGAATATTGGGAATATTGGAAATAACAAGAAATGAGTTGCTGAAATGTAATGACAACTCAACAAATTTCAGAAGATGTAGAGGGAAATAAAGAAAAAATGTACCAGCTAGAATAAAAGACTGTAATGGCAGGAAGTAAAGGACAGAAATAAAAAAAGCACTGTACAGACAGAAAGTTGTGGAAAGACATGATCACATGATACCAGTAGGCATTATGCCTGATAATGATGATGAAATGAATATGTTTTTTTACCTTCCCTGTCTGTATAAGTTGGGGAATAATATATAAAACATGTGGAAATACAGAATAGCATTAGATACATCAGGAAATATGGAAATAAAATAGCGTTAATTTTAATTTCAAAGTCAACTTAGTTTTACATATCTTTGAAGTCTAGTCTTGCTATACTTGATTTTCCCTTGTGTTAAAAATCTAATACAATTATTTCATGACTAACACATGCAGTAAGAATTAGCCTGTAGCTGCCAAGTGTACTTAGGAAGATGTGCTGAGTTTCCAAATGTGATTTTTTTTTTTTTGCATTCGCCAGCTTTTACCTCTGACTAAGTCCCTAGAGACTAGGAACTGAATTTTGTGTGTTAATCCATTTTTCCCTGGCACCCGTGTGCACAGGGGTCCCTCACCGCACAGGCATATAACTCCGACTTCAGGGTACTCATATTTTTTCCGTCGATGAGTAATTGACATTTCAAGCCGGGCATTGCTGCTGAGACCAGAGGTGGTTGCCGCAGAGTGAAATCATAAATAAAAATCCCAACCGGTGCAACTGGGATTTGAACCCACAACCTCTCTGTCTCAAGACCAGCATCTTGCCTCAAGACCAACCAGTCCCCAAAATGTGATATAACCTATATTGCTATTATTTTTTTCAATCAGTTTGTTATAGATAATTTGCAACGTGATAATTCAGTAGCTGCCATTTAACATGGCATCCCAACCAGGTTTATATTGAAGTCAGAGTGAACTATTGAGCCAGACTTTGAAAACATCAGCTTTCTGGATGCTTTTGTTTAAATCACCCATCATATCTCAAACAACAGATTCATCAAGTTGCTTAACATATATTAATATTTTACTCCATCAATCACTAGAGCAGCATTTTTTTAACATTAAATTGCACATTTGAGTCCTAAACACTTTTTGTAGACAGTTTTGTCTGTCATGCATTCTGATATCTCTATCGCCTTTACTAGAATGAGATAAAAACTAATCAACTCTAACCTACAATAGGCTTCATCTGCAGGATGTTCCCTAAGAAGTCATTAAGTTGGGAAGATATGAGCCGTAATCTTTTCATTTATCCTATGACACTGCTATCAGAATTGTTGCTTTTTTCCCTAATAATTTTATATTATAAAAGTCACTCATATCCCATTCTTTCACTCTTTTGTCTGGTCTATGAATTTACTGGTAACTTTATGTCTGTCTGTACTCTTGGTTTCTAACTCATAATTTATATTTCGTTTTCTTTTTCCTAGCCTTCTCTCTTCATTTGTCACAATCTCATTTGTGTCTCATGCATTATTTAGGCTGATGTGCTTAACACTTTCTTTACCAAGACTGCAAAAAAACTGGCTATAGTTACCTATACATTAAACTTTGGAGCCAGATTTTTGCAACTTTTCATTTATTGATGTTTCAACAGTTATTTTCAATAAAGCCTTGTCTTCTTATTAATCCTCTAAAAACTGGCGGAGCATAGGGCACACACAAGAGATCAACCACCCAATCTGGTCTGGAGTAAGCGTGGACAACTCTCACCAGGCCCTGCCTTAGCGACATAACGCATCCATGCCCACTTGAAGGGTGAAGAATGTGAAGAAGAAACCTGAAACATTTTTATCTAGAAGTGAGCACACTAACCACTCAACTACCGAGGCTGTGATCTAGTGCAGTGAAATATTGTTTAACTGCCCAAGAATACGTCACTAGACATTACTTTCTTTTTTTTTTGGGGGGGGAGGAGGGTGGCTGTGATTATCATAGATTACTACTGTAATATCTACCTTCTGAAGAACTTCTTTCATAATTTATTCCTGGTCCTTTTCTGAGACATCTCCTGGTTCTAAAGCCTGGCATTACAATTTCTGGCTATAAGACACCTGGTTATAGGTACCTCAGGCAAGGCTATGAAGAGTTCAAATTTGTTTTTTTAATAGACACTTGCTATTCCTTTTTTTCTTTCAGTAAATCTTATATACCAGCCATCTTTAATTGTCAGGTTATATTTTAATACAACTTAGTTTTCAATTAAATCTTGACAAGTTATGTATAAGTCTATCTTTATCCTAACATTGTGCTACCAGTGCCACCTGACATGGACCTTAGATTCAAGAACTACTAGAAAAATAACCACCACAGAAATTAATTTTTTAGATGCATTACAGGAAACAGCCTGAGAGATAAGATCAGCAATGAAGATTTATGAAAAAGACTAAGTACCAAAGATTGAAAGATAAAACAACAACTGACCAAGTGGTTCGGGCACATGATAAGACATAGAGAAATAAATCTAATATAACGAATTACCAACAATACATGAACACCAGACCAAGAGATAGACCAAGAAAATGTGAATAAACAGAACACTAGAAAAACACTCTGAAGTATAACTACAGAAGAGGCCAATAAAAAAGCAATAAACCATGAACTATATCTCCCCTCGACGCCGAAATGTAAAAGAGGAAGGAAAGAAAATTCTGAATTCATGTACAAAAAAAAAACAGAAAAGAAAGACTCATCATTTCAAGCAATGGCATGCTTCGTGAATGCTATCAAAATATATTTTGATCAAACAAAATCAAGCAATCAGGTTGCTCAACAGGGAGCCTATAATCTAGAACAGTGTGAATAAAAGACATATTATATGATTAGTATGTGCCAGACTTGAGGCACCATAGAGAAAAGTGACTAAGAGAAAAAATAATAAATGTAATGATACAGTAACATACAAGACAACACAATGTGGTGTCTTCTCTTTAGCTACTGTTACACTCAACACTGATTCAAAGAGACTCAAGCAGACTGCTTTGTAAGTTAGTTGATTTGTGGCTAAGGACTAAAACACCCAGCTTGATACAATTCCACATCATCAATTCACTAAATACTCATTAACTGGTGTTGTCGCTATTCATAAATGACATTCAGTAATTCAAGATTACACAGTTTGATGAATAAAAAAAAAAAACGTAAAGAGCCCCCTTCACGCCAAGTGACATATAGGGAATATGGTGTTAGTGACCATAAATTTTACAGACCTTTGACTGACATATTATTTTTGGGGTAATGTGGTCAGTATTACGCCCATGCTGCTTTACTTTCCCAGAAAAAATCTGGTACCCATTAAGGCTGAGTGAACCTGGAAGCCGCAGATTGGGATCGAACCCTACCTCTTGTCCTTTGTAGTCCAGTTCACTAACCACTGAGCTATCGCGGCTCCCAGTTTGATGAATGCTCATGTCAATATGACCATGTTTAAGTTTGTATTAAATTTTTTATAAACTTACTTTTTTTTTTTTTTAGAACTTTGCTTAGTTAGACTAGCTCAACTTAACTCATTTTGACCCTTGGTCCTTCCAGTGCCACTAGATGTCACACAGAGCTTGTAGCATTTAACGCCATCCATCTCTATCCTAGGAGAGATGTTTGATCTTATCTAATGAGTCTATGCTTGCAGCTTTGCTTCTCATATAAATGTTCTTTTTAGTGTCTCTCTAGGTCTTCCTCTTTTTATGTATCCTGACGTTTCCCATAGAAGAGCCTGTTTTGGAATGCTCTTGTTGTCTCTACTTAACATATGTCCATATTCTCTTCCTAATTGTAGATGAGATCATTAGTTGCATAGCTATTTATCTTATATCTATATTAGTCTCGAATTCATACCATTGTATGCAGAATATTCTTCTTATATATTTATCTTCAAAAGCATTTACTTTTCTCTCAATCTCTTTTGTTGTTTTCCAGCTCTCACACGAGTAGGTAAGGGTTGAAAATACGTTTGAGTTGAATATTCTAAATTTGGTTTTCTTACTTAGTATTTTTTATTTCCATATTTTGTCCAGGTTTTTAAAATTTGCTGCTGCTTTTGCTATCCCGCATCTGATCTCTGTTTCACTTGTTGATCTACATTACTACCATGATATAAAAATAGGGTCTACTCTTTCCAATGTCTGATTTAGATATATATTGCCCTCATGTGTATTTTTATTTTTCATTATTTTTGTTTTATCCCTGTTGATTTCAAGTCCTATTCTTTCCGCCATGGATGTTAGGGTAGCTGTATTATTTTGCATCTTGTTGATATTGTCACTAAGGAGCACTTTGTTATCTGCAAAATCTAGATCTTCCAGGTATTTCTTTTTGTACCATTTAATGTCATTATTTTATTGCTTTTGCAACATTTATTATTATGTAATCAATGGTAATTTCAAATAGGAATAGTGACAGTAATTAATATGAAGGACTATGACTATGCGTTACCGCTTCTCTTCGCTCCTGTAACCAAAACCAATAACTTATGATAGTCATTTGAACCATCATAATCATTCCGATTCCTTCCTCTGTGCCAATTTACTCTTAGTAGTGAGTTTTAATTACTTACTTACTTACTAGAATTACTGAACTCTCTTTCATTACCAATAATTAATTAAATTATGTTTTATTAGGTGTTATATAATAAATACCTATATATATTTAATTATATATGTAGACCATAGCATGTGACTAGTTAAATAGTTGTCTATAACATAACTCTATTCTAATTAAGTTTAAATATTCATTCTCAGTTGAGTTTGCGATTAATGATTATCTCTATTTAATTTCCAATCGCCGACTATCTTACCCGCTATCTATGTGGCTCATGGTGAATCTTATCACAGAAATGTTTCACTCAACAGTCCTACATGAACCCAGAAACATAAAAGAATAGAAAGCGTAGTTCGCATTTGCCGTCATTGATAGTGAATGGAAAAATACTCCGCCATTTCAAAACATTCCGTCGCCTGGGAGAGACACGTGACTTTTTTGAGACAGAATATCTTGACTGCAAAAGTATGGTATTCTATCTGTGTCAGATATACGAGGGGCGTTCAAAAGGTGATGCACTACATTGGCCTCAGCAAATAATAAATATAGAAGCAAGAAATTGCGTCATCATCATCGTCAAGTACCGGGCCTGCTGGTGTAGGTGATCATGTCTCTCCACAACTTTCGATCTCGACAGCTATTTATCATTTCTGTTGTTGACTTTCTGCCAAACCTTTCTCTTAAGCTGTTTGTTATTTTTTCTATTTGCTTCCCTCTATCTCTTCGTCCCTCAATGTTTCCAGTTGTTACAATGTATTCCAGTTGTTCTCTTCTCATTACATGGCCAAAAAATGATGATTGTTTCTTCCTAATATTGGAAATTAGCTCTATTTTTGCTTTTACCTCTCTCAGAACATCTTCATTACTCTTTTTAGCTGTCCATGGTACTCTCAACATTCTTCTGTGAAACCACATTTCTACAGACGCCGGTGATTTTCTTGTCTGTTGTCCTATTGTCCATGATTCGCATCCATATGTTAAGACTGGCTCTACGTAACATTTAAGAACTCTTTTTCTTGTTTCTATTGACAAAAATGGATTGCATAGTATCTTCCTCATTTTTGGAAAGCTGCTTTTGCCTGAGCCATTCTGCATCTCACCTCTTTTGTACATCTTCCGTCTGAGGTTAACAAAGTTCTCAAATATTTAAATTCATTTACCTGTTTTAATAGTGTTCCACTTGTCTTTATTTTGCACTGAGGTGATGTCTTTTTCTTTGTTGTTACCATTACCTCTGTCTTTTTGCTATTAAGGCTGAGTCCTTTATTTTTGCTTTCTTTCACTATAATGTCCAACATTTCTTGTAACTCATTTTCACTCTTAGCGATTAAGACTGTATAATCAGCATACCTTAGATTATTTATATTATGACCTCCAATTGTTATTCCAGGCATGCCCCTTATGGATCTTAAAATAATCTCTATAAATATTAAACAAATCTGGTGACAGCACACAACCTTGTCTAACATCATGTTTTATTTGTTGAAACATTCCCAATTGGTTTCCAGTTCTTATGGCCGCTGTTTGTTGCAAGTACATGTTCTTTATTATTCTTAGATCTTTGCTGTCTACGTTTATGCTTTCTAACATTTTGATTATTTCTTGGTGCTTTACTTTGTGGCGATTCATGATTGTACAAAGAAGTTACGACGGTGGTTTTCTGTTGCATTCCGTCGGTTTGTTTATGGTTGGCTCAGCTAGCCTTTGACTAAAAAGTCTCACCCACAAGGCAGTGGGATAATAAGTATAGAAGTAAGAAATTGTGTACACTTAAAAAATGACATATGTCGATTATGTGCACCATAATGCACTGTAATAGGTCAAATAATGCGAATGCACTAATCATCATCATCGAGTGCCATCACCGCAACGAGGGTTGGCTACCAAGGAATGCCATTCTGCTCTGTCTCTTGCTTTGATGGTGCAGGTTGTCATGGGCTGACTTGTCCCTCTTTTGATGTTACTCGTCAATGTTAATCTTGGTCTGCCTCTGCCACCTTGTATTTCCCATCCAATATTACTTTTATATGCTGCTGTGTCTTTTAACATGACCCAACATTCGCATTTGTCTTGTTTGAATTGTGTTTAGTAGTTCTCTTTTCATTTTTAGTTGTTTTAAGACTTCATCGTTTGTTTTCTTTTCTTTCCATTCAATTCTACCTATTCTTCGTCCATATTTCTGCACTGCAATCGGTCAAATAATACAAATGCACTAAACAATGTTCAAAAAACGTAGAACAGAAGCAATCAGTAGACGAACACTTCAATGATTTCTAGAACGAGCGATCGAGCGGATATGGGAATATTCGATTGCGATGCCGCAATTCCGAACTGAAGACTAAAAACTACACTACCAATTATTCTTCTAAGGACAAATATGCAATGTTCCCTGAACTGCGCCCCTCTCGGGTTCCAGTTATAGAAAGCATGCCCAACATATGATGAATAGAGAATGTGGCCATCATCGGTACTATACCGAGACACGCTGTATGAAGATGTCACCGAGCTGACGATCGCTATATTCGAACGTATTAATCATCATCAAATACCATGCCTGCTGGCGTAGGTGATTGTGCCTCTCAACTTTCGATCTCGACAGTTATTTATCATTTATATTGTTGACCTTCTGTCAAGCCATTCTCTTAAGCTGACTGGTACCTTTTCTCTTTGCTTCCCTCTGTCTCTTCGTCCCTCTATATTCCCAGTTGTCACAATATATTTCTGCTGTTCCCTTCTCATTACAAGGCCAAAATATGATGATTGTTTCTTCCTAATATGTGGCTTTTTGCTTTGGCCTCTTTCATAACAATTGCATTACTCTTCTTAGCTATCCATTGTATTCTCAACATTCTCTGTAAAACCACACTTCTACAGCCTCAAGTGATTTTCTTGTCTGTTATCCTATTGTCCATGATTCACATCCATATGTTAAGACTGAATCTACGTAACATTTAAGAACTCTTTGTTGTTTCTATTGTCAAAATTGATTGCACAGTGTCTTCCTCAACTTATTAATACTGATCTCTAAATGTGACGGCAGAAGAATATTGATAGAAGAAAACTGACAAAAGTACGGCAAGCCTACATTTAACCTTTGGTGTGAAGATTGATAGAAGAAACTGACAAAAGTACGGCAAGCCTACATTTAACCGTTGGTGTGAAGATTGATAGAAGAAAACTGACAAGAGTACGGCAAGCCTACATTTAACCGTTGGTGTGAAGGATTGATTGATGTAGACCAAGGCGTGCACCACTCGCTGGTGTTATCTGGGTCTACATATTCCCCTTGGCTCTTGTGTATGGCCCCTCACCAAGGACCTGTCCAGCTTTGATTATCTCACTGGGAGTAAACCTTCTTATGATTGTGATTGGATGATTGGGGCGCTCAATCAGGATCGAATTTAGACATTATCTAAATAAGTTACCAGTTTAGGGCCACACAATCCCAGGGACCTCACAAATCCGAGGGGCTATCAAATTCGAGGAACCTCAAACAATTTTCAGAATATATTTTCCTGTACCCTTTTTTCAATTTATTTCATTTACACTTAACTCTTTAATTAAAAAGAGGGGGGGGGGTCAAAGTTTTATTTAGCTCAGGGCCTCACCGAATCTAAATCCAACCCAACTCTCATACCATCCAACCTACGCAAGATATATTTAATGTGGAGTAAATCTTATCAAGTTATGCATAATGTGAAAAAAAACCTTCTCAAGATATGCCCAATGTGGAGAAAGAAAACCTCCTTAAAATATGTCTAATGTGGGTCAAACCTTCTTAAGTTATGCTTAATGTAGAGCAAACCTTCTCAAGATATGCCTATGGTTATGGTTATGGTTATGGAAGGCCTCGGTATCACTACAAACGATTTATAATCCATAATTGCTTAACCGCCCGTGGCAGTGGAATCATCCGATTTAATATCACATATCCTGAACAAAGAAAGATAGTTGCAGTTCCCATAATAGCAGTCTCAGCACACGCCAAAAGACATAAGGCGAAATCGCACATAAAGTGAATTCAGTCATTTGTTCTCCGTCGTACGATATCATCATTCATCGTAAGCAATCGAATATCGAAGCACGATTAAAACGGATGAAACGCACAGCTCACGGTGTGCACAGAGCACTAAACTCAGTAGATCCTGCAGCAAGCCGGACTTTGAATATTAGGAAACTGCAACAAGGAACGCTCTTCAGACAGAGCCTATAATGATTCATGTCGCCTATCCGCCATATTGACCGGAAGTTCACGTCCTCCTGAAAATGTTGATCGTCCTATTTTTTAAAATGTATAGCGCTTCATGATGTTAGGACATCTTTTTTGTCTCCAAATCCGAACATATGAAACACAGTTATTCGTCGTATTATCTACATAGCAAATCGAACAACAGTCTGTAAGCGCTGAGACCTCCCTTGCTATGTGAATCTCTGAAATGATAAACCAGTCCACAAGTCTACCCTTGATCTCACAGTCTTGAATCTAGACAACATCCCTCCTGACCAACATGAAACTCCGTGAGTCACACTGGGGCTGCAAAGTTATGAACACAATTCCGTCATTTCGCCCTTCATTACAAGTGCATGGCTGGTTTTGGGATAAATGATCAACCATCATGATGACGTACCACACACAACAATTGACACGCCTACAACAACCGATTAATATAGTGAATTCAGCCAACAATGCACGAACATGGTAACGGTGGTGCAAAATCCCTAAAGTGAAACCTTCGATTGACTTGGCAGAGCAATCCGTATTAATGAGTTGTAACTTGTAAATAAGTGACGTCAAACCATTTTAGCGACGACCTTCGAATAGAACTCAATTTGGTGACGTGAATAGCATATCAACTCCAAAACGGGGGAAGGTCGCATTCACATCACTTGGCCTGCCAAGTGAAATATTGCCATGTGTACGGCTCCACATCATCGTCGCAAATCTGTTAAGTGGAACATAAAGTTGACTTTAACGCAGAAATTTGCATTGGAGCGCTGAAATTAATCAGTCCCGAATGCAAATCCTGCAGCGGTCGAGAAAACATGAACTACGTTCCCCCATCTTGGAACCAGAAAATCCAAGATATGCCTCATTTGGAGCAAACCTTACCAAGATATGCCCAATGTGGAGCAAACCCTTTTAAAATATGCCCAATCTGAAGCAAATCTTCTCAAGATATGCCCAATGTGGAGCAAACCTGCTCACGATATGCCTAATGTTGAGCGAAGTCCTGAGGGAATTAATTTTGCGTGAATATCACTCTCATATTTTTCACACTTGCAGCCATGTGCTCCGACCTCAGAGGTACTCTCATATTTTTATCGTCGTGAGTTTTGGGTAGATTTTTCCTATTAATTTTATTCGGGCAACGGCTATTTTTTAGCAGTTTTTATTTCCACATGAGATCTCCTGTTTTTCGCCATTTTCCAAGAGGGCTAGGCATCAGATCTAACTTCCCAGAGACCAGAGGAGGCTAACGCCACGGATTGGGATTTATTTTTTTATTTATTTATTTTATTTTTCAACGCATGTGGTGGGAACCGAACCCTTGACCTTCTTGTCTAGAGGCCGACGTCTTACCTCTACACCACCCAGCCCCCACCCATTAAAGGAAAAAGTAAATGTGAAAAAAAAGTACCCCTTCACGCCAAGTGGCGTATAGGGAATATGATATTAGTGACTATAAATTTTATAGACCTTCGGCACATGATTTTTGGGTAATGTGGTCGGTATTACGCCCGTGCCGCTTTACTTTCCCAGGAAAAAAATCCGGTACCCATTTAAGGCTGGGTGAACCGGAAGCCGTCGGCTGGGATCGAATCCTACCTCTTGTCCTTTGTAGTCCAGATCACTAACCACGGAGCTATCGCGGCTCTAAAAGTAAATGTGCTATTTATAATTACAAATTATACGTCTTAAGAAAAAAAATGGAATCTGTGCCAAGGTCTTAACCAAGATCATGTTCACAATCAGCGATACTTGAAAAAAAAAAACTGAAATGATTTTTTGAAGTGTCTACTCATGCAAGTAAATCCATCAATCAATCTGCAAAGGCATTCAAGGATAAACAAACGTATCTAAAACTGTTTGTCAAAATGGACCATTAGATATGACGCCAGTCTAATATGCATCAAGTCTCTATCTATCTATCTATCTATCTATCTATCTATCTATCTATCTATCTATCTATCTATCTATCTATCTATCTATCTATCTATCTATCTATCTATCTATCTATCTATCTATCTATCTATCTATCTATCTATCTATCTATCTATCTATCTATCTATCTATCTATCTATCTATCTATCTATCTATCTATCTATCTATCTATCTATCTATCTATCTATCTATCTATCTATCTATCTATCTATCTATCTATCTAATCTATCTAATCTATCTATCTATCTATCTATCTATCTATCTATCTATCTATCTATCTATCTATCTATCTATCTATCTATCTATCTATCTATCTGCCTGCCTGCCTGCTTGCCTGTCTATCTAATATATCTACTATATATGTTTCTATCAGTCTGTAGTATATATGTCTCCTCTGTATTTATTAATATCTTATTTATATACTTGTCTGTCTTCTATATGTGTCTGCTTGCCTTATCTACAAACATGTGTCTGATCCCTCTCTCTCTATCTACATACATCTGTATGTGCATGCTTCAAGAAGAATCGTCTTCATGTTCTTTGTCAACGGACCGACAACAACGCAACCAGCGGAGGTACGCACAGTGACTTACAGGGCAACATAAATAAGTCTCTAATTTTTGCCCAGCCACTGCCATTCTTCTAATGGTGGTCCTTGTTTGGCATAAACTGTTGATCCTTATCATACTGCAAAGAAAACACAAGGGAGGCGACTTGTAGTTTGCCACGCCAGGATCGGAAGTCCAGATCTGACCATGACCTCATTTCATCTTCCGTTTGCGCTTCCTGATATGCTTGCTTGCTTACGTTCGCCCGATGACTAAAGTATTCTAGAGTATTTGTAGACTGTAGAATTCCTCTTCGTCATCCGCCCTTAAAAGGACGCTAAGTGGATGTATCTGCGTTGCGTTGTGGTTTTCAGTATAACTGTTAAATTTGCGCCTTTCGGCCCAACACATCCGACTTCAGCACGACATTTTGAGTACCGGCTTGTCTTCCCTCTTCGATCCCTGCTCGCTTGGCCAGACTAGACAGGTTAGTCTGTTCTGGAGGCACCACGGAGAGGTGAAGCAGGGTCTAGATGGTTTTGGTTCACCGATCCTGGCGCAAGCCATCAGCTGTGGGTCGCTGACAACTTCCAGCTCTGGTGCTGGGAGACGCGCCTTCGCCGCCCGCTTCCTGATATAATTCTGCATCAAAACAAACTGGCTAAAAAAGGAGATGATCACGGTATATCTCGCAGTGGGGAGATCTGTTGATACAGAAGACCTAGAATTGCAAAAACTCTATTTTATTTTGTCCATGGAACTAGTTTCATTGCAGTAGGAAGTTCCCCATATACTTGTCACAGAATTTCCAAGTAAAAAAGTAAAGAGCCCCCGTCACACCAAGTGGCGTATAGGGAATATGGTGTTAGTGACCATAAATTTTACAGACCTTCGACACATGATTTTTTGGGATAATGTGGTCGGTATTACGCCCGTGCCGCTCTACTTTCCCAGGAAAAAAATCCGGTACCCATTAAAGGCTGGGTGAACCGGAAGCCATCGATTGGGATCGAACCCTACCTCTTGTCCTTTGTAGTCTAGTTCACTAACCACTGAGCTATCGCGGCTCCCAGAATTTCCCAAAATGCATTGTAAATTCTGTTGACAAGGTCGCACGTACTACTCGATTACACAAGCGACGACTCCAAACCCCCAAAGTCACTTCTTACGACATGCGTGTCAGGCATCAGTGGCTGGATGGGTGAGTTCAAAGTCACCAGCAGAACCCGGGAAATAAGGAAATGTATTACATAATCATGAAAAGACTAAAGTCATGAGAAGCTTAATTCCAACAGACGACAAAATATACATGGAAAACAAACCAGTAGAAGAGATCGATCACTTTATCTATCTTGGAAGTCACATTGATCGAGAAGGGGATGCAAGCAAAGAAATTAGAATCAGAATATCTAAAGCAGCAATGTCTTTCAGAAGCCTTGAAAAGTTGTGGAAATCAAAACTCATCAGCACAAGCTCAAAACTTAGACTATTCAAATCAAATGTACTATCAGCCCTTACGTATGCGTGTGAATCTGGAAAACAACAAGAGATATAGAAATAAAGTTGAACGCATTCGAAAATAAATGTCTAAGGAAAATATTTGGTATAGCATGGAACGAATTCAAAACAAACGAGGAAATTAGAGAAATCGCCAATCAACCACTAATATCTTCAGTAATAAAGAAAAGACGATGGTCATACGTTGGACATGTGATGAGAAGAGATAATAACCGAATAGCAAAGCAAGCCCCCATGTGGGAAACAACAGATAAGAGAAAAAGAGGAAGACCAATAGAGACACTGAGAAGAACATTGATGAGAGAGGCAAGAGCAGCAGGAATCGGCTCCCTCAATGAGATAGAGCTGCTTGCACAGAACATAGACCAATGGCGAGATTTGATAAAATATCTTTAAAAGAATTGAAAACTGCTAGAACAAAAATTCAGATAAGAAAAGGAGTATCTTGGTCTACGCCCTATGGGCCGGCTACAGCTCGAAAGGCCAATAGATAGATAGATAGATTACAAGTACTATAGGGTGCGATTGCATGTGATGATCATCGCACAATAAGCCTTATGAGTCATATGATTAAGATATTACTAAGAATCATCATGCGAAGAGTGCGAAACAAAATTAGTCCAGAAATTAGCGACGAACAGTGTGGTTTTGTTAGAGATAAAGGAACAAGCAATGCCATTTATATCATAAAATCTTTAGCAGAAAGAGCCATGGAGGTGAAAACAGATCTGTACCTATGTTTCATAGATTACACCAAAGCATTTGACAAAGTAAAGCACCAAGAAATAATCAACATTTTAGAAAGCATAAACGTAGACAGCATAGATCTAAGAATAATAAAGAACATGTACTGGCAACAAACAGCGGCCATAAGAACCGGAAACCAATTGGGAATATTTCAACAAATAAAACAGAGTGTTAGACAAGGTTGTGTGTTGTCACCAGATTTGTTTAATATTTATAGTGAGATTGTTTTAAGATCCATAAGGGACATGCCTGGAATAACAATTGGAGGTCATAATATAAATAATCTAAGGTATGCTGATGATACAGTCTTAATCGCTAAGAGTGAAAATGAGTTACAAGAAATGTTGGACATTATATTGAAAGAAAGCAAAAATAAAGGACTCAGCCTTAATAGCAAAAAGACAGAGGTAATGGTAACAACAAAGAAAAGACATCACCTCAGTGCAAAATAAAGACAAGTGGAACAATATTAAAACAGGTAAATGAATTTAAATATTTGAGAACTTTGTTAACCTCAGATGGAAGATGTACAAAAGGGGTAAGATGCAAAATGGCTGAGGCAAAAGCAGCTTTCCAAAAAATGAGGAAGATACTATGCAATCCATTTTTGACAATAGAAACAAGAAAAAGAGTTCTTAAATGTTACGTAGAGCCAGTCTTAACATATGGAAGCGAATCATGGACAATAGGACAACAGACAAGAAAATCACTGGAGTCTGTAGAAATGTGGTTTTACAGAAGAATGTTGAGAGTACCATGGACAGCTAAGAAGAGTAATGAAGATGTTCTGAGAGAGGTCAAAGCAAAAAGAGAGCTAATTTCCAATATTAGGAAGAAACAATCATCATTTTTTGGCCATGTAATGAAAAGAGAACAACTGGAATATATTGTAACCAATGAAAAAATTGAGGGACGAAGAGATAGAGGGAAGCAAAGAGAAAAAAATAACAGACAGCTTAAGAGAATGGCTTGGCAGAAGGTCAACAACAGAAATAATAAATAATTAATTGCCGAGATCGAAAGTTGTGGAGAGACATGATCACCTACGACAGCAGGCCCGGTACTTGATGATGATGATTACAAGTACCTCATCATTTACCAAGAGTTATGAGCAAACGACATCAGCTCCCTCGCAGAGTTTGATTGACTCGTCCAGAACAGAGCCGTGTGGCGAGATACAATGCGGGTCCTGTGCAAGGTCTGACACTTGATAATAAAGATCATCAGAAATGAGAGTCTTGAATTTCTGCCCTAGAGCTGTCTTCAGCCGGATAGGTTTGTTGATAGATAGGTAGATAGATAAAGCTCAGATTTTAGCTATCTTTGTTAATTGTACTTCTTAGAGTATATTTTATTTTGGTGTTCCTTGTTCTCTATTGCCACGCGGTGTCTACCTGAAATGATGGGTTGTTTTGGACCTTTTTTCGCCCATTCTGAGCACACGACCGAAACGTGTAGTGTGTAAGGACAAGCTCCTTATAATGCTTCAGACGTACTCTATGTTGCTTTATTCCATTATATTTCCATGTTATGCAAAGTCTCTTAAATTTATGTTTAAGTTTTCATGGGCATTTTTTAAAGGCAATGCATATATACGTTGTTAACACACACATGCATCGAAAGCTGCACAGTCAAAATTCGTGTGATTGTCACCGATTATTGATATCTCCAAATACGAGTTTGTCTGATTACAAAAAAAAAAAAAAAAAAAAATATGGAAATATTTACAAGAACTTGTAAAATTATCTATTTCCAATTTGACAGTTTGTTCCATTTCTTAGAGAATCATACATTTTGCATGACTCCATACCGGCAGGTAGACAAACAAGATGGCCGCGAAGTTAGGCACGTAAAATGTAAACACATCCTAGAGACAGAGACAGTTATTATGTGCTGTGTCTCTACTTACACAACGAGTCATGAAGCGCTCAAAAAATGATCACATTCGTTCAACCATTAGTCGGTATTTTAAAAGAAGACAGTATACTGTGAGTCTTGGTTGTTCTTTGCTTTGTGTTTAGTTTGTTGTTCTGTTGTTTATTATTATGCGGGCAGTGAGAACCCGATGCAAGTTGTTAGATATTAGAAGTCCTGAGTCTGAGCCTGGAGCCTCCAGTGGAGGTGGTTTGTATTGTAGTTTTTGTCACCTGATTGCCACTTGATGAATGAATGTTTTAATTGTCTGTGCACTTCACTTTTTTACTTTTATTTTTTTAATCTACGAATTATCCATATTTACTGTTTACTGTTTAGTTTCAGTCACTCTGACTTTTTTAGACTTAGACTAAAATTTTATTTTTTTTAAAAATAACTTTCCCGTGTAAATCAGTCAATGCGACGTGTGTCTCACACACCCACAGTAGTGTGTCTTTTTTAGTTTAAAAACAATACTTCTATTTTTTACTCACACTCGTAGTTATTTTTTACTTTTAGTTTTATACTTAATAATATATATAATAATTAATATTATTTGTTAATTTAGCAGTATAATAATAATTAGAATGTCTAAGCTAACTTAGCTTTTAAAGAGCTTAGAAAGCCCATGACTGAAGCCTACAGTGAGTAGGAATTTTTAAAAATATCACATTCAAAAAATAACTAATTCATGTCTGTGGTTTATGTGTGTATCATTCAGTTATTTTAAAAAAGTTGAATTATGCATTTATTGAATTTAATAATTTATTATTTTTTTTAGTGAATTATCATGTTATGATAAAGAACACTGTCAAAGCAGCAGATTGGCTTCCTACAAAAAATAACATCTAGATCACACCCCTCTATAAAAGTATTCATATGATGCATACATATGACATAAGACATACATGTAAGAAAACTCAAAATATTTTACAATGGCTTAACCCTAGATTATGATACCGCATAAATATTATAAATATATATAATTACCACGTCAAAACACAAGTTCTTGAAAATGTCATAGTTTGCTATGTTCAACCCCCCCCCAACCCCCCCTTTCCTTCCCCAATGTACCTTCTTAGTATTATTCTGATGATCCTGAATGTTGGATTTTTTTTTTTCATTAGATACAATTTAATACAATATAATTTTTTAAATTTGCTAAATTTCAACAAATTGGTTGCTTTTTTTTTTTGCTGTGATCATGAAACTTTTCTGGCGTTCACTGACATCAAACAACCCATTGTGACTTGCAAACTACAGCGAATAACACTTTGAGGTCGCCAAACATACTGATTGATTTATGGCGATCATACTGATAGACATGGCAACATGCCCGGTCAGAGTGGTCAATTTCGGGTCATAAATCAACCTGAGACAGGAAATCCAAGTCCCCCCGTGTGTCTACTTTGGTAAACATACAGATGTGTGTCCAAGAAATACTATTTTAGTGCTCCTAATGCATAGTAATTTGTACTAGGAAATGTAATGACGCTCCTCACAGGTAGATATCGTAATTGAGGGTTAATAGACAAAATTCTTTAAGATAGTGTTGCCGTTTAATTGCTGATAAAACATTATCAAATGACAAAGCAAAACAGTGTGATAAATGTTCACAATGATGGCATAATAAGTTAAAAGAGCTCTTGTGACCATCACTAAGTAATATCTGACATGCTGTTTGAGACATCACTAGCTTAGTGCTGCGACATCTTTTCTTTTTTTTACTTATAATTTAGTACTAGTTTAATTCATTGTTTACTGTGCAATGATATCGGTGTACTTAATATTAAACAATTATGTTCCAAAGCAGCTAATATTTTAAAAACACATTATATAATTTATTTAGAAACTGTACAAGATACTTGAATCACTGAAACAAACAGCTGCCTTCATACGAGAGCCAGGAACCCAGTCTGCATGAGCCATGATCACAGAAGAAGAAAGAAGACATTGTTTACTGAAATAAATTTGTGTACTGATCACAACATGTAAAAGTGAAATAACTATGTTGAGAACACAGGGATCACTTGTTTCACCAAGCCTCTGTGGTGCTGGTACTCATGGTACTCTGTGGTACTGGTACTCTGAGGCTGTGTGTGGGTCACTTCTGGAAGATGTGCACATTCTACCAACCAGTGAAAATTCCTGGCTTTTAAAATTATGTTAATATCATTTAAGAATGTTTGGCACTTGATGATATTAAGAAGACACTTATTCCTCCAAGCCTAATAAACAGAATGTTATATGAAACAAACAGCAATTTACAAGTATGTGTAGATATAACTTTATGAGCTGGAAGGAAAGTTGCCAATGATTGGACAATAGATAAAGAACCAGTCAAACATGGTTAAGGTCAAGGCAAAGAAATGCACATAAATGCATCAAATTGCAAAGCTGCAGTGAAGCTAATTGTGAGGAGAAAAGAAAAAAATAGATATAGAAAAATAATATTTAAAAAAACCCGTATGATTAAAGCTTCGCGTTACAATAAGATGACACAAAAAAAATTATTATTATTTATTTTAAATACATATTTGTGTTGTATGTTTGTTCTTGCTGAAGGCATATTGCAGCGAAACATCGTTCTGATTTGTGTTGTATGTTTGTTCTTGCTGAAGGCATATTGCAGCGAAACATCGTTCTGGTTTGTGTTGTCCTATTGTTACATGAATCCTTAACCATACCATTTTTTTTGTTGCTATATCTATTTTTTTCATTTTCCAAACATGATTAAGGTGTCCTCTAGACACCCAAATATTTTGTACATATTTTATAAATTTTTTGTAAGAAATAACAAGCTCACGTTTCTCATTATCAACTCAAATCTTTTATTGTAAGCCAATAAATCTTCTGTAAAGCATATATTTTTAAGCTCTTGAATTTTTTTTTTTTTTTTTTTTTTTTTTTTTTTTTTTTTTTGCGTTCATCAGCTTTTACCTCTGACGAAGTCCCTAGACACTTGGAACTGAATTTTGCGTGTTAGTCCATTTTTCCCTGGCAACTGTGTGCACAGGGGTCCCTCGCGGCACAGGCAGATAACTCCATCTTTGGAGGTACTGATATTTTTTTCCGTCCATAAGTAATTGACTTTTCAAGCCAGGCCTCGCTGCAGAGACCAGGGGTGGTTGCCGCAGAGAGAAATCATAAATAAAAATCTCCACTGGCGTAGTCAGGATTTGAGCCGGCATCTTGCCTGGAGACCAACCAGTCCCCAGCTCTTGAATATATTTCTGTTTCGTTCCTTTAACAGAATTAATAGAGTGAAAACTATTTTGATTATTTTTTACCAGCTGTGTTATGCAGTATCAGAAGTACTTTGGCCCAACTAGTGAATCTCACCTTGCACACCTATTGAAAATCACTGCTGTAGAAGAATAATAATAGTAAATTTATATTTTTAAAATGTGTAATATAAATAAATATATCCACGTTTAAATTTTCAATAAATTTGTTAAATATTGATAGTCTTTATTTAAACTTCAACTGTTTTGTTTGTTGTAGGAAAGTGAGATGCCATCGAGAAAGGATTCACGTCGTGATCATCCCGTCAGTGATTTGTCAGTTCGAAGGCGTACACAGTCTCGTACAAGTGTCAATAACACTTTAGCTCTTAGCAGCATTTCAGGAGATGCCACAGCTTGTGATCAGCAGTTTACAAGGTATGTATATTCTATTCTATTCTATTCTATTCTATTCTATTCTATTCTATTCTATTCTATTCTATTCTATTCTATTCTATTCTATTCTATTCTATTTAAATATTTTTACCCTCGTTTGGGGCGTAGGCCATGATGAAGAGATCTCAAGTGACTTCTGTCTCCTCCAATCATTTTCAGGTGTAATTTACCTTTGCAATCTCAGTCTCAACATCAAGGTTTCTTTTTCATGAGTTCCAAGGTTTTCCCTGTTTCCTCTTTTGTCTTGTAATGCTTGTAGGTGACCTTTTTAGTGTATGTTCCATCCATCCTCACTCTTTTTTTCATATTATTTCTTCAACTGTGGGTTGATTTTTTTTTTATTTTTTGTATTTTGGCCAAAATTAATAATTTCTTATAGTGCCTGACCATCTTTTCACAAGTATCCATTTTACATGTGTGTAGTTTCCTCACATTCCTGGTATGTTTTGTCCATGTTTTTGATTCACACAAAGAGACAGATTTGATTTTTGCACTTAACAATCTAAGTTTGGTTATTATGGTTAGCTTTCCAGGTATTCTTAACTGTGCAAAAGCTTTGCTAGCCTTCAAAATTATCACTGTAACACCTCCATCTTTATTTCCTTCTCTATCCTTGATGCTGTCAAGATAAGTGAATACTTTCACATTTTTCACTTCTTGTCCTGTAACGTAATTAAATTAGTGTTATCTGTGTTTTTCTTTGAACTTTAGTTTTTTTGTCTTTGTTTGGTTGGTTGGTTGCGTTCGCCCAATGATTAAAGTATTCTAGAGTATAGTGGTAGACTAGAATATTCCTCTTCATCATCTGCCCTTACAAGGACAGGACGTGTCTGCGTTGTGTTGTGGTTTGCAGTATAAATGTTATATAACTGTACCGGTTTGTCTTACCTTTTCGGTCCCTGCACGCTTGGCCAGACTAGACAGGTTAGTCTGTTACTGGAGGCACCACGGAGAGGTGGAGCAGGGTCTGGATGGTTTTGGCTCACCGATCCTGGCGCAAGCCATCAGCTGTGGGTTGCTGACAACTTCCAGCTCTGGTGCTGGGAGACGTGCCTTCGCCTCCTTTTCTTTGTTTAAGCTTATGCAAAGTCCATTCTGTACTGATATTTCTAACACCTTGTTGGTCATTTCCTGCAACAGTTACCTATATGATAGCAATTCTAAGTCGTCTGCAAATCTAGGTCTTTAAGTTGCATCAAGAAACCTTGGTATGTTTATGAGGCAAGTGCAATGCTGTTTTCTTTTCTGCTCGTTATCACCTAGCACTCCTCATATTGTTGATCAGATTATCATATTCATATATGATATTTGTATACCTTGTCTGTGCGGTTTCATTTTCAACTTTTTTATTCAGTCACTAGAATACTTTTTGTATATTCTGAAAAGTTGAGTGCTTTGCATTTCATTATATTTTAACTCTAAATTACGATACCTGTCTGTGACAGACATGTGTACAATATCATAGTAAAAATTACTTTATTAAATGTAGCATCAAGTGCTTTAAAAATAGTATTTTCTCTGAACTTTTGACACACAGCTGTGTGTTTACACTAGGCGAGATATGGGAACTCAGATATCCTGGCTCAGGTTGATTTATGACCTGAGTTTGACCCTATGGACCAGATGTGTGACAATGTCTATTGGTGTAGTCACTGTATGTCCGTCAGTATGTTCAACTACCTCATAGCTTTATTCACTGCATTTCCAGAATTACAAAATGTTGTTAATAAAATGAATGGATATGTTGTTTTTTGTTGTTTGCACTCGCCAGCTTTAAATCTGTAGTGAAGTCCTGAGGTTCTAAATTTTGCATGAGTATCACTTTTTCATATTTTCCACACTGGCAGTCGTGTGTTCAGGTGTCCCTCACCATACAGGCAGATATTTTCCAACTTCAGAAGTATTTTTATCGTCAAGAGTTCTGACATTTTGCGTAGACTTTTCCTATTAATTTTGTGCTGGCAGCTGTCATTTTTGACCTTCTCGTTTTGATTTCCAACTGCCAAGAGTTCTTTAATGTGCACAGAATGCACACGGGATCTCCTGATTTTTGCCATTTTTCGAGAGGGCTAGACATCAGATCTCACTACACAGAGAGGGCTAGACATCGGATTTCACTACACAGAGAGGGCTAGACATCGGATCTCACTACACAGAGAGGGCTAGACATCGGATCTCACTACACAGAGAGGGCTAGACATCGGATCTCACTACACAGAGAGGGCTAGACATTGGATCTCACTACACAGAGAGGGCTAGACATCGGATCTCACTACACAGAGAGGGCTAGACATCGGATCTCACTACACAGAGAGGGCTAGACATCGGATCTCACTACACAGAGAGGGCTAGACATCGGATCTCACTACACAGAGAGGGCTAGACATCAGATCTCACTACACAGAGAGCGCTAGACATCAGATCTCACTACACAGAGAGGGCTAGACATCAGATCTCACTACACAGAGAGGGCTAGACATCGGATCTCACTACACAGAGAGGGCTAGACATCAGATCTCACTACACAGAGAGGGCTAGACATCAGATCTCACTACACAGAGAGGGCTAGACATCGGATCTCACTACACAGAGAGGGCTAGACATCGGATCTCACTACACAGAGAGGGCTAGACATCGGATCTCACTACACAGAGAGGGCTAGACATCAGATCTCACTACACAGAGAGGGCTAGACATCAGATCTCACTACACAGAGAGGGCTAGACATCAGATCTCACTACACAGAGAGGGCTAGACATCAGATCTCACTACACAGAGAGGGCTAGACATCAGATCTCACTACACAGAGACCAAGGGGGAGGCTAAAGCCACAGATTGATTTTATTTATTAATTTTTTGATTTATTTTCCATTGCCTGTGGTGAGAATTAACCTGAGACCTTCTTGTATAGAGGTCAACACCTTATCTCTAGACCACCCAGTCCCCCCAATAAATGGATATGAAATATATGGAACTGAAAAGATTAGCTCAAGACAGACACAGATAAAGAGATTTGTTGAAGATATGCTGTTTGTAAAACGTTGATTAAAGGCCACTGATTTGTATGTACATTTATATGTGTGTGTGTGTCTGTGTGTGTATGTGTGCGTACGTACATATGTGCGTGCATGCACAGGCTTTTATTATTTTTATTCTTTTTGTAATTTATGTACTGATAGCATATTAATTTTAATGTAATGATAAAATACAAAACTATATGGCATGTTTGATGTTTCTTCTTCCTTCAAGATTGAAAGCATTTGTCACAAACGCAGTGTCTCCTTACAACACAGAGCTGCAACCTCTCTTGTTCCCAATGTTTGCACATGTTTTTCTGGAGATGCTCTGTGATGGACATAAAGTGCCTGGTACTTATATATGTTTTTGTTTGTTTGTCTGATATAATGGGGCTTTTAACTTCATTGTTCCCTCATTTATCTATTTATGCTTTATGTTCCTCTCTTTTTTATCATTTTTTTTCTTTATTTCTCATTTCTCATTGTAAGCCTAACTCATTATAAGGCTAACTCATTATCCTGGGCTAACTCACTATCCTGGACTAACTCATTATCCTGGGCTAACTCATCTATTCACATATTCAAGATTTTAAACATTTTATATGTATATAATTACATATGTAGTTTTTGTCACTCTTCATTACATCTTTATATCACTTTATTTAGGTATGAGAACCAACTTTTTTACACTTGGGATATCCCTAAGGTACTTCCTTCCCTCCACACTATACCTTCAGTATTTATTAAAACAAACTTGTATCATCAAGCCTAAAAGTTCCTCACTAAGAACACCAAACCTGTAAACACCAATTTTTGGGAGTTTTAAAATTGTGATAGTTTTGTTATTGCCTGAGTGTTTCAACAAATATAGCAAAGTTTAATTTAAAAAGTGCGTACTCTCACCAGATTTATTTAATATGTATAGTGAGATTATACTAAATATGTTTAGCGAGATTATACTAAAATCCATAAAGGATATACGTGGAATATCAGTCAGTGGTTTTAATATAACAACCTTGAGTGTGGTGACTACACCATCTTAATTGCTAAGAGTGAAATTGAGTTACAGAAAATGACTGACATTTTAGTTTTTTTTTTTTTAAACTATTTGCAACACATAGTACCATTGCTGTGTATGTCGAGGGAAGGGGGGGGGGGGGGGCTCATGATAAAACCAGAGGGATAAAGGCCATTTGGTTAAAGCAGCCATGATGTGTTCGGCTCAGGATTTTTATTTCACCCCTGATAGAAAATAATCCTTTCCGTCAACCGTGAGTTTCGAGTTTTCAGCCAGCGAAACAGTGATGGAATGAAAAAATAAAGCCTTAGCCTCAACAGCAAAAAGACAGAAGTAATGGTCACAACAATGAAAATACATCTCCTAAATGCACAATTAAGGTAAATCTAGCAGTATTAAAAGAGGTAAATGAATTCAAATGTTAACTTCTGATGGTAGATGTACAACTGGATACTGTGATGTGGTTCTGAATAGATCAGGAAAAGGCTGCATTCCAAAGAATCAAACAAATATTTTGCAACACAATTTGTCAATCTTCTTCTTCTATCCTTCCTCCATTGCCGTTGGCGTCGAGAGGAGATAAAATCTGCAATTCTTTGCTCTTCTTTTGGCCTCTTTGGCATTATCCCTCCTAGTGACTCCTGTATTCCCTTTATCCATCTCTTTCTCGGTCTTCCTCTTAATCTGGCGTTTTCGTAGCGTTTGTTTATGGCTCTTTGAGTCATTGTTAGTTCTTTTTGTCTTGTTATGTGGCCGAACCAATTTATCTGTTGTTTCTTTATGTATTCGATGGCTCGTTCAATTTCGAGTTTCTTCCTCAGGTCGGTGTTTCTTACTCTGTCCCTTAAGCTGTTTCCTGTCATTCTTCTGACACATTTCATTTTGGTGGTCGTTATCTTTCTTATTGTTCTAGAGTCCAGCGTAACAATGTAATTTGTCAACGGAGGTAAGAAAACAACATTTCTCATTGCAAGTCTTGATAAGGATGTGCATTCAGATAATTGGACAGCTGCCCATACAGATTTTGTTGGCCACAAAAGTGTGGTTTTTCCAGCAGAGTGTTGAGAGTACAATTAAAAATTAAAAAGAGTAATGTGGACGTTCTAAAAGTGGTTAAAGCAAAAAGAAAGCCCTTTATTATTATTATTATTATTACTATTATTATCATTAAAAGGAATCAACAATTATTTTTTTGGACATGTTTTGAGAACAACTGTAACGTATTGTAAAAACTGAAGAAAAAAAATTGATGGAAGCAGAGAGAAAAGATACAAGGAAAAAAAAAGTGGTTTGGTAGAGGGTCAACAACAGAACTGATAAACAGCTATAGAAATAGAAAGTTGTGAAGAGACATAATCACGTACACCGGTGGACTTGATTATGTTATGCCTTTATTCATTAATATGTTAGTCTGTAAAAATACTCCTTAGGTAATTCCCACTATTAGAAATAGTTATTTAAGGATTACTTATTTTGAGCCAAAAATACAAACTTTTATAATTACATGGAAGTTAATTTTTTTTTAAAAATGTTATTATAAAAACATGGAAGCTGCACAAATAGTGTGTAACTTCTTTACAAATGTCATGGGCTGGCTTTTACCTACTTATTGTCCCTTTGAGCCGAAGATGTCGCATAGAACAAACATTCTAGACTCTCCATGTCTGACTATCTTTGCTATCAAGTGTCAGACCTTGCACAGGACCCACATTTTATCTCATCGCACCTCTCTGTTCTGGGCAAGCTTCTCAACCTTGGCAAGGAACTTGATGCCTTCTCGTGTTGCTTCTTGCTTCAGTGTTCTTTTTAGTGTTTCTCTAGGTTGGTGTCTTTTTCATTTATCCTCCTGTTCTCATTTGAGGGCCTGCTTTGATATTTTTTTTGTTGCCTTTTCTCATCACATGGCCAGCATTATGACCACCTATTTCTCTTGATTATTAATTATATATTTGGATGCATTCTCATTTCTCTTATTTCAGCATTGATCTTGAATTCATTCCATGCATTTGTTTTAAAATGCATCTAATTTATTTCCTGTTTCTAGTTGTTTTCCAAAAGAGTTCTTAAATGCTATTTAGAGCCAGTCTTAACATATGGATGTGAATCATGGACAATAGGTCAACAGACAAGAAAATTACTGGAGTCTGTAGAATGTGGTTTTACAGAAGAATATTGAGAATACCATGGACAGCTAAGAAGAGTAATGAAAATGTTCTGAAAGAAGTCAAAGCAAAAAGAGAGCTAATTTCCAACATTAGGAAGAAACAATCATGATTTTTGGCCATGTAATGAGAAGAGAACAGCTGGAATATATTGTGACATCTGGGAAAATTGAGGGACGAAGAGATAGAGGGAAGCAAAGAGAAAAAATACCAGACAGCTTAAGAGAATGACTTGGCAGAGGGTCAACAACAGAAATGATAAATAACTGTGGAGATCGAAAGTTGTGGAGAGACATGATCACCTACGCCAGTGGGCCGGTACTTGATGATGTTGATGAGTTGTTTTCCAGCTCTCTCATGCATTAGTATATTGTGAATAATACATTTTGTGACAACTTCCAAGTAAATGATTTTGAAAACTCCTTATAAACTGAGGAATTCTTACCAAATGAAAGATATGCCACACTTATTTCTCTTCAAAATTTTACAAAGAGTGTACTGATGGTTCTAGGAGCTTTATTTGAATTCTTTTCTAAACAGATGGAACATCACATTACGTAATCCTCTAATACTCCCTCGCTCCTCATTTTTTTTTTTTTTTATTTATTTATTTTTTTTTGCTTTTGAGATTTTCATTTTTATGAAAATCTGAAACTTGTGAATGACAGATATCGAAAGAAGATATTAAACTTTCTCATCTAAATGCAAGTGTGACTTATGATAAGTCCAAGAAGTTTGTTAAAAATAAGTATATGAACAAATGAAATACAGAACACCAGGGTTACCAGAAAGATTAGACCTACAACCAACACTGCAGAAAAGAACAAGTAACTGTTTTTAGAATCTTTACAGGCCATAGCTGGTTAAACTAAAACTGTGACTTTTTCACAAATTTTAGTTTAGAAAATTCTAATAGATGAGACTGAAAATAGCAAAATCAATGCCAAATATCAGCTACAAAGGTGCCCAGCATATAGTGAGCAGGGTCTTGTGTCATATCTGGATGAACTGTACAGAATGTCACCAGCTTTGAACTGACCGTGGTTTTCTTTGAACGTATTAATATAGACATCTAGAAGTGTTGACATCATCGGTAAGATACCTGACCTGTTCCAGCTGTATGGAGATGTCACCAGCCTTGAACTGACCGTGATTTCTTTGAATGTATTAATACAGACATCTAGAAGTGTTGACATCATCAGTATGATACCTGACCTGTTAAAGATGTATGGAGATGTCACCAGCCTTGAACTGACCGTGGTTTTCTTTGAATGTATTAATACAGACATCTAGAAGTGTGGACATCATCAGTACGATACCTGGACAAGCTGTATGGAGATGTCACCAGCCTTGAGCTGACCGTTGTTTTCTTTGAATGTATTAATACAGACATCTAGAAGTGTGGACATCATCGGTATGATACCTGGGCAAGCTGTATGGAGATGTCACCAGCCTTGAACTGACCGTGGTTTTCTTTGAATGTATTAATACAGACATCTAGAAGTGTGGACATCATCGGTATGATACCTGGGCAAGCTGTATGGAGATGTCACCAGCCTTGAACTGACCGTGGTTTTCTTTGAATGTATTAATACAGACATCTAGAAGTGTGGACATCATCGGTATGATACCTGACCTGGACAAGCTATATGGAGATGTCACCAGTCCTGAGCTGACCATTGTTTTCTTTGAACTTATTAACACTGACATCTATAAAGTGCAGGTATCATCAGTACGAGACCTGGACAAGCTGTATGGAGATGTCACCAGCCTTGAGCTGACTGATGAAGTTATTAACATTAACAATGGAGGCGATGGCAGTGACTAAGGCATTCAAATGGTTAGAGTCGCAAGACTACACCCACGCATGTATACTGAGTGATTCGATGAGCATGATAAAAAAGTGGAGGCAGGCTCTGTATGCATGCAATGGGTAGAGTCGTTGCAGAAATCCAAAATACGTAAGGTCACCTTTGTCTATGTCCCTGGACATGCAGGAGTACGGGGAAATGAAAGGGTGGACAGGTTGGCTAGCTGCACTGTCGTTGAGAACGGGCAACCAATGGATCGGGCGGACATCATCAATGCCCTCCGAGATGTGGGAAGAGCACAGGACTTTGACAAACACAGATCCACGTCACTTCTTCGGATGATGGAAATGGGAGTTAAGTTGGGCACAGCCAGAAATGAGACACTTAGTGGCCGTGTAAGAAGACTTATCAACCAACATAGAACTGGAGTCGTCAGTCGCTGGACACTGCGGAAATTGCTGAGGAGGGATCTGAGCACCTATGGACATGTTCGGAGTGCAATGATGATGACCCTCAAATAACTCAATAACTTAATATTAACATTTGACCTTTGAAAATTGATACAGATGAAGATTTGTTGTTATTATGGATCCATCTGCCTGTGAGCTGATGCCCCTTGGCCCAATGTCATGTAATGATATCTGCAGGTATTTATGAGTTCCCTTGTAGCTCCATATAAGGTATTCTATTTATCAGATCTTTCAGGAAGTAAAGTCACTCTGATGGCAGTGAGCTCTGAACTGGTGATGTTCTACTGTTTCATGTGGGTTTCACAGAATGGACATGCTGGAGTTTGGTTTTGTTGTATACTATTTTTGTGATTGGTCAATGGTACATGATGAAGATTTCAATATGTCTGTTATGTATTTTTTTCAAAATGCCTCTTTTTTTTTTTCCAGCCCAGAAATTTCATGAGCGACACTCAGAGACATTTCAGGATGAAAGACATAAAACTTTTATTAAAGTGCTAAAGAAGCTAGAGACAAAAAGTGGTACCATGACCAATAAAGAAGTTATAGAATTCAGGTTGGATTTTGTTTGTGAAATTATTCTAATAATTCATTCTTAGTCTGTAATTTGCTGTTCATATTTTAACTGTGTAATTGAGTAACTATAGAAAGTTTATGACTTATTTTTTTGTGAGTTGCTGTCTGCTTCTCTTTCTTCTGAAATAGGTGCAAACATGTGATGTTGTGCAGGTTGACGTGAAGCTGGACAAAGCAGGGAAAACAATGAAAACATGAAATTGTATGAAACAGCTTTTTTGAAATAAGGATAAAACAAAATAACTAGAGCGCTCATTTGAAGAACAGGACAGAAAACAAATAGAAGACAATAACTCTGTTGTGTGGATTGCTTACCTCAGAGTCGCAGGCTGGTTCTAAAGAGGAATGTTCACAAAAAAACTTCTCTGTTTGTTTTCACCTGAAAACTAATTCTTTCCATCATCCATCTTTAAAAGGTCATTGACCCTAGATTACATTGTCAGTCTGTGACTGACATGTTTACAATACCATAGTAAAAATTACTACCACTTAATTGTAACATTAGGAGCTTTAAAAATAGTGTTTTCTTTGAACTTTTTAACACACAGCTGTGTTTTACACTATGACAGACATGGGAAACTGATTTTCTGTCTCAGGTTGATTTATGACCTGAATTTGACCACCGGGTTCAGGCACCGTAAGTCCGTCTGTATGTTCGGCTACCTCATAGTATTATTCGCTGCATTTCCTGAATTACAAAGAGTTGTTTGATGTCCGCAAACGAGCAAGGAAATTTTGCTGGTTATTGCAAACAAAATTATTTTTAAAAAGAAAAATTTACCATTTTCTTGAAAATTGACAAAATTTGTTCGCATTATAAGAGATCATATCTCGGAAAATCGGGGGGAAAAAAGTCCAACAACAATGGAAACAAATCAAACTCTCAGGGGTCACCAGAAATGTATTTAGGAAGGTACACTGAGGAGCAATGTTTGAACATGGTAGAATGTCAAATTTTGAAGTATTTGTGTTTTGATGTAGCAATTTTTACTAAGGTATCGTAATCTCAAAGTTGAACACATTCGAAAATAAATGTCCAAGGAAAATACATGGTATAGTGTGGAACGAATTCAAAACAAAAGAGGAAATTAGAGAAATCGCCAATCAACCACTATCTTCAGTAATCAAGAAAAGATGATGGTCGTATTTTGGACATGTGGCGAGATTTGATAAAAGATCTTTACAAGGATTGAAAACTGCTAGAATAAAAATTTAGATAAGTGAAAGAGTATCTGGGTCTATGCCCTATGGGCTGGCTACGGCTCAAAAGGTCAATAGATAGATAGATCGTAAACTATGGTTAATTTGTCATACATTAAATACAATTTGTCATACAGAGTTCAGTCAATAAGGTCTGCAGATGTGGTAATTTTCTGGATTGTAGTGCCTGGAGTACTGATCTTGCATCTGCCAAAAACACTACAGGATGTGGGCAAAGATTACTGTTCAGCAGTTTTTTTATTGATAACTTTATTGCTTGGATTTCTACATCATAATTGTGACAATATTTCCCTGTTGCTATTTTATTCATATCCCTAGTGTTATTTGGGTACTCTATATATGCACCTGCTCTCCCATTCTTTACTGCATTCTGTGCTGATCCATCTGTGTACACATGAATCCATAGGTCTTGTGAGTATTCTTCATCCAGGAAACTGAGAGTTATTGTTTTTCGCTGTAGACTAATCTGTTCTTCTTTGTCAACTATTCCTTTCACTTCTGTCCGTATTTGTATTGATAATCCTGATTCCTCTGTCCAGGGAGTCTGTTCTGGTATGGGCAGTAGGGGGTTAACAACTCTTGGCATGTCTGGTGTTTGTCTACTAATATGCTTGGCTTGGTGGGTAAAACTGCTTCTCTTAAGTCGTCCCAATGCAAGATTTTGGAAACGGTCCTTCATTGAATGTTTCGGCATGCATGTAAATTTTTCTGCCTGTATCAGCACCTTTCTCCATTCTCTCAGTTTTGGTATCCTCCACAATTTCTCCATCTCCAATATTGGTGTTGATTTCATTGCTCCTGTGATGACCCTAAGTGCCTGGTTTTGTACTTTGTCCAGTTCTTGCAGTGTGGTGTTTGATGCTGAGCACCATGCAGATGATCCATATTCTAAATGTAGGCATATACTCTGTTGATAAACTTTACTGAGTATTTTCCCACTTGCACACCATGTAGTTCCACACAGCTTTCTTAGAATAGCCAATTTCCTCCTTGCATTTTGGGTTGCCTTATTTATCTGCTGTTTCCAAGATAGTTTGTCATCAAATGTAACTCCGAGATATGTTGCTTGTATGTCTTCTTTCACAGGTTCATTGTTTATGTAGATGGCTCCTGCTTTTTGTTTTGGGGAGAGAGTGAAAATTGTAGTACTGCATTTGTCTGTATTGATGCTGATACACCTTCTATTTGTCCATGAATTCAGTGCATTCATAGCTCTTTGTAGCAATTTGGAGGCCACTGTTGCATACTCCTCTGTGCACCACATTACCAAGTCATCTGCATACATTGCCACTTTGGTGCCATGTGGTAGTTCAGTAACTAGGTCATTGATGTAGATCAAAAAGTGTTGGAGATAGTACCCCTCCCTGTGGAACATCCTGGCACAATAAGACCTTCTTACTCTTAAGACCATCCATTTGCACTCTAGCTCCACCCATTCTCCTCCACTTCTCTTAAGGAATGAAGAACACACTTGGTGATGGATGCCCTCTTTGTCGAAAGTAAATTTAAAACTATAATTGAAACTGTTCAGTCTTAATGAATCATGTGGATATTTTGTGCACTCCTTCCTAAGTGTGTGACATTTTAAAGTGATCTTAACAAGTAGGGTCTATCCACAGCACTTTAAAGATTTTAAACCTTAATATTTACAATTGGATTTCAGAGAAAATCGACACGTCTTAATGTCACACAGGAAGCATTGGATTATCTCATGAGGTACCTGAAGGTAACACACGTGTTTCGTTTATTTTATTTTTTAATATTCCAATATTTTTACAACATAGCTTCGTCAATTCTAATAAAAGAATTGAGGAGCAGAAAGTTAGAACCCACATGAACAAGACCTGACTTCAACTTGTTGATCTTCCTAAAAAAAACTGTCTGTTTCACTGTGGATTGTCTAACAAGGTGAGGATTGTCATGATCTTCACAGTTCTTTGGGGGCCTCGGTAGCCTAGTTGGGAAAACCACCCGACTGGGCTACTAACATTCGGACAACCCATGTTCGATTCCCACTGGGAGCAGTGTGAATTGTACTCGTGGTTGGAAAAAAAAAATACCCCGCGGTCGACCCAGCTGTTGGCAGAAATGGGTACCAGGGTATTACCCTGGGAAGGTGAGGAGTGTCGCATCGTGAGTTTCGATGCTTGAAGCGACACTATCCAGAAATCTACGAACATTTCCGGATAGGTAGCCGAGCACATATGGGTGGAAACTCGCATGCTAAGACGCCGGTTCAAGTCTCGTACTTTACCTTTACAGTGATGAGAAATACTGATATAGACGACTTAATGTTGACCAGGATGGAGAGTCAAGCTGCAATTTGTCCAGAAGGAGTATGAAGTCAAGATAACAATTATAGCCTGCCACTTTAATTGAGGGTCTCAAGCATGCTTGCTTAAAGTCACAAAACATAGCCCTATGACATTGAAAAAAAAAAGAATGAAAGAAAGAAGACCTATGCTCCACAGGGAGTTGAAAGGAAAAAGAAGACAGTTTACTGACCACAGTGCATCAAATCATTTCTGTTGTTGACTGTTTATTGTTCCGCATCACCAAGTTATCTAGCACCTTCTCTCTTTGTTGTCTGTGGTCTCACTTTCCCTGTATTTTGCCAGTTGTAACCAAGTATTCCAACTTTTCACTTCTAATGATGTCCCCAAAAATTGTTGATTGTTTCTTTTGGGGACTGACACCCATCCAGCAACTGAGCTGATCAGTCATCGAAGAACAGCGCTGGTCAAGATGTTGCCTCCACCTCCCAGCGGTACTCCTGGAGACAGGACTGTCCAGTCTGGCCAAGTGAATAGGAATTGAAGAGGGAAAACAACTAGGTACTCAAAAATGCCATGCTGAAATCGTATGTTGGGCCAGAAGGTGCAAATAAACTACAAAACAATGCATCTATACCCACTTAACGTTCTGTTAATAACTTATGGGAAAGAGGACTATTTATTCTTCAAGGAGGCATCGGATGAAGAACGGGAAGAAAAATTGTTTCTTCCTGAAGTTAGTTAGGAGCTCTTTTTTTTTTGTGTTGGCCTGTTAGAGAATTTCTCGGTTGGTCTTTTTAGCTGTCCAGAGAACTCTCAACATTCTTCTGAAAAATCTCATCTCTGTGGCCTCATTTTTCATTTATTTGTCTGCTGTCCATGATTCACCACTTTCCTAGGTCAGAATTTGGCTCTCTATAGCACCTTATAACTCTCTTTCTCACTTCTATTGACATAGACTTGTACAAGATATTTTTCATTAGAGAGAGAATGAGTGTAAGAAAGGAAGGAATGATGGAAGGAGGAATGAATTAAATAGTAGAATTAGATTCAGGAAGCTGGAATATAAAGCTACATTTCAGAAACTGGGAATTTTAAATAATGCATGCTACTGTCAGAATAGATGTTTAAATTAAATGGGGGGGGGAAGGGTAGTAGTTGAGAGGTGTATTTAAACAGGTAGCAATTGGAACCATCAGCATACATACTCATCATCATGTTTTGAAGAGACTAAGTACCTATGAGCTGCTCCGTGTGCAGTGAGATCAGTTAACTAACAGTTTATTTTTTTTATTTTTCAACACTAAGACAACTTATAATTTTGCTTTTTTTGATTTTCTGTTTTACAATTTAGATGCTTTGTTATGTTCAAACATTATTTTTTTTATAGTTTAGTCAGTTATATATTTTAAAAACAAATTTACATTATAGCTTAATCTAATATTCAGAAGTTTTACAAGATATTTTCAATTAATGTTTATACATTTTACAGTATAGTTTAATTAAAGTTTTTCAAAATGTTGTTTACAGCTTTAGCAATTTCCTTTTAAACAAAGAGAAATAAAGAAGGATACTTCTTTTTAATTACATTTTTATCTTGTTGCTTCCTAGATTGGAGATAATATGATGATGCTGCAGGTTTTTAACCAGTACATTAAAACAAATGGTAAGTGTCAGATCAGCATAACTCAAGTCTTATAACTCCAGGCTTTTCTTATAATGCAAGGTTATCCACTATCACCGGTGTTGTTTAACGTTTATACTGCTGGCCTCATATAGACATAGTTGAGTGGACCAAGTCGACTCCTTACATACAAAGATGAAATTCTGCTTTACACCCAGGGCAGCAACCATAAAGACATCATTCAGAAATTGCAGACCATGATGGATTGAATTATTGATAAGTGTGGCAGTAACGGGGCTGTGATCAATCCTGGCAAGGCTAAATTGTAGTGGTGCTCACTGAACAAAAAAATTGTGGAGCTGCTTACTCTGGAGTACATTGGAATGCACATTGAAATTGCCCACAGCATGAGATACCTTGGGATCTCCTGACAGATCATGGTCTTTCTACCATCATATAAAAAGTCCAATCTGCCAGGAAAGGAGTGAACACAGTAATGGTTATGGCAAGGTTAACTAGTTTCCATTAGCGAAGGCAACCTCCTCTTCATCCATGTTGGGATGCACTAAACATAGATAGGTTGGCAGGGTCTGCCATTGCACAGGAAACTTTAAATTGGGTGTGTATGACATTGCCAGGGATTTAAAAGAACACTTCTCACAGAATGGTTACAAAGAAGCTGAGGATAATCCTCATGTCAAAAGAATGATGAAACTTGGCACCATGAGGAACGAAAGGAGGAAAAGCATCTTCAGTGGCAAAGAATTCAACACGTTCAATCGATACAAGACAGGAACAATCAGTAGACAAACACTTTTATGGTTGCTGATGGCAGAGCAGATATGGGAAGTAAATTGTAAAATAAAAGTGAATTGTAAATAAGCTCTTTGGCAGTTGAAAATAACGGACAATAAGGTATATATGTATCACAGTATGTTGCATCAAAATCTATCCATTTCATTAAAAAATAATATATAACATTCCTAGTTTAGTTTAATTTAGTCGACAGAAAATCTTCATTTCACAACTGAGAACTCCATAGTACTTAGATCCTCTCCTCCACACATTTCTCAGTATGAAACTTGCTCACCACACATTTCACTGTATAAAGCTTGCTCACCATACACCCAGTATAAAGCTCACTCACCACACATTTCCAGTACAAAGCTTGCTCACCACACATTTCCCAACAGAAAGCTTGCTCACCACACATTTCCCAACATAAAGCTCGCTCACCACATATTTCCCAACATAAAGCTCACTCACCACACATTTCCCAACATAAAGCTTGCTCACCACACATTTCCCAACATAAAGCTCGCTCACCACATATTTCCCAACATAAAGCTCACTCACCATACATTTCCCAACATAAAGCTCACTCACCATACATTTCCCAACATAAAGCTTGCTCACCACACATTTCCCAACATAAAGCTCGCTCACCACATATTTCCCAACATAAAGCTCACTCGCCTGTGGCGATCCCAACGTAAAGCTCGCTCACCACACATTTCCCATTATGAAGCTTACTCACCACACATTTCCTAACTTAATGCTCACTTACCACACATTTTCCAGTATGAAGCTCGCTCACTATACATTCCCCAGTATAAAGCTCACTCACCACACATTTGCCAACATAAAACTTGCTCACCACGCATTTTCCAGTATGAAGCTCGCTCACTATACATTTCCAAGTATAAAGCTCACTCACCACACATTTCCCAACATAAATCTTGTTCACCACACATTTGCCAACATAAAGCTCACTCACCACACATTTCCCAGTATAAAGCTCGGTCAACACAAATTTCCAGTATAACGCTCACTCACCACACATTTCCCAGTATAAAGCTCACTCACCACACATTTCCCAGTATAAAGCTCACTTACCACACATTTCCCAGTATAAAGCTCATTTGCCACACATTTCCCAGTATAAAGCTCATTTGCCACACATTTCCCAGTTTAAAGCTCTTTCACCACACTTTTCCCAGTATAAAGCTCACTCACCACACATTTCCCAGTATTGAGATCACTCTCCACAAATTCCCCAGTATAAAGCTCACTCTTCACAAATTTTCCAGTCTCAAGCTCACTCACCACAAATTTCCCAGTCTCAAGCTCACTCACCACACATTTCCCAGTATGAAGCTCACTCACCACACATTTCCCAGTATAAAGCTCGCTCACCACACATTTCCCAGTCTCAAGCTCACTCACCACACATTTCCCAGTATGAAGCTCACTCACCACACATTTCCCAGTATAAAGCTCGCTCACCACACATTTCCCAGTATAAAGCTCACTCACCACACATTTCCCAGTATGAAGCTCACTCTCCACACATTTCCCAGTATAAAGCTCACTCACCACATATTTCCCAGTATAGAGCTCACTCACCACACATTTCCTAGTATAAAGCTCACTCACCACACATTTCCCAGTATAAAGCTCACTCTCCACACATTTCCCTGTATAAAGCTCACTCACCACATATTTCCCAGTATAGAGCTCACTCACCACACATTTCCCAGTATAGAGCTCACTCACCACACATTTCCCAGTCTCAAGCTCACTAACCACACATTTCCCAGTCTCAAGCTCACTCACCACACATTTCCTTGTATAAAGCTCACTAACCACACATTTCCCAGTCTCAAGCTCACTCACCACACATTTCCCAGTATAAAGCTCACTAACCACACATTTCCCAGTCTCAAGCTCACTAACCACACATTTCCCAGTCTCAAGCTCACTAACCACACATTTCCCAGTCTCAAGCTCACTCACCACACATTTCCTTGTATAAAGCTCACTAACCACACATTTCCCAGTCTCAAGCTCACTCACCACACATTTCCCAGTATAAAGCTCACTAACCACACATTTCCCAGTCTCAAGCTCACTAACCACACATTTCCTTGTATAAAGCTCACTAACCACACATTTCCCAGTCTCAAGCTCACTCACCACACATTTCCCAGTATAAAGCTCACTAACCACACATTTCCCAGTCTCAAGCTCACTAACCACACATTTCCCAGTCTCAAGCTCACTAACCACACATTTCCCAGTCTCAAGCTCACTCACCACACATTTCCTTGTATAAAGCTCACTAACCACACATTTCCCAGTCTCAAGCTCACTCACCACACATTTCCCAGTATAAAGCTCACTAACCACACATTTCCCAGTCTCAAGCTCACTAACCACACATTTCCCAGTCTCAAGCTCACTAACCACACATTTCCCAGTCTCAAGCTCACTAACCACACATTTCCCAGTCTCAAGCTCACTCACCACACATTTCCCAGTATAAAGCTCACTCACCACACATTTCCCAGTCTCAAGCTCACTCACCACACATTTCCCAGTATAAAGCTCACTAACCACACATTTCCCAGTCTCAAGCTCACTCACCACACATTTCCCAGTCTCAAACTCACTCACCACACATTTCCCAGTATAAAGCTCACTCACCACACAATTCCCAGTATAAAGCTCACTCACCACATATTTCCCAGCACAAAGCTCGCCACACATTTCCCAGTATGAAATTCACTCACCACATACCCGGTATACCATAGTGCATCACTCTCATTTTGATCAGTGTAAATTGTCATTGGACCATATTCTTTTAAAATGTCTTGTGTCATCTTGGTATTGGTGAAATCTAATACCTTGTTCAGGTATCTAAAAATTCATATAAAATATGATATGTGTTAGATAGATATAAATATGTAGATGGATTTTTAAAACCATGAACAATTTTGCCTCAGAAATTTCTTCCATTGCTTTGATAAAAAGCTTCCGTACTGAAAGAGTTAAATTACATCTTTAAAAGTAAGTAAAGAGCCCAGTCATATCACATGACATATAGGGAATATGGTGTTAATGCCCATATTTTTTTTTTAATAGACCTTCGGCATATTATTTTTTTGGTAATGTGGTCAGTATTGCGTCCATGCTACTTTACTTTCCCAGAAAAAAATCCAGTACCCAATTATGGCTAGGTGAATCTGGAAGCTATTGATCAGGATCAAACCCAACTTCTTGTCATTAGTAATCCAGTTCACTAACTACTGAGGTATCGCGACCCTCATTTATTGTCTTTATTATGTCATTATTCTTCTATTAAAATGTTATTGTAAGAGTTTTGACATCTCTTACATAGATCATGTCACAAATGCAAAAAGTTTGCTAAAAAGCAACACAATAAACATAACATAAGTATACAATAAACAATGGGAGCACATGATTAATCTTTTTACTGTTGTGAAGAAGTACACACCCTGGCACAAGAATGACTGACAATTTTTTTTAAAAATAATTCAGACTGACATCTACAAATGTACAAAGAAGAAGAGGCTCCAGCCACGTGTCAGAAGATTTATAAGAATTTCTTACTACTGGCTGTCATTAATTCTCTTTATGGATACACATTTTTTCATCAACAGTAACCTATCTTCTACCTTTCAGCTCCCTGTGGAGTATAGGTCTTCAACAAACACTTTCCAAGCCATTCTGTTTCTTACCATTCTTTTAAGATCATTCCATGTCTTCCCCATCATCTACTTCTCTGCTTCTGTCTGTCTTCTCCAAGAATTTCTTGGTCTTCCTCTTTGTCTTTTCCCCTTGGAATTTCAAAAAAGGGCCTGTTGTGTAATACTCTCAGTTGGCTTCCACAGTGTGTGTCCTATCCAGTGCCATCGTCTTCTCTGTATCTCTTTATCCACTGGTATTTGACTGGTACATTTCCATAATTCTATGTTAGTGATTTTGTCACTATGCCAACAGTAACCTATGGCTGATGATAATTCTCTTTATAGATACACATTTTTTCATCAACAGTAACCCAAGCTACAGGCTCACTGGCTCACAATTCAGTAGAAATAGACTCTCTAATGCTAGAAGTCTTGGAGCCACACCAAGAACAGGCTCAGCCAGCTCCACCTGCTGAAGCAGTGGAAACTCAGGGCAGAGAAAATACACTTGAGGAAGAGTTATCAGCAGCAATCAAGGCTGTGAGGGATCTTCCACCTTGTCTGCCATCCATTTGTTTCTTCACATTTATGAATACTTACCAGGGGTAAGTTTGATGCAGTAATAATCTAGTTTTTTTTTTCTTCTTTTTTGCTGTTCATTGTTTCTAATGGTTGTGTCTGCATCTAAGGCCAGCATCACTCTAGAATTAACTTTTGAGATTCCATTTGAAAACAAATGTCTCATGAAGATATGTCTGATGGCATTTATCCCATCTTTAGGGGGTCTGTAGGACTGGCCGCATGCCCAGTGCAGTTGCCATGATGTATTTGAGTCAGAGATTTATTTCGCCTCCAAACGAAAAAAAACCTCTTGGCCTACCATGATTTGAGCCTGCAACATCTTGATTTTGTATACCTAGCAGTTGCCATTTGGAGAAGGAAAGGCTATAGGAGAACACTCAAAACACAAACCATGGACAAAGATTGCTCAATGACTATATTCGACTGTGTAAGTTTAGTCCAAAAATCAGGACACACGCGTATACATGCAAGTACTGACCATGCGATCAGCTCATTTTGTGTCATGATGTTGTTCTTACCCTCCATCATGAAATGACAGAACCAAGTTTGCTCAATCAAAAGACCTCAACACTGAAGAAGAAGTATGGGGGGTGGACTGGGTGATATAGAGGCAAGTTGCAGGCCACTAAACAGGAAGGTAATGAAAATTGTTAAAAAGTAAGGAAAAAGTGGTATGTTAACAGCTTTACGTAGGTGAGAAACAAAACAAAAGTAGAATGATGTATCGGTCAAGAAGGACTTCAGCTGGAACAACAAGCAGCAACACAAAATATATAAGGATATGCACATAAATCTACATGGCAATAATATGCTAGCTCTCAAAAAATGAAAATAAGTCACCTCCCTGTGGTCTGGAGCTTGATCAGGCACCTGCTGGACTGAACTTGGTATGGTGGGCGTACAGGGCGGTCACAGGTGTGATATACAGTAAAACAGAATGGTTCTAAAAATATGTGGAGGTGGGTACAAGATCCCAGACTATGCTATTACTGGAAACGTTTATATGAATTGATTCCCTATAAGTTTATCCACATGGACAATTTTTTAATTAATTAAGCAAACACATAAATCTGTGTACATCTGCAACTATGGGTATGCATACCGATTCTGACCTATGGAAGCGAATCAGGGACAGTAAACAAACAAATGAAAAGACAGTTAAAAGCCATAGAGATGGGATTTATCCGAAGAATGTTGAAAGTTCCCTGGACAACTAAAAAGACCAATAAGGAAATTCTCAAAGAGGCCAACACAAAAAGGGAGCTCCTAAAAAACATCAGAAAAAAACAATCAACATTTTTTAGGTACTTCATGAGAAGAGGAAAGTTGGAATACCTGGTTACTATTGGAAAAATACAGGGAAAAAGATATCGCGGACAACAAAGAGAGAAAATACTAGATAGCTTGGTGTCATGGCATGGAAAACAGTCTACAACAGAATTGATACGATGCACTGTGGATAGAGATTGTGGAAGGATGTGATCGTTAACACCAACCAGTTTGGCACATGATGATGATGATTATTGCTGGTTTATTAAAATGGAAAACAGCCTACAACAGAATTGATACGATGCACTGTGGATAAAAGATTGTGGAAGGATGTGATCATCAACACCAACCGGTATGGCACATGATGATGATGATTATTTGCTGGTTTATTTAAATGCATTATTTAAGATAAAAGTCAACATAGTAGCTGGCTTGATGGCCGATATGTCAGTTAGACAAAGTGTCATATGATAGCCATAGCACCATACATTGAATTGGGTGTCATAAATCGGGCCTAAACAGACAAACAAATGCTGCATCCAATTTCCACTGTTCTGTATAGATATGTGCAAAGATTTGTAGCAAAAGTTCAATGAAAATAATATTTCTCCAAATAACAAAATGTGTATTTTGAGTAGTAAGTTTTAAGATGTATCGTAACAACATGTCTCATGGATAAGTATCATAATCTAGGCTTAAATGAGCATGTGGAAGATAAAGTGCATGCAGTCTGTTTTTTGTATTCATCATCATCATCTCTCTCTCTCTCTCTCTCTCTCTCTGTCTCTCTCTCTCTCTCTCTCTCTCTGTCTCTCTCTCTCTCAGCGATCAGGACTCAATCAGAGTAAGATTCCAGACTCTCACATGAAGTTAGCTGTCAGGTTAAGTGTGTTGATCGCCCCCACAAACAGAACATCACTATTAGAGTCAGCCAGCTCCACTCTGATTGAACACCCGTTAAAACGTTGCACTGTGTTCTGCACCAGTGGCCCAGTGCATCTGATTTCAGCCAGCATTTTGTTCAGGTTTGCTTTCCTAAACCTTTGATTGTCCCCAATCTTCCTGCAAGGCAGCAGATTGTCTTTTCTGTAGTGTGATTCTGCCCTTAGATGGTCAATATTCATCATTATTGCTGGTTTATTGAGATGCATTATTTAAATCATTCACAGGTTATGTGCAGCTACTGTTTCTCAAGATAAGAGGAAGCTAAGTGGGTGCTTTGAAGACTCCAGCATCTCCGTGTGGAACCTGGAACCAGATGTGTTCAAGAGATCGCAAGCTGACTGTGATGTTAGTAAGGTTGTGCTGGCTGTTGACTACTTACATTGTACAGAAGATGAGATTAAAGAGAAAATGAACCAAAGGTAATTTTTAAGTGGGCAGGAGCTTTGATTAGACTTTATCAATAGGCACCAAGCCCACTGATGATGGGTGATCATGTCCCTTTATATTAGCTGATTATGTCCCTTTATATTTGCTGATCTATCTATCTATTGTCCTTTCGAGCTGAAGACGGCACATAGGGCAGAATTACAATTTAAAAAAGCAGAAACCTTGCGTGCTAAAATGGCACATATTGCAGAGATCACTGCTTCTAAAATCTATGGTTCTGTTTCCATAACAATGCTTTTTACAATGACAGCTTGTTAAGCCATCGATCAACCTCCTTAGTCACCTCTTACAATAAGCCTGGAAGGTCACAGTGTCACTATTCTTTACTTCCCACATAATGAGGCCCCGGTAACACACGGGAGCACACAGATATTTGCTGATCATGTCCCTTTATATTTGTGCTTGTTATTTGGTTATCAGTTCTGCAATTGATCTCTTTTCCTTCCAGATTGTTAAGCAATTTAGTATATTCTGTTTTTGTCATTATGTGCTTGGCTTTCCTTCTTTCAAGTGGAGATTAATGGTTTCAAACACACCACTGAAATTGATGATACAGACCTGTTTGTTGTTGTTTGTATATGCCAGCTTTCTCTAGCTAAGTGGAACTGAATGTTGCGGGAATATCACTTCTTCCTGTGTTTCATACCAGCACCCATGTGTTTAGCTGTCCCTTGCCTTACAGGCAGATATACTCCAACATCAGAAGTACTTTCATATTTTTTTATCACTGAGAGTTTTGATGTTTCTGGGTAGGTTTTTCCTAACAATTTTGTTTGATGGAAGATTTTTGGCCCACCCTTTCTGATTTTCAACTGCCAATAATTCTTTAATGGCATGTATTCTGCGGCTGGGACCAAAGACCAGGGGAGGGTAAAATCACGAAAAAACCACAGAATCAATTTAAAAAAAATTCCTACCACCTATGATGGGGATCGAACAAATGACCTTCCTATCCAGATGGTAATGTCCTACCTCTGGACCACCCACTTCCCCCTAACTCTGACTTATGCTGCAGCTGGATAGGTCATGTACTGAGAAGGGAATCAGAAAGCAGCACACAAGAGCTGTCATGTATTAGACTTTAGAGGAAAAGTCAAAGAGACTGATGAAGGTCAACTCTGTTGGAGAATATTGGAGTGGGGGTCACATTTGGGGTGGTCTGTGGAAGATAACCATAGAGCATAAAAGTGTTGAAACAATAAGAGGATCTCAAAGTAAGCCCTTAAACAAGAAACAGAAGGTGAAAGAAAAGAGGTCAACCTAGAGAAACACTAATGGGAACACTGATATGAGAAGCAACAACAGTGCATTTCAGCTTGAAGAGGAATTGTCGTTGTGTAAACACTAAAGAAGAATTCAAACATAACAGGAAGTTGTAATTTCTTTTATTTTCAGAACAAACCAAGGTACAGAAACTGCCAGATTGGTTGGTCATAGAGGACCTGTTTATAAGACCAGGTTTCTGGCTGATTCATCCTCATATTTGCTGTCATGTTCTGAAGATGCAACAGGTGAATATTCTTGTTGATCTTCTTAATCTTCAGAGACCACTGTGTTAATAGACAGAGAATTATCTTGGGAGTGATCAGTTTTATCTAACATGGCAACCACTTTGTGTTCCAGTGCCAGTGAAAGTCTTATACAGAATTAGTATATGTTAGTTTCTTTTTAAAAATTAAACAAAGAGTATAACTCTGACTCTCTTCTTCTTTTTTAGTTTTCACCCAATAAGTGGGTGTGGATGCATTGTGTCACTAGTTTATGGCAAAGCCGCAATATCGGCACCTTTTGACCTAACACATCCAACTTCTGCATGGGTAGAATTGCTTAACAATTTTTGCCTGGGCAGCAGCCATTTTAAGCCTACTCTTTTCAATTTTAAATTGTCGTGGGTTGCTTAAAGTGTGCTGGTGCATGTGGGATCTCCTGTTTTTCACCGTTTTCAGAGAGGACTAGACATCAAATCCCACTACCCAGAGACCAGGGGAGGGTAAAACCATGAGGAAATCACAGATTTGATTTTTGAAAAATTCCCTGCGGTGGAGATCAAATCCCAAACCTTCCCAAATGGGAAGACAGCCCAGTACTCAAAAATAACTTGCTGAAGTTGGATGTGTTGGGCCAAAAGGAGCAAATATCACAGTTCGACGGAAAACTATAGCACAACGTATCTCTGCTCACTTTTTAGTCCTTCAAAGGATGGATGATGAAGAGTTCATCAATTCCTTTAGTAGTCATCGAGTGAACAACAGGAAGAAAGGAGGAACTCTGTTGGTGAATGTTGGAGACAGGGTGAATTGCATGGGCCACATTTGGGAACTCTGTGAAAGATATCCATAGACCACAAAAAGTGTAGGAATTTGTTGTTGCCCTACAGAATACCATACGGTATGTCAAGTATTAATTGCTCTGTCAGTTTTTGGCCAATATAAAGGTGATTTTCTTTTCATGTTATTTTTGCCAGTATGGGACCTTAGATGCAAAGCATATGAAATAATATCAATTTGCAACTCTAAGTTGACAGCTGTCATTAGGGTAAGCAAACCGACCAAGATCCTACTCCATATGAAGATGGAGAGTGGAATATCATCATCATCAAGTACAGGGCCTGCTGGCGTAGGTGATATGTCTCTCCACAATTTTCGATCTCAACAGTTATTTATCATTTCTGTTGTTGACTTTCTGCCAAGCCATTCTCTTAAGCTGTCTGGTGTTTTTTCTCTTTGCTTTCCTCTATCTCTTCATCCCTCAATTTTCCCAGTTGTTATATTCCAATTGTTCCCTTCTCATTTCATGACCAAAAAAATTATGATTGTTTCTTCCTAATATTGGAAATTACAATTTTAGAAAAAATGGAAGAAAGGAGACAAGTCTCCAAAAACTGCCCAATACAATAAAATAGATAATGAAATACGCAAAATGTGCAAAAAGGCAAAAGAAGACTGGCTCAACCAAAAATGTATAGAAATAGAAACTATGGAAAGCAAACAAGACTTAAGATGAATGCACACAGAAATAAAGAGAATGACTAATAAAAATAAAAAAGCCACAGAAGGTGGATGCATTGCAGACAAAAAAGAAAAAATACTAATAAACAATAAAGATATTATAGATAGATGGCAGGAATATATAATAGAACTATTTCAGGATCATAGGGGCAAGAAACCAGTTATAAAATGTACATCAGGCTATACAATCTTAAAATCTGAGGTGGAAAAAGTTATAAAAACAATGAAAAAGGGAAAACAGCAGGACCTGACAGCATACAGATAGAGATGACACAGGCACTAGAAGATTTTGTCATTGAAGTAATTACAGACATATGCAACAACATATACCACTCAGGATACATACCAAATGAACTAAAAACATCAAGTTTCATTGCATTACCTAAAAAGAATGGTGCAGTTGAATGCAGTGACTTTAGAACAATAAGCATAATGAGCCATGTTACAAAAATCTTGCTAAAAGTTATACAAAGAAGGATTCAGAATAAAATCAATACTGAATTAGATGAGCAGCAATTTGGGTTTAGGAAAAATAGTGGGACAAAAGAAGCCATATTCTGCATGAGAACATTAATCGAAAAGTACACAGAAGTAAACAAACCAATATATGCCTGCTTCATAGACTACATCAAAGCTTTTGATAGAATACACCACAAACAACTTATAGAATGCCTAAAAGAGATACATCTAGATGACATGGACATACGACTAATATGTAATCTATACTGGGAGCAAACACATCACCAAGCTTGTTCAATCTATACACTGAGCAAATCTTTAAAAACATCATTGAGATGCCAGGCCTACAAATTAACGGAAAGATAATCAATAATCTAAGATATGCTGATGATACTGTACTACTAGCAGAAAATCCTAAAGATCTACAATTACTTAATGAAATAAACATGATAAGCAAAAAATATGGACTAGATATGAATATCAAAAAGACTAAAACTATGATCATAAACAAAGGAAATACTCAAAACCCACAAATGGATATCAAAATTGAAGGAATAGACCTGGAGACAGTTCAGAACTACAGCTACCTTGGACATACTATAACCAGTGATGGAAAATGTACAACTGAAATAAACAAAAGAATAGGAATGGCAAAAAGTAATTTTAATGCCACGAAGAACATACTAATATCAAAACAAATAACACCACGGCTAAAACTAAGAATAGCAAAATGTTACATCTTCTCAATATTCCTATATGGGGCTAAACATGGACTTTAGACAAGAAAACAGAACAGAGAATTGAAGCCTTTGAAATGTGGATATATAGAAGAATAGGTAAAATTAGATGGAAGGAAAGAAAACAAACGACAAAGTCTTAAAACAACTAAAAATAAAAAGAGAACTACTAAACACAATTCAAACAAGACAAATGTGATTTTTGGGCCATGTTAAAAGACACAACAGCCTACTAAAAGTGATCCTGGAGGGGAAAATACATGGTAAAAGAGGCAGAGGCAGATGAAGACTAACATGGATGAGTAACATCAAAGAGACAGAGCAGAATGGCACTCCATGGTAGCCAACCTTCATTGCGGAGATGGCACTTGATGAAGATGATTGGAAATTAGCTTTCTTTTTGCTTTGGCCTCGTTCAGAACTTTTTCATTACTCTTCTTAGCTGTCAATGGTATTCTCACCATTCTTCTGTAAAACCACATTTCTACAGACTCCAGTGATTTTCTTGTTTGCTGTCCTATTGTCCATGATTCACATCCATATGTTAAGACTGACTCTATAAAACATTTAAGAACTCTTTTTCTTTCTTGTTTCGATTGTCAAAAATGGGTTGCATAGTATCTTCCTCATTTTTTGGAAAGCTGCTTTTGCCTGAGCCATTCTGCATCTCACCTCTTTTGTACATCTTTCGTCTGATTTTAACAAAGTTCCCAAATATTTAAATTCATTTACCTGTTTTAATATTGTTCCACTTGTCTTTATTTTGCACTGAGGTGATGTCTTTTTCTTTGTTGTTACCATTACCTCTGTCTTTTTGTTATTAAGGTTGAGTCCTTTATTTTTGCTTTCTTTCACTATAATGTCTAACATTTCTTGTAACTCATTTTCACTCTTAGCAATTAAGACTGTATCATCAGCATACCTTAGATTATTTATATTATGACCTCCAATTGTTATTCCAGGCATGCCCCTTATGGATCTTAAAATAATCTCACTATACATATTAAACAAATCTGGTGACAGCACGCAACCTTGCCTAACACCCTGTTTTATTTGTTGGAATATACTTCTTGCATAGACTTGGCCAATGAGTAGGCATCATGGAGAAACAAAAATAGGATTTGAAAAAAATGCTATCACGATGTCAACTGTGCGCATTTAAAGTTATAAATATTGTACCTAAGAGCAACATAACATGGAAAGGTGACAAATGAAAATGATTAAAATTTCTAAAAGTATTAGACTGCAACTATTGCTCTTCAATTATTTAAATTTTGGGTTGTTTCCCAGCTCTGGACCTCAGCTGATCTGGCCTGAAATTTTGTATATTCTTTGAATTTGTAACAACCTCACATTCTGTCTTTTTTGAAAGTTCATTATATATGTTCACTTTCTTTTGCTTTTTTACCAGATGGGATACTTTCTAGGTATTTGTGAATAGTGCAGACTTGTTTACGTATCCACATGTTTTTATGCAGTACTTTTTTTTTATATTTTTGGAATGTAAAAAAAAAGTAAAGTACCCCTGTCACGTCTAGTGGCGTATAGGGAATATGGTGTTAGTGACCATAAATTTTACAGACCTTCGGCACACGATTTTTGGGGTAATGTGGTCGGTATTACGCCCGCGCCGCTTTACTTTCCCAGAAAAATCCGGTACCCATTTAAGGTTGGGTGAACCTGGAAGCCGTCGGTTGGGATCGAATCCTACCCCTTGTCCTTTGTAGTCCAGTTCACTAATCACTGAGCTATCGCGGCTCCCTATTTTCGGAATATGATACCTTTTATTCACAGTACTTGATTGGTTTTTTTTCAGTTGCTTGGACATGTTGACTTGTTTGTAAATAGAGAGTAATATTCCCTGTTTGTTATTGAAGCTTCTATTTACATTGGTTATTTTTCAGTCAGATTATGGGACATGCATTCACAAACAAATGCAGTCATTTACAAAGGCCATACTTCTGCAGTCTGGGATCTGAACATTAGGTAAGATGTCTGTGTTAGAAAGGAACTTCAGATATATTTTGTTTTCATTATTTTGAAAAGAGAGCTTAGAAGGTTCTTGATTAATAATTTTAATTTGGTGAAAATAGATAACAGAGAAGGGTGTATAAAGTCATCATTTCATATAACCATATAAGTAAATCCCCCATCTAGGACTCATAAGAGCTATCTGTCTAGGAGATGTATAATGCAACTTGAAGAAAACCACTAGGAGTTTGGATCGCAGACACACCTTTGTCTACCAGGAAATGCTCCAGAACTGAAAACTGGAATGTATACAACAAGCCCTTTTTTGGAATCTGCTGAGGAGGATACAAAGAAGAAGACCAGGATATACTTGTTGAAGACAAGTGGAAGCAGATATTAAGAAGATGGGGAAGACATGGAATTATCTTAATAGAATGACAAGAAACAGAACAGCTTGTAAAGTGTATAGAGACTCATACTTCACAGGGAGTTGAAAGGAAGAAGTGGCTACCAGAAAGGGCAAAAACTATAACTTTAGAATCACCACTTTGACGTAAACTCATGTGGGACAGACTTACTAGTCTTTCCTAGGTGATGCAGCTCTGAATACAAAGAACTGGAAGGTGGATGAAAATCAAAGAGCAGGAAAGTAGTCACAAATAAATGTGTGCTATCAAAGCAGATGTTTGTCACTTAAATGTGCAAAATACAGTGCAGAGTTACTCATTATATGAGCAAAGAATAGAAAAATCAGTACTTGGTCTTGAATCATACGGGGCGGTTTTAATAATTTATTGTAGATTGTGTTTGATATTTTCTATGGCTTAATGAATCAAGTGTTCTGAAATTAAAATCATCTTTCACGCATATATCACTTATAATTGATTAGGGACATCACTCCTGGCTCTTAAGATCAAGCTGATGATGACCCTTGTTATATCAGTGTTTTCTACATGCTTGCGAAACTTGAACCATTGCAGCAAAGCTACAGAAGAAAATACAAGCTATGGATATCAAATGTCTTTCAGAAGCCTTGAAAAGTTGTGGAAATCAAAACTCATCAGCACAAACACAAAACTTAGGCTATTCAAATCAAACGTACTATCAACCCTTACATATGCATGTGAGAGCTGGAAAACAACAAGAGACATAGAAACAAAGTTGAATGCAAATACTTGGTATAGCGTGGAACGAATTCAAAACAAATGAGGAAATTAGAAAAATCGCCGATCAACCACAAATATCTTCAGTAATCAAGAAAAGACGATGGTCATATGTTGGACATGTGATGAGGAGAGATAATAACCGAATAGCAAAGCAAGTCCTCATGTGGGAAACAACCGGTAAGAACAAGTTTTTAAGGATACAACAAGCAATTGGAGTACAAATGATCTTTAGATTAGAGAGATGCAAAATGAAATGGTTTGACCACATATCTTGATCTTTGTATAGCAAAGATTATTCAGCTTTGAAAGGAGATGTAGGCAGAGAGAGAGTTGGGAGAAATACATCAAAGAATAAAAAGGCCTCGACTTTGCAGAGTTCCAAAGGATGACTGAAGATAGAGAGAAATGTAGATGTTTGACTAAGTCTGTCAATCGTGCTTTGATCCCCAGGATTTTGGGAAGGAGAAGAAGAATGAACTAAGAGAAGATTTCAGTCATTATGTAATAGTTTCCTGTATTGTATTTCTCCATATTAGTTCAACAAACACCTGGTTTGCTAGCTGCTCTCATGATTCTACAGCCAAACTTTGGACTTTTGACAGAACATATCCGCTACGGTCTTACATTGGGCACACTATGGATGTTGATGTGAGTAGTACATTCTCTATAAAAATATTGCTGGTCCATAAAAGAAAACTGAAAGTAAAAATATTGAAAGTAAAATCGGAGGATAAAATACAAGAAATTAGTTTTTTTTTTTTTCAGCTTTATTTATATACATATATTTTATTGGGTGATGTATCTCTAGTTGGTCATGTTTCATGCATGCTGGTTCGTTCGTTCGTTCGCTTTCGTCAGCTTTAACCTCTGACGAAGTCCCACCCACTCAATTTTGTGGGACTGAATTTTGCGTGTAAAGTCTGTTTTATCCCATTACAGGATGCCCCTCGCCATGCAGGCAGATTTACTCCGACTTCAGAGGTACTAATTTTTAGGGAATTAGTAAAACCCAGGTGTCCTCGCCAGGGTACGAACCCCGGCTGTTGCCTTGGTAAGCCAACCGCCTATCGATTGCGCTAACCGGACACCCAATGCATGCTGGTTATTTTTTTTAAACTTTCCATCTCCACTCATCTCTTCTCATGAGAGTTGTTGTGGTGGATTCAAAAGCCTGTAGGCTGATGCCCTTCGGTCCAATGTCGTGTAATGATAGGTATCTCTGAGTTCCCTTGTAGTTCCATACAAGGTGTTCCATTTATCAGGTCTTTGAGGAAGTAGAGTTTCTCTGATGCCAGTGAGCTTTGGACATACAAGATGTTCTGCTGTTTCATGTGGGTGTTCACAGAGTGGACATGCTGGAGTTTGGTTTCATTGTATTCTATTGATGTGGTTGTTCAGTGATACATGGCTGATTCTCAGACTGAAGATGGTGGTTTGGTCTCTTCTTTTAGGTTATTAATGTTGTCATGGGGGTTTGTCCTCATCATGTGTTTAAAAAGCTCTCTCCATTTTCTCTTGAGGGTTCAAACCAATAGCAGAGTTCAGGACAAACATAAATTCAAGGATTCCTCTTTTTTTTTTTTTTTTTTTTTTTTTTTTATACTTGTCCTCTATCATTGAGTTAATTCTGGGTATCATCATTACCAAACATATCCTCTAACATTACGTGGTGAAATACATTTATACAATGTAACATTTTTAAAAAATAGCATTTATGTTTAAGGTTGTATTTTGCTACTTATTTATATTAATTTATTGTTCTTGTGTATAGGATTATCACCTTTGCTGCCAATCTGTTTCTTTCATGGCAGATTCTAGCAGTATTTCTTTGTTTGTCTTCGCCAGCTTTATATCTCTAATAAAGTTCTGAGGTACTGAATTTTACATGAATATCACTATCTATTTTTCACACTGGCCATGTATGCAGGTGTCCTTTGCCGCACAGGCAGTTATTCTCTGACTTCAAAGGTACTTTCATTTCTATCAATGAGTTTTCACAATTTCTTTCAGGTAGATTTTTTTCCTATCAATTTTGCCAAGGCAGCAGCTATCTTTATTTTTGGTCCACTTTTTTCAATTTCTAACTGCCAAGAGTTCTTTAATGTGCACAAGGTGCACACAGGACATCCCAATTTTCACCTTTATCCTAGAGATGCTAGAATTCGGATCTTACAACTCAGAGGAGGGTAAAGTCATGAAGAAACAATGGATTAGAAGTGCGAAATGTCTACATCCTTTAGTGGGATTACATCCAGGTACCTTCTTGTCCAGAGGCTGACGTCTTACTTCTAGACCACCCAGCATTCCCATCTATCTATCTATTGACCTTTCGAGCCGTGGCCGGCCCATAGGGCGTAGACCAAGATACTCCTTCTCTTATCTGAATTTTTGTTCTTGCAGTTTTCAATTCTTTTAAAGATATTTTATCAAATCTCGCCATTTGTCTCTGTTCTGTGTAAGCAGCTCAATCTCATTGAGGGAGCCGATTCCTGCTGCTCTTGCCTCTCTCATCAATAATCTTCTCAGTGTCATCCCGGATCTTCCTCTTTTCCTCTTACCTATTGTTTCCCACATGAGGGCATGCTTTGCTATTCAGTTATTATCTCTTCTCATCACATCTCCAACATATGACCATCGTCTATTCTTTATTACTGAATATATTAGTGGTTGATTGGCGATTTCTCTAATTTCCTCATTTGTTTTGAGCATTCCCATTGCCAGTATTTGAATAGCATGTCCAGCACCAGAATGAACTTGCACCATTCATGCCTTAAAGTTGTACATCTTTTCTTATGAATCTTTTATCGTCTCACTTTAACCTTATTTTATTTTCAAATGCTGTGCTATTTCTTTGATCTATTCTTCATGTGCTATGATCTTCCGGTTTTCACCAGGTTTTTCACTGATGGAGAAGTCTCTATAAGACTACTCAAATCAAATGTACTATCAACCCTTATGTATTTGTGTGAAAGCTGGAAAACAACGAGAGAGATAGAAACAAAGTTGAACGCATTCAAAAATAAATGTCTAAGGAAAATACTTGGTATAGGGTGGAACAAATTCAAAACAAACGAGGAAATTAGAGAAATTGCCAATCAACCACTAATATCTTCACTAATAAAGAAAAGATGATGGTCATATGTTGGAGATGTGATGAGAAGAGATAATAACCGAATAGCAAAGCAAGCAATCATGTGGGAAACAACAGGTAAGAGAAAAAGAGGAAGACCCAGAGAGACACTGAGAAGAACATTGATGAGAGAGGCAAGAGCAGCAGGATTCGGCTCCCTCAATGAGATAGAGCTGCTAGCACAGAACAAAGACAAATGGCGAGATTTGATAAAATATGTTTAAAGGAATTGAAAACTGCTAGAATAAAAATTTAGATAAGAGAAGGAGTATCTTGGTCTACGCCCTATGGGCCGGCTACGGCTCGAAAGGTCAATAGATAGATAGAAGTCTCTCAGGGTTCTATCTGTCTTATCTTTTGTTTGCCTGAAGCATTGTCTATATCTGCAATGTTGTTCTTGTATAAATTTTAATGGCCCATATAATTTTTTCCTGTAGTGTTGCATCTATGGGCCAATGGGTTTTCCTCAGTGAACTATATCAATACAGTCTTGAAGTGTGTATTCAGCAGTCTGGGTGGCTGATGTACGAATCTTGAATTTTTATACATGTGATTTTTATGCAGTCATTTGTATCTTGTTCTAAAGCATATAATGATAACTTGTTCCCATTTATTCATAATATAGTAGCTTGGTATAATATCATCATCAAGTACCGTGCCTGCTGGTGTATGTGATCATGTCTCTCCACAACTTTCAATCTCGACAGTAATTTATCATTTCTGTTGTTGACCTTCTGCCAAGCCATTCTTTTAAGCTGTCTGGTATCTTTTCTCTTTGTTTCCCTCTATCTCTTCGTCCCTCAATTTTCCCAATTGTTACCATATATTCCAGCTGTTCTCTTTCACATCACATGGCCAAAAAAATTATGATTATTTATTGCTAATATTGGATATCAGCTCTTTTTTTTTCTTTGGCCTTTTCCAGAACGTTTTCATTATTCTTCTTAGCTGTCCATGGTATGTATTCTCAACATTCTTCTGTAAAACCACATTTCTACTGGTATAATATAGTAGATTGATTTGATTATCTTCTCTCAGGAATGCCTTGCAGAAATTATCTCACTTTTTTACCTTCCCGCCTATGGGTTCCCATATAGTACTAATTCAGTAATGAACTAACACATATAATGATTTAAGAACTTATATTTCTATCTACCTTTCGAGCCATAGCCAGCCTATAGGGCGTAGACCAAGATACTCCTTCTCTTATCTAAATTTTTATTCTAGCAGTTTTCAATTCTTTTAAAGATATTTTATCAAATCTCGCCATTTGTCTCATGTTCTGTGCAAGCAGCTCTATCTCATTGAGGGAGCCGATTCCTGCTGCTCTTGCCTCTCTCATCAATAATCCTTCTCAGTGTCTCTCTGGGTCTTGCTCTTTTCCTCTTACCTGTTGTTTCCCATATGAGGGCTTGCTTTGCTATTCGGTTATTATCTCTTCTCATCACATGTCCAATACATGACCATCGTCTTTTCTTGATTACTGAAGATATTAGTGGTTGATTGGCAATTTTTCTAATTTCCTCTTTTGTTTTGAATTTATTCCACGCTATACCAAGTATTTTCCTTACACATTTATTTAACTTAAATTTACATCAATATAAATATTTTTCAAACTGTATTTTATTCTTTATTAAGATTTGTAAAACATTTATTTAGGGCTTGAGAAGATCAGTGAATAGACTAACACCATTTAATAATGTCTAGGTCACATATCTTGTTTGCTTCTTCAGCTGTTTACTTTCCTTTAGTTCATTCAGAAATTCGTGCCCACAGAGTTGATCAATTATCTCTGAAACTGTTTGATGAAGTTCTGTAATTCTTTTTCATGAAATCTTATTTTTTCAATGACCTTAAGTTTTTATAACATTTAAGTACAAAGGTAGTCTGAATTTTGCACAAATTGTTTTTTGTTATATAATTTTAGGAAAATATCAAACCGTGTGCTCTAAACATTCGATTTTACTGTAAATTATGTTAATTTTCTAACAATGCAAGTCAAAAGCATATCCATATAACATTGAAGAGGATCACAATTTTTCATTTGAGTTTATAGCTTCGTCATCGAGATAGGTAATTGCAAAAGTGCCTGTACAATAACACAGTTAGCTTTTGCATAGTGATGAATTTACACTTTCAACTCTTCATGATTTTAAAAATCAAGTAGTCACTTCACAACAGCTTACAAATTATCACATGCAAAGGAATATACATTAATAGTAAATATTTTGTCAAGATACGCATCTGAACCTATTTAACAAGAAATTGGAAATGACAAAAATGGCGCGTCTTTCAAAATCATGTTCAATAAGTGTGAGCAAGTGCTAAGATTGTGTGGATAAACACGTGCCATTTTGCTTTTTTAAATGACAGTGTTGATTACAACAAATGTGGGTGTTGTAAACTCCTAAAAATTAGGACAACCAAGAAAATCATATTTTTATATACCTTAAAGAAAGAAAAACATTTCCTAAATGCATGACAGTAGGGAAAAAAATCAGGCTTAAGGTCGGTGAAAAAATAAGATTTCATTAAAAAAATTTTTTTTTTAAATTCATCAGTTTCAGATATAATTAATAAATTCTGTGGGCACGAATTTCTGAATGAACTATAATTGTCTATCGTGATTGTTAATTCTGTCTTCTATTTGTGTTTTTCCTGCTTTTGATTAAGAATATGGATTTATTTTGTCTCTTTTTTTTTAAATAAACAAGATATCTTGAAGTCACTAGGATCACTAGGTGTGATGAAGAATTGTACAAATCTCAGGCATCTAAGAATGCAATTGATGATCTGCTGAAAGAGGTTGATGCACATAAAAATGAGAAAGCTTAGTACACATTATGACAAGAAGTGAAAGTCTTGGAAAGAAAGATAGAGAATGGCTGATAGAGAAAGATATTATAGAATTGTATTATATGAAAGATACTTTCATTTGTTTGAGTAGCCACCACTCCAAGACATTGACTTCTCCTCGTTGACACTTTCATTTGTTTGAGGAGCCACCACTCCAAGACATTGACTTCTCCTCGTTGACACTTTCATTTGTTTGAGGAGCCACCAATCCAAGACATTGACTCCCCCTCACTGACACTTTCATTTGTTTGAGGAGCCACCACTCCAAGACATTGACTCCCCCTCACTGACACTTTCATTTGTTTAAGATGTCACCACTCCAAGACATTGACCCCTCCTCACTGATAATTTCATTTGTTTGAGGAGCCACCACTCCAAGACATTGACTCCCCCTCGTTGACACTTTCATTTGTTTGAGGAGCCACCACTCCAAGACATTGACCCTTCCTCACTGATACTTTCATTTGTTTGAGGAGCCACCACTCCAAGACATTGACCCCTCCTCACTGATACTTTCATTTGTTTGAGGAGCCACCAATCCAAGACATTGACCCCTCCTCACTGATACTTTCATTTGTTTGAGGAGCCACCAATCCAAGACATTGAATCCCCCTCACTGATACTTTCATTTGTTTGAGGAGCCACCAATCCAAGACATTGACTCCTCCTCACTGATAATTTCATTTGTTTGAGGAGCCACCACTCCAAGACATTGACCCCTCCTCACTGATACTTTCATTTGTTTGAGGAGCCACCACTCCAAGACATTGACTCCCCCTCACTGATACTTTCATTTGTTTGAGGAGCCACCACTCCAAGACATTGACCCCTCCTCACTGATACTTTCATTTGTTTGAGGAGCCACCACTCCAAGACATTGACTCCCCCTCACTGATACTTTCATTTGTTTGAGGAGCCACCACTCCAAGACATTGACCCCTCCTCACTGATACTTTCATTTGTTTGAGGAGCCACCACTCCAAGACATTGACTCCCCCTCACTGATACTTTCATTTGTTTGAGGAGCCACCAATCCAATCCAAGACATTGACCCCTCCTCACTGACACTTTTTATTTGAGATGCCACTACTTTAAAAATGTGACTCCCACATGATGATCCTCCACTCGAACTTATCAACTTCTCACTGGCATTTCCATTTGAGAAGCCACCACTTTAACACCCTGTCTCCAAACTGATATATCCATTTGTTTTAAGAGCTACCACATTAACAACTTGACTCCTCATTGACCCTCATTTTTATTTATTTCAGTGTGTAGAGTTTCACCCAAATAACAACTATATAGCCACTGGATCAGGAGACAAAACTGTACGATTTTGGAATCTGTCAGAGGGACGTACTGTCCGCCTGCTGCAAGGACACAGAGGGTCAGTGCTGGCACTTGCATTCTCTCCAGATGGAAAATTTTTAGCTTCTGCAGGTAAATGGAATGACGGAAAGGACATTGAACGGGAATCTTTATATTAAAACATTGTTTGAGCAAAAGGTAAAGGTAAAGTATGAGACTTGAATCCGGTGTCTTAGCACACAAGTTTTCACCCATATGTGCTCGGCGTCTTAATCAGAAGTGTTTGAAGACTTCTGGATAGTGTCACTTCAAGCATCAAAACTCACAATGTGAGGCGGCATTTCTCACCTTTCCAGAGTAATACCCTGGTACCCATTTCTGTTAGTGACCGCGAGGGTATTTTTTTTTTCCAAGCATGAGTACAATTCACACTGGTTCCAGCATGAATCAAACAGGTTGTCTGAACATCGGTAGCACAGTCAGGTGGTTTTCCCAACTAGTCTACCGAGGCCCCCATTGAAAAGTATATTGAACTGGCTCTTTATATTAAAACATAGTTTGGGCAAAATAGATGTCCTAAATAACAGATATTTGTTAGTTAGTCTGTGCACAGCCAACTATAGATTTACTAAGGCCCATTGACAGAAAATAAACCCGGAAAGCCCACCAACTAGTGTGATGTGTTCAAATATAGGAGTAATAGATGGCTGAGTTCACTCTACACACAACCACCACTACTTGCAAAGATGAAAACATCACGCCAAGTTGGTGGTTTTCCATAAATTCCCTTTCAGCCTGCAGGCCTAAGTAAATCTATAGTTGTCTGTATAGACTTGTAAAAAGACAGTCCACAAAAGATGTTGTTTAACGTAACTGATTTTCTTTAGTTAGCCTAGCTCTGGGCTTGTAAAAAAGACAGTCCACAAAAGATATTGTTTAACGTAACTGATTTTCTTTAGTTAACCTGGCTATCTTCTTCTTCTACTTTACAGCTCCCTGTGGAGCACAGGTCTTCAACAAACACTTTCCATGCCGTTCTGTTTCTTGCCATTCTTTTAAGATCATTCGATGTCTTCCCCATCATCTTCATCTCTGCTTCTATCTGTCTTCTCCAAGAATTCCTTGGTCATTCTCTTTGTCTTTTTCCCTGGGGATTCCAAAAAAGGACCTGTTGTGTAATACTCTCAGTTGGCTTCCGTAGTGTGTGTCCTATCCAGCACCATCGTCTTCACATTATCTCTTTATCCAGGAAAAATTTTAAAATACAAAAAAATGGTTTGTTAGAAGCTTTACGTGATAAGTGGATAACACAGACTAAACGACGTTTCGGCCCAATAGGCCTTCAGCAGGAACAAACAAGAAAAACACACACACACAAAACTAATAACAAAACATTCAAAACAAAAATATTCGAAATATGTTAAAAAATAATAATGTCTATCCTGTGTGTATGAAAAGGAAATGGTAACAAAAGTGTGGCTGTCGTGAATGTGCAGAAATGTGCGCAAATGCACACCGAACTCTGATGGTCTTTGCTGGCCGGAGTTCATGCATCTGATCTGATGCCATCTTTAGTGCTTTCACTAGTGTGTTCTAGGTATATGCTTAATGCTGGGAAAGGTGATAAAGTTGGAGTTGTCCATTATGTAATGAAGATGGTCTTTCGACTACACTAAAACAAACTAGACTAAACCAAACTAAACTAGACCAAACCGAAGTAAACTAAACTAAACTAAACTAAACCTTTACATTTAAGTATTGAAGAAGTGAAACAAATATGGAAGTCTTAACTTTTCAATGTGAACATTTCCAGGTGAGGACAGGAGAGTGAGGGTGTGGGACCTGGGTACAGGTCATGTTGTTAAAGATTTGCGAGGTCACAGTGATACAGTCTATGCTCTGGCTTTCAATGAAAACAGTTCTCTTTTGGCATCCGGTGGAGGTGACTGTTGTATACGACTCTGGGATGTAAAAAAGACATTTGAATCACATCAGTAAGTTGACTATAATGGTTTGTTTATAGGACATTACACTATGATCCTGTGTCATTACACTATGATCCTGTATCATTACACTATGATCCTGTGTCTTGTCATAGTCAGTCCATTCGTCACTTTACCTTTTGTGCCTTGATCTGTTTCAAATGCTGTTTATGTTTTATCTGATTGTTTACATATTTTGTCTGTCCCTCTTTTAACTGTCTTCCTCTGTTTATTTTGGGGATGCTATGCAACTTGTTGTCACCATGGGAGGATCAGCAAATCAAAGCCAATTATGGCCTCACTTTACCTCTCTGTAGGACTCCTGGAAAGTTTGTGTCAAAACTCAGTGATGATTCCTGTAATCACGGCTGCGGCGAGACCTCTTGGTGTCGATTTTATTTTCTACTAAATTGCACTACCCTCTAAGTTGCTCAAGCATCGGCTTTTAAATCGGATCCTAGGAAATAATTTAAAAAAAAAAAAAATCACTAATGGCTCATTTTGACCCGGTGGCATTAACAGTTCAAATCCACCCTTTGTTCCTGTTTCACTTTTTCAGTGAAGTCCAAAGTAAAGTCATAGTTCAGTTTACTGTTATTTCATTGTGCTATCCATCATTTACTAAAGTTTGTTCCAATTTTTCTCTCCCCTCTTCTTTTTTTAAATTGGGGTTGCAGAGAGGATGCTTGTGTTGTTTTTATTAAAGTACCTAGCCACATGTCAGCTATTTCTTTAAACCTCTTATATATCAGGTTTGTTTCTTTAAACCTCTTATATATCAGGTTTGTTTCTTTAAACCTCTTATATATCAGGTTTGAGTGTTAATATTGCCTGCTGACTTGTTTGGACATACAGCACATCAAGGTCAATTGTATTGCTCTTTCTCCATTCATTGTGGCATAAATATTCATTTTTCAGTGAAAATGACACATTACATTATAAATATTTTTATTCTTTCTATCTATTGACCTTTTGAGCTGTAGCCGGCCCATAGGGCATAGACCCAGAGTTTTCGATCCTTCTAAGATATTTTATCAAATCTTGCCATTTGTTTCTGTTCTGTGCAAGCAGCTCTATCTCATTGAGGGAGCCGATTCCTACTGCTCTTGCCTCTCTGTTCAATGTTCTTCTCAGTGTCTCTCTATGTCTGCCTCTTTTCCTCTTACCTGTTGTTTCCCACATGAGGGCTTGTTTTGTTATTCGGTTATAATCTCTCCTCATCACATCCAACATATGACAATCGTCTGTTCTTGTTACTAAAGATATTAGTGGTTGATTGGCGATTTCTCTAATTTTCTCATTTGTTTTGAATTCGTTCCATGCTATACCAAGTATTTTCCTTAGACATTTATTTTCGAATACATTCAACTTTGTTTCTATGTCTCTACTTGCTTTCCAGCTCTCACACGCATACATAAGGGTAGATAGTACGCTAGATTTGAATAGTCTAAGTTTTGTGTACACATTCTGTATCAGGCTTAATATAATATATAATAAGATAATATTTTTATTGTTCTTCAATAATTCATTATCCATTAATCATTTTTATATTGCTCTTTGAGGCATTACAGAAGATATTTGCCAATTTTATTGATCTTTATTAATTCATAACTGTTTTTATTTTTCCTTCTTTAATTCCTTAAACAATCATTTTAGATACTAGTCTAGTGGGTTGATTTCACCTCATTCTTATCTCATGTAAAAAAAGTAAAGTACCCTCGTCACGCCAAGTGGCGTAAGGGAATATGGTGTTAGTGACCATAAATTTTATAGACCTTCGGCACATGATTTTTGGGGTAATGTGGTCGGTATTACGCCAGTGCCACTTTACTTTCCCAGAAAAAAATCCGGTACCCATTAAAGGCTGGGTGAACCCGGAAGCCGTCGGATGGGATCGAACCCTACCTCGTGTCCTTTGTAGTCCAGTTCACTAACCATTGAGCTATCGCGGCTCCCATTTATCTCATGTAGATTGGTATATTAACACTAGCACCTCCCAGAGCACCAGAATAACTATTAAGTCTAGTTTTCTGATTCTTCTAAACTGATGTACCAAGCTAGGTTATATTATTAGCATAAGTGGCCCCCACTGTACTTCATGTGTCTCTACTAACATGTTTGATCTGCTTAAGCAGGTGACAAAGCATGTGAATGTTGATGGTTACTTTAGCTTTCTGGTTATGCACGCTGCAAAATTAGCATTAAAACATGCACAAGTGTGCACACACACACCCCTACACTTTATTTCAAATTCAGACAAACCATACATTTTGCAATGATGGTGATGATGATATGTGCAAAAACAAGAAATGAAAAAATGTAGTTGATAGGTTAATGACCATTGTCTGATGGTAAAAACATCCATTTTTTTCTTTATGATGTTTTTATATGCAAAAGATGGGGGATTGGTTGGTCTCGAGGCAAGACGCTAGTCTTGAGACAGAGAGGTTGTGAGTTCAAATCCCGGCTGGACCAGTTGGGATTTTTTTCTCTCTGCAGCAACCAGCCCTGGTCTCAGCAGCGAGGCCCAGCATGAAATGTCAATTACTCATCAACGGAAAAAATATGAGCACCTCCAAAGTCAGAGTTATCTGCCTGTACAGCGAGTGATCCCTGTGCACATGGCTGCCAGGGAAAAACGGATTAACACGCAAAATTCAGTTTCTAGTATATAGGGACTCTGCCAGAGGTAGAAGCTGGCGAACGAAAAAAAAATTTGTTAATGTGCAAAAGATATGTGGGAAAGATAAAAACAAGAGCCAGTCAAGCAGTAGAAGATTATGAATAGAAAATTAATTGGACACACTAAGAAAACTTGATTCTAGCATATCAAGAGAAGCTTTGTTATGGAATTCACAGGAAGAAACACAACAGGAAATGGCCAAGATGTGCAGAAAAGAAACTGTGAAACCCTTGAGGACATATGCTTTGACTGAGAGACCTTTTTCGTGACCTGTGATCCCGAATCCTAGTAATTACAATACCTGTCTGTAACTCTCCCATTTACAATACCGTAGTAAAAATTACCACCATTTAAATGTAACATTAGGGTGTTCTAAAATTAGTAATTTCTCTGAATTCTTGACACAGTTCCGTGTATTCGCACTAGGCAAAAATACAGGGATTTGAAATTCCTGGCTCTTGTTGATTTATGACCCGAGTTTCACCTCACTGGATGTGTTACAATGTCTATCTTCTACCTTTTTAGCTCCCAGTGGAGCATAGGTCTTCAGCAAACACTTTCCAAGTCGTTCTGTTTTTTGCCATTCTTGTAACATCATTCCATGTCTTCCCCATCATCTTCATCTCTGCTTCTATCTGTCTTCTCCAAGAATTCCTTGGTCTTCCTCTTTGTCTTTTCCCCTGGGGATTCCAAAAAGGACCTGTTGTGTAATACTCTCAGTTGGCTTCCGTAGTGTGTGTCCTATCCAGCGCCATCATCTTCGCTGTATCTCTTTATCCAGTGGTGTTTGACCTGTACATTTCCATAATTCTATGTTAGTGATTTTATCCTGCCATTTCCATCCTTTTATTCTGAGTAAGCATCCATTAATGAAAGTCTGTATCTTCATGATTGTCAATTTTGTTGTTCTCCATGTTTCACAGCCATATAATAAGACCACCTTAACATTTGAGTTGAAAATTTTTATTTTTTTATTTAACCTAATTTCTTTCGATTTCCATATGTTTCCCAGTGCAATGAAAGCTCCTTTTGCTTTTGATATCCTTATTTTTGTATCATTTTCTGTTCCTCCCTCTTAATCTATATTACTGCCCAGATATATGTAAGATTGTACATCTAATAGAGGTATTTCTCCTAGTTTTATTTGGTTATTGCCAACTGTATTAATTCTCATAATGTTGGTCTTATCTCTATTAATCTTCAGTCCTAGCTGTTGTGATCTGTCATCAAGTATGCTCATTTTATCCTGCATCTGTTGATGGCTGTGTGATAGGAGAGCTATGTCGTCAGCAAAGTCTAAATTATCAGGTTGTTTGGTCAGCAACCACTGGATTCCATTTCTGTTGTTTTGAGTTATTTTCATAATCCAATCTATGGCCAGTAGAAAGAGAAATGGAGACAGAAGGCATCCCTGCCTTACTCCTGTTCTTATTTCAAATGCTTCTGTAAGCTCTCCTTCATGCACCACACAACATTTCATTCCTTCATACATTGTTTTTATCAGATTAATAAACTTTATGGGGATTCCGTAATGACTCAGCAACTTCCAAAACATTCCTCTGTCTAAACTATCAAATGCCTTTTCGTAATCTATGAATCCAAGATAAAGTTGAGACTGTAGTTCTAAACTTTGTTCAATTATTATACGTAGGGTAGTTATTTGATCAGCACATGATCTGTTCTTCCTAAAACCTGCTTGTTCATCTCTCAAATGCTTCTCTATGGCCTCTTTTAGCCTCTCCAGAATGATTCTGCTTAATATTTTTCCTGGCACTGATAGTAGCATAATTCCCCTATAATTTGTGCACTCCTGTAAACCTCCTTTCTTTGGTAGTTTGATCATATAACCTTATTTCCTGTCTTTAGGTATTTCTTCCCTCTCCATAATCTATTTTATCTAATAGATTATGTAGCATCTTGGTAGAGGTGTTAATATCTGCTTTGATGGCTTCTGAAGGGATGGCTTCTGAAGGAATTTCATCTGGTCCTGTGGCTTTACTATTTTTTAATAGTTTGATGGCTTTCATTATTTCTTCTATGCTTGGTTTTCCACAGTTAAAGTGTAACTCTTCTTCTGCTGGTAGTATATCTGGAGGATTATTTGAGCCGGGTCTATTCAAAAGTTCTTCAAAGTGCTCTTTCCATCTCTCCACTTGTTCCCTTATATTACTAAGCAGATTTCCTTTCTTATCTTTAATAAAGGCATTGATCTGATTGTATTTTCCACTTAATTTCTTTGTGCTGTTGTACAGTTCTTTCATATTCCTTTTATTTGCTGCTTCTTCTACCTCTTTAGCTAGTTCATCTATATATTTCCTCTTATCCCTTTTAATGCATCTTCTCACTTCTTTGTTCATCTCTGTGTAAGCTTCCTGTGTCTTGGCTTTATTACTTCTCATTTTCCTTTGATTTATGTCTGCTTTCTTGTTCTTTCTTTCTTTAATTTTATCCAGGGTCTCTGCTGTCATCCATGCATTATTCTGGCGTTCTCTTTTCCCTAGTGTTTCTTTGCATGTCTCTTTCCATATATCTTTTACCTGTTTCCAATGATCTTCAATATTTATTTTATTTTCTAGTTGTTGGAGGACTTGGTATTTGTTTGATATTGTGACTGCGAATTTATCTTTAATTCCTTGTTCTTTAAGAAACCCTACATTGAAATACTTTCTACCCTTATTCGTTGTAGTATACCTTTTTTTTATATTATACAATGTCTATCGGTATAGCATTATTCGCTGTGTTTCCCGAGAAATTATTTGAAAATTGGCAGTATTTTTCCATCCAATCTTTTCTACCTCATGATCCCCCAAAAAAAAAAAAAACCCAACAATAGCAATGGAAACAAATTAAATACTCAGGGGTCACCGGAAGTGCTAATTAGGAAGCTACATGGAGGGGTATTGTTTGAACATGGAAAAATGTCAAACTTTGGGCAATTTGTGTTTTGAATCAGTAAATGTTACTATTGTATTGTAATCTAGAGTTACAGGTCTTGATTGAGTGATTTTATATAAACAACAGAACATTTGATACTTTTCACTATTTGATCATAAATCCCCTATTATTTTCTCTATTTCAGAAGTGAAAGCCATTCATCACCAGAATTACTTGGAGCTTTTCCCACAAAATCAGCTCTGATTTCCTACCTCAGTTTCTCACCTTTCAATGTCCTACTGGCAGCTGGAGCCAGTTCTTGAACACTTTGTTTTACTGCCCTGAATTTTGTAAATTTTCTTGCTGGTGCATTACTTCAGGAACAGAGGCCATATCATCAAGTGCTAAAAAACAGATAATCAAATTAATCAGAGGGCCACAAGCCCCAAATCAGGATGCCTTTCACGATATGAGTAGATGTGAACAAGTTATCATTTATATGCCTCAGAACAGGACACAATCGACTCCATAGTCACATGTATACAAAATACAAGATCGGCACCTCAACTACTTGTACGTGTGGACAGGCGCCCAAGACTGCTGAACACATACTTCAAGACTGCACTGAATATAGTAGACTGAGGAAAATCCATTGGCCCATAGATACAACACTACAGACAAAACTATATGGGCCACTGCAAGAATTACAAAAGACAGTGAAATTTATACAAGAAACGACATTGCAGATATAGACAATACTTCAGGCGACGATAGATAGATAGATCAAGTGCTAAGATACAACTGCTTGGGCTGCATATACAGTGAAGCAGGCTAACCATAAAGCTTGTATATTTATTTTGGTTTACTTTCTTGAAATTTTAAATACAAACTGATTTGTCTAGAATTATTTCATTTGCAAACTTACAATGAGCATTGGGAGTAGGATAGTTGATGATACTTTGTTTTTTTTAAATATGATCGTGGGTTATTCCTATTCTATTCTATCATGGAATCAACTCCAAGAGTCATGACATCAATAGACTTAGATGGGGGAAAAAAAAAACTATCTGTACTGCATTTTCTCATTTCTGGAGTCTGCCTGGGGGACTTGTAAGACTGGAGAATAAAGGCCACTTGTCCAGTGCAACTGCCACGAAGTGTTCGGGTCTTGAGTTTTTATTTCTCTCACTGGATATTTTATTTAATGCCTGGTATTTTACTGACAGGTTTCTTGTTTTCAGCATTTGGCATATTAAAATCTGTGACAGCAATCGAGCAGAATTATTAATTTTATTCTGCTTCTTACCTTATGTGGATCAAAGTGGTTGGAGTTTATACACTTTTTACATTTCACTGAGATGTTTGTTATTTTACATCTTTTCAGTGATGTCACTGGCAAGTTAGGGAGCCTCGATAGCTCAGTGGTTAGTGAACTGGACTACAAAGGAAAAGAGGTAGGGTTCGATCCCAACCAATGACTTCCGGGTTCATCCAGTCTTAAATGGGTACCGGATTTTTTTCTGGGAAAGTAAAGTGGCACGGGCGTAATACCGACCACATTACCCCAAAAATGATGTGCTGAAGGTCTGTAAAATTTATGGTCACTAACACCATATTCCCTATACGCCACTTGGCGTAACGGGGGCTCTTTACCTTTTTTTTTTTTTATACTTACTGGCAAGTTACAGAAGATGTGTTTACAAATTAAACGAATTTGTTTGCTAGAAGATTGAGCACCAGTGTTGATGTGGAAGGGTTTAATAGTGGATTGAGGAGAAATAGTATGAGAGCAATAAATAAACCTATTGACTTCAGAATAGAAGAAATCAAATAACAGATTTGAAGGTATTTTAGTGGAGGATCAGATATACTCCATGCATCAGATGCCAATCACATACAGAATAGGGTCAGGTGTAGCCCATGGATCAAGTATCAGCATCAATTATGGACAGAGCCGAATCAGATGTAGCCCATGGATCAAGTATCAGCATCAATTATGGACAGAGCCGAATCAGATGTAGCCCATGGATCAAGTATCAGCATCAATTATGGACAGAGCCGAATCAGATGTAGCCCATGGATCAAGTATCAGCATCAATTATGGACAGAGCCGAATCAGATGTAGCCCATGGATCAAGTATCAGCATCAATCATGGACAGAGCCGAATCAGATGTAGCCCATGGATCAAGTATCAGCATCAATCATGGTCAGAGCAGAATCAGATGTAGCCCATGGATCAAGTATCAGCATCAATCATGGACAGAGCCGAATCAGATGTAGCCCATGGATCAAGTATCAGCATCAATCATGGACAGAGCCGAATCAGATGTAGCCCATGGATCAAGTATCAGCATCAATTATGGACAGAGCCGAATCAGATGTAGCCCATGGATCAAGTATCAGCATCAATTATGGACAGAGCCGAATCAGATGTAGCCCATGGATCAAGTATCAGCATCAATTATGGACAGAGCCGAATCAGATGTAGCCCATGGATCAAGTATCAGCATCAATTATGGACAGAGCCGAATCAGATGTAGCCCATGGATCAAGTATCAGCATCAATCATGGACAGAGCAGAATCAGATGTAGCCCATGGATCAAGTATCAGCATCAATCATGGACAGAGCAGAATCAGATGTAGCCCATGGATCAAGTATCAGCATCAATCATGGACAGAGCAGAATCAGATGTAGCCCATGGATCAAGTATCAGCATCAATCATGGACAGAGCAGAATCAGATGTAGCCCATGGATCAAGTATCAGCATCAATTATGGACAGAGCCGAATCAGATGTAGCCCATGGATCAAGTATCAGCATCAATTATGGACAGAGCCGAATCAGATGTAGCCCATGGATCAAGTATCAGCATCAATCATGGACAGAGCAGAATCAGATGTAGCCCATGGATCAAGTATCAGCATCAATCATGGACAGAGCAGAATCAGATGTAGCCCATGGATCAAGTATCAGCATCAATCATGGACAGAGCAGAATCAGATGTAGCCCATGGATCAAGTATCAGCATCAATCATGGACAGAGCAGAATCAGATGTAGCGAGGTAAGATGTCGCTCTGGACAGGAAGTTACAGGTTCAATTTCTTCAACGGTTGAAATATTTCTCAAAATAAAGAAAATTGAACCCACAATTCCTTTATGGCTTTACCATCCCCTGGTCTCCGGGTAGTGAGATCTGATGTTTAGCCCTCTTGGATAACAAGAAACAAATATAGGTCCCACGTGCATTCATGCATGTTAAAGAGCACTTGAGAGTTAATAATCTAAAATATTAGGCCAGAAAATAGCAGCTATTTGTGCAAAATTGTTTGCAAAAAACTACCTGCACAGAAGGATCCGAGGCAGCGCTATGCAAGTAGTTAAGAGTTCTCCTTTAAGAATCTCAATATTTCAAGTGGAAAATCAGAGCGCATGTGGATTTGTCCGGTGTGCAATGATGATGATCCTAACATAACATGTATAGAATAAGTATTAGATGTTACCCAGACATCAAATATCAGTAGCAATCATGTACAGAGGAGGGTATGATGTAGCCCATGCATAAGATATCAATTACATATTGAGTAGGATCAGATAAGATATATATATATTTAGAGATATCTCTAAATCATATAGGTATATGATTTAGAGATATCTATAACATACAGAAGAGGATCAGATGGAATCCAGATATCATTAAGATATCAATCACATACAGATGAGGATCAAATGTATCAGATTCTATCACATACAATAAAAGATCTGCTTTGGTCCTTCACTGTATGTTACTGATGTCTTCACAAGAACTGCTGGTGCTAGTGTGATGTCAGCCACAGTCACTCTATTCTGTACATCAAAAGGTATAATGTTCGTGCTCTCAAAACTTAGCGGCATATCATGATCATCATCATGTGCTGGAACATTGATGAGCAAATTAAATTTATATCAAAGTGTCCTATAGAAATGTCAGCACTTCACTTCTACTATTTAAGCCATCTTCAATTGATGCTAGTTTCCCAATCTGCCTGTATCTTCTTTTGCCTTGGTTGCAGTCATCAAAACCTTCATTGGTTTATGCCAGATAATAGCAAGTTCTAAATTATTTTTGTCTATAGTTGTCATCTTCTTTCATCATGTCATGTTGGTGTTAGATGTTAAGAAATATCTGTGCACAAAATTACCCCCCCTTTCAAGTTTGTCAGATTTATTTTCCTTTTCCTCATTTCCGTCCATTTTCTTATAATGTTTCTTCATTTGATTTCTTAACGCTCTGTGATAGTCATCAGAATATTGATCTTGGATATCAAATCTATGTTGTTACAAGATAACTTTAAGATTGTCCATGATTCACATCCATCCAAACTTGTTTTTGCTTGAGTGATTCAAATTTTTGTTTGTCCTTCATTATTCCATTGTCTGTTGAGGATTCCTACACATCTAAAGTGTCAAAGCCTTTCACTTCTTTCATGATTTTTATTGTTACAACCACTGCTTTTGTTTTGAAAGTTGGTTATCTGAGGTCATCATAATCATCATGTGCCATATCGGCTGGCATAGGCGATATTGTCCTTCCACTATTCTCAGCTCATCATATCAATTCTGTTGTTGACTGTTTTCCATGGCATAACACCTACCTTCTCTCTTTCCTGTATTTTGCCAGTTGCAACCAAGTATTCCAACATTCCTTTTCTCTGGATGTGCCTGAAAAATGTTGATCGTTTCTGTTTTTTTAAGAGCCCTCTACTGAGACACATATAGCAGATATACTTTGTATTTAATCAATTGTGGAACTTCTGCGTTCTCAGAGGTGGCCCTCTATATAATGTGCCCAGGCAAAGTGCCTCTGTTTTAAAAGAAAACAAAACAAAAAAAGCTCAAGCAGATTTATTGTGCAATGTCTTATTAGAAAAGGAAGTTTATTAATAGTTGCATGTTAATATACCATACCATTTTGATGAATTTCTTTGCTATTATATTTCCCATGTTTGTTAATTCTTCATATTATAAATAAATCATGTTTCACTTTTTTCTTTTGTGTCATATAATTTTCTTGTTTGATATATCTTCTTATTCTGCATTTGTCCAGTAACAACTTCCTGTCATTATCCAACCATAAATGGACAATAATTTGGTGTAAATGAAGTTTACAGAAAGTTACACCAGTTGGCCCACGTTATCTTTATAATTTATCTTAATTCCAATTGGTGGTCTAAAGGTAAGACAGCCATTGAGCAGGAAGGTCCCGGGCTAAAATCCAGCAGTGGGAATTTTTCATTTTGAATTGGAGCCCTCTTGGATAATGGCAGAAAAAACAGGTCATGTGTGCACTCGTGCGCATTAAAGAACAGTCTAAAAGAATAGGCCAAACAAATGCCAGGGCAAAATCAACTCTTCCAGTTGCAATACCATAGTAAAAATTACAACCACTTAAATGTAACATTAGGTGCTCTAAAAAACAGTCATTTGTCTGAACTTTTGACACACTGCTATGTGTTCACATTAGGCAAAACACAGGGACTTGGAATTCCTGGCTCAGATTGATTTATGACCTGAGTTTCACCTCATGGACCGAATGTTTTACAATGTCCCTTGGTAGGTACAGTCTCCATAAGTATGTTCAGCTACCTCATAGCGTTATTCAGTTTCCCCGAGTCACAAAGGGTTGTTTGATGTCTGTTGACGATGAGGAAATTTCCTTGGTCACAGTCAAGAAAAAGACAAGAAAAACTACAAATTCCATGAAAATTGGCACATATTTTCAACAAAAACTGTTTCTCACGAAATGGCAACAACAAAATCCAACATTGGTGTTGAAATAAATCCAACACTCAGGGGTCACAGGAAGGGGTAATTAAGGAAGTACATGGAGAGGGGGGTAATGTTTCTTCTTCTTCTTCAATCATGGCTCATTCAGACTAGGACTCCGGTTATGAAGTCTGCTATCTGTTTAAGTGATTCGGTCGCCCTGTATAGTTTCTCTTCCTGGGAGGTGGGTGTGGACCACATTGTTCTTCTCAGGTCTGTGTACTGGGGGCAATCCTATAGAACGTGTTTTGTTGTCATGTTATCCAGTGTACAGTGGCATTGGTTGGTAGTTCCTATTTTGAGTTTGGTGAACATGTGGTTTCTCCATTCTGTTGTGGCCAGTGCGTAGGCGAAGTATGATGACTTGATCCGTCCCTCTCGTTATACATCGGGGGTTCTTGTTTCCATTTTTCATGGGACTGGCTTTTGATAATGGATTCAGCTTCATTGTAGCTAACCAGATGGTTCTCTTGTGGTAATCTCCCTCCCTCTTTAGCTAATCTGTCTGGGCGTTCATTTCTGTGTATATTACAGTGTGATGGTATCCACTGAATGACTACTCTCTGGAAGTTATTGCACAGTTGGTCTATGGTTGTTCTCAAGTCATCTAGCTCAATGTTCCTGGGGGTTTTTAGAGCTGTTAGGACTGACAGTGCGTCAGTCAGTATCACCAATTTCTTGTGGAAGTTATTTTTGTGTTGGATAGCCAGTTTTGCAGCATCTTTGAGGGCATCAGATTCTGCTTTATAGTTCTCTGAGAATTTCCCAGTAGCTTTTGACTTGGTGATCTCTATATAACTTATATAGTCTAATCCTTATTATATTACATAAATGTATTCGTAAGATGTCACTTTCTTGTAGCTGTACCATCTCACGTATACATTGAGGGCCTTATTCACTTGTAACTTGTACACTATTGTCTACGTACTCATACGATCTTATTGTACGATAGATATATATTTATATATATATATGTGTGTGTGTCGTACGATACCTTTACCAGATGGCCGTATCCACGTGATCACTATAGCCATAACACGTTGGTTGATGGGAGCAGAGGTAACTGCCACACTCTTACTTTAAATAGAATTGTATAATTGTAACAGCGACTGTAAACTGGTCAACCGTGACTGCATCTCCCCGTGCTAGTATACCACACACGAGGCAGCAAGGTCTCACTGCCTTGGCTCCCGTGTCTTGACACCGGTAATGTACATACCGTTGAGGCGGCCACCTTATAACCTGTTCAACTCATGGTGCCTGGAAGTGTAGCTGTAACACTGAAAGTCTGCATCAATTGCATGCCTTCCCTTCAGTCAGCCTCGGTTGGTAATCAGCGTCTTCTATCATCTCTAGGAATGTATACACCCAATGTGCTTGAAAATGTACTTCTCGTTGATAATGGCTGTTGTGTGCTGAGGGTCTAGCAGCACCCTTTTTTCTCAGCACCACTTACACTTCACTTTTCACCACAGCGTCAGAACATGACAAAATGATAATAGATGGTAGATTGAACACTAGATTCTCTAGTAACTAACATCAACTTTATTAACATTCAACATGCCCAAGAATAGAATATATACACAAGCCAGCAGTGTAACAATCCGCTCAGCTCTCCACGCATTAGATTACTAGTTAATAAAAGTAACTATCTACTATATCAAAAAGGGAGCTCTTAAAAAACATCAGAAAGAAGCAATCAACATTTTTCGGGCACATCATGAGAAGAGGAAAGTTGGAATACTTGGTTACAACTGGCAAAATAAAAGGAAATAAAGATCGCAGACGACAAAGAGAGAAAATACTGGATAGCTTGGTGTCATGGCATGGAAAACAGTCAACAACAGAACTGATACGATGCACTATAGATAGAAGATTGTGGAGGGACATGATCACCTACACCAACCGGTATGGCATATGATGATGATCTACTATATCTAACACAGATTCCCTATCTCTTCAATATACTCGAGACTTTAGCTTCTACATCGATCTAATTATCCCTGATGACTTTGGCTCACCGAGCTATTCTGGAAAGAGCTATCTATCTTTCTGTCTATCTGCCCTCCTATGTGTCAATCTCTCCTGAGAGCCTTTTGCTGAGCCCTTACAGGCTAACGGTGTCACTGTTCTTGTTCCTCACCATTTGTGAACCTCTTGAGCTCTAGCTTCGTGCAAGGGACTATGTACTTCGTCCCTTGACCAATAAAATTTTACTACATCACCCACACTTTGTCCCCTAACCAATCAAAACTCTCCTACATCCTGTAATCATCTCCAAGTTTACCCTCTTATTCAATCATGGGATTCCCGTTATCCTGTACTCATACACCTCGTGCCCATGTCATCTGTGTACATTGTTGAGTGTATTCTGGGCGTAAAGTCCATTACGATGTCATGAAAATTAAAAAGAGGGCTGGGAATAGGACTCCGCCTTGTGGGACACTGTTCGATTCTAGCTTTCTTACTTAGTTGTCCATGTTCTTGTACTCTGGTCATTCTGTCTTGTAGGTATTGAGATATCCAATTTAATAAACGGCATTGGATGCCAAGTCTGAGAAGCTTATTCTTTAATCCTTCTCTCCATACCCTATCAAAAGCCTTCTCCATGTTGACCCACACTGTCAGTGTGTGTTTCTTTTCTTGTAGGGCATCCTCTTATTTCCTGCGTGATGTAGGTAATCAGGTCTTCAGTTGATCAGTGCTGACGGAAACCACTTTGTTGTGGTATTATTTGTTGTTTTGTCTCCAAATGCCACATGAGTCTTCTGTTGACCAGCTTTTCCATGAGTTGGTACAGACAGCTCAGGATACAAAAAATAATAAATAAATATTATTATATAGGGAACTTCCGAGGCGATAATAGGGAATAATAGAACAAAGAAGTATGTGTTAGCACTCGGAAAAATTGACAGACAAATAACAACAGAAAAAAACCAAGAACAATCTGCCCCGCTTCGGACCATATATTGTTCTTCGTTTTTTTCTGTAGTTATTTGTCTGTCAATTTTTCCGAGTGCTAACACATACTTCTTTGTTCTATTATTCAGACAGCTCAGCAGGCTAATTGGTCTGTAGCTACTTGGGTCCAGCCGGTTTTTCCAAGTTTGACAATTGGCACCATAATGGCTTCTTTCCAGGTTGCCAGCATTTGTCCTCTCATCCAGCTGGCATTTATTATCCTTGGCTTTCTGTCCCAGTTTTATGAGCATTTTGTTGGTGATTCCATCTTTCCAGGGGAACTCTTGAGTTTCAATTCTTTGAGGGCTACATCTAGTTCTGTTGGTGTAAAGATGGCCATCTGGTGTTCTTCTGGTGCTAAAGGCATGTGTTTTGCATCTCAGTTTTCCTTTCTTGCAGCTTTCTGTTGGCCATTTGGAATGTTTATCCTACTTATGTTTTTGCAAGGTTCTATCGGTATGATTGCTGCCTTTTTGCCTGTGTGGATGTTCTGATTGTGTGCTAATGTTATTGTAGGTCAGCTGTTTTCATCACTCAGAGCTTTCGCAAGTTTCCAGTTTTGTGTCCATTTTTATCTAGATTGAGGCTCTCTGTTTTGCCTTTCCAGCTCTGTCTTGCTGATATCTTGACCTCTCTTCTGTAGTTGGCAGAGGCTGCTCTATAGACTATGTTGCTCTCTGTGCTGTGTGATGTTTCAGCTAGTTCTCTGGCATAGTTCAGTTCCTCTTCTAGTCTTTGTATTTTCTTGCTCCAGTATGGCTTGTAGTTTCTTCTTGCTTCTCTAGGAATTGATTCTTTAGCAGCTCTCATGATTGCCTTTGTTAACTCCTCTATCATATTATTAACTTTCTTTTCATGGGTGTTGATAGGTGCAGTGTAGGCATCTGTGAGCTTGGCAAACTTTTCCCAGTCTGTTCTCTTGTAGTTCCAGAGGGGAAGTGGTATTTGCATCTCCTGTTTGTGAGCAAGATCCACTGAAAGTTTGACTGGTCTGTGGTCACTGTCGGTTCAGTACTATTCTGGTTATTTTGTTGGATATGTCTCCTGTTCGAATGCTAGGTCGGGAGTTGATATTATTTTCCATCTTCTTGAGTAGAAGGTTGGGGGTCCTTTCTAGAATTTATGAGGAATAGGTTGTTGTCTATTTCCACTTCTTCGCCTCGAGTGTTGGATTCCTTATATCCCCATCTTTCAGAGTGGCTGTTAAGATCTCCTACTACCAAACACTGTGATTGTGTTATTTCCATTGACTCCAGCTTCAGCAATTTGTCATTAGGACAGTATATGTTAAATATCCTTGTGCTAATGGAGTTGATGTATAGGTCTGTGCCAATGATCTCTGTCTCTCCGTTTGTGACTACTTCTATCTGTTTTGCTGGGATGGTATTTTAATCAGTATAAGGATTCCACTCTTGTGGCCTTGCCTGTCCTGTCCCATCCCATTTCCTGGCTCTCCAAAATAGATCAGGGTGACCACCAGTAGCTTGGGGTGGACCCCTTCGAGGCATGGGGCCCGGCACTCCACCTGCCTGGGGGGACTCCACAGACAGAGCACTATAACTAAAGTCTGTTAGATCCACTCTGACTAAGTACATGTTAGAACGTTGCACTATGCTCTGCGCCAATGGCCCAGTGCATCAGATTTCTGCCAGCATTTTATTTGGGTTTGCTTTCCTTAGCTTTTTATTATCCCCAGTCTTCCTGCAAGGCAGCAGATTGTCTTTTCTGTAGGGGATTCTGCCCTTAGATGGTCGGCCCTCCCGGGTTTACGTGGCTATCTGCCTGAGCTTTGTGGAGTTTTCTCTCTCATGGGTGGTCTGCTCTTCGGAGCTCTGGAGTACCACCTGCCTGTTTGATAGATGATAGAAAGAGGAGAAAAGACAGAGAAGCATTTAACCCATGAAGTGGGGATGGATTCGTTCAGACCAGAGCGTGTACTACTCGTCGGTGGGTTCTGCGTCTTCACTTAAAGCGATCCATCTACTCCTGGCTCCTTTGTCTGGCCCCTCCCAAAAACCTGTCCAGCTTGGGTGACCCTGCCGACTAAGCTCCCGCTGGCATAGCTCCTTGGATCCCGGAGGCGCACAAGCCCTCCAACCACACGAAGGTGAGCCTAATGTTGAAGGGGGTAATGTTTGACCACAGCAAAATGTGAAATTTTGAAGAATTTGTGTTTCGATGCTGTAATTTATACACTAGTTTCGTAATCTAGGGTTAAGCAAAATCTACCCAAGCTGAAGACAAATGTGTTGAGCCAAACAACCCAGATTTGGCAGTAAAATACCAGTGATACAACGCCCAGTAAAACAGGTAGGTGATATTTTTTTTTTTTTGGGGGGGGGGGGGGGGGGGGGGTTAAAAGTCTCACCTGTAGTAGTATGCTATATGGAGGCAGCTCTTTTATGAGTCATTATAATGGTTCCTTAGATCCACTTTTCTTAACATTCACTTGTTAAATGGTTGTGTTTTAATCGCAAGCCTTTCTACCCGACACATATGTCATACATAGCTTGCTGTAGGAGCTACTGAGTTTCATGCTCTGTGAACACAGTGAGCTGTATTTTTTATTCAGATCGTGTTTCAATTGCTTACGATGAATGATGATATCGTATGATGGATAGTTCAGCTGCGTTCTCTTTTGGGTCCACTTTGCCTATGTCTTTTGGCATGTGCTGCAGCTGCTATGTTGGGATTGCAGCAGCCTTTCTTTGTTTGGATCCTTCAATGAGATGAGTTTTAATTCGAATGATTCCACTGGCACGGGTGGTTGAGCAATAATGGATTTTAATTCGTTTGCAGTGATACCAGGGCCTGTGACTAACCATAACATACATATGCTGCATGGGCAGATATCTAATTTAACAGTTGTTGCCCTTGGAACTACATTTGGCCTACTTGTTTTTTTTTACTTTTAACCACCAAAGTTATTTAACTTGTTGAGCGTGCATATTGCACCTCATATTTTTCGCTATTGTTCAAGATGGTTAAACATCAGGTCTCACTAGCAAGAGATCAGAGGATGGTTTCCACTACCTGGCGGGGTCTGTACCCAGAACCTTTCTGTCTAGAAACCAACATGTTAACTCTAGCCCATCAATTCAGAGGAAGAGGTATGTTTACAGCACTCTGGAAAAAATGAGAAATAATCAATAACAGAAAAAAACAAAAGAACAATATATGGACCAAAGCAGGATCAAACCCGTTCTCAGTGGCACAGCACCTTGCCACGAAAAGCCAAATGCTAGGGAACACTGCCATTCAGCTAACTAGCTTCGTAGACAATGTCTTTCGCGCAGGTGTTCTCATGACTATAGCATAAGGCTGCGATCACAGCTCGGAAATACATTGTGTATCTGTATTTTTCCTCTTAAGACAAGTATCTCCCGGATAGGGTAGAGCTGAACACTTGCGTTGCAGACAAACATGTAGGATGAAATTCGTGCTAACTCTAGCCCACCCAGAATCCATTAATATGCGTGTATCCTTTTAGAAAAATCACTGATATCAATATCTCATACATTAAAATATTGAAGGCGAGGTGGTAAATTTTTGTTGCACTCATCACAGAGTTTAATTTCCAAAGAAGGGGAATTTTATTTATTCAAACAGCAGAGTTTCTATTGGCCTCTGAAAATGGGTACCAGACTTTTTGTCTGGGAAAGTAGCGTAACTTGCAGTGATATTGACCAGATGTGCTAATATCTTACTATCTATTGTCCTTTCAAGCCAAAGACAGCACATGGACAGAAATGTAGACATTGCATATGCAGGGATCCTTGTTATCATCAGCACCTTTCCTTCAACAGACCCGCATTGTATCTTGCCACAAGTCTGGGACCTGTTCTCTCAACCCCTGCAAGGGAATCGATACCTGTTGTTGTTGCTTTTCACCTCAGTGTTCTTTTTAGGGCTCTCTAGTTTGGCCTCTTTTTTCTTTAACCCCTGATTCCCCTTGAGGGCTTGCTTTGAGATTCTTTTGTCTCTTCTCATCACATAGTCAACATATGACCACCCTTTTTCTCTTGAATAGAGATGACATTTTATGATGCATTGTTATTTCTTTTATTTCTGTAATAGTCAATAAGAGTTAATTTCATGATATGCAAAATCATTATTAAAATTTATTGCAAAATATTTTCCTGAGTCACTTGTTGTCTAATCTAATTTATCATCTATTTTGTTATCTGTTTTGCAGCTGTCACATGCGCAACCAAACCAATCAAGATCCTATTCTATCTCTGATTGGTCGGTCTGGTATCAGGTGTTCTGGTAATAATCGTTCATCATGATGATGCACACACACACACATAACATTGTCAACAACGGATGCATCCCATAATGGTTGATTCACCCCAAAGAATGTGACTAGGATACATGAACATTGTAGTGACATCCCAGAATTCTTAAAGTGGAACCTTCGGTTGATTTGGCAGAACGATTCACATTAGGGAGCTTAAAGTATTTGGTGTTAAGAAAAATATAACAATGGTTATTGAACGGCTCTCAATGTGATGATGTAAAATGCACATCGACTTCACACCATCTGATTTGCCAAAAAGACCAGGCTCCTGAGTGTTGTCACAGTGGGTGGAAGAACACTGCAGGACATTCAAGTTGATTGTCTGTCCATTTTATATAAAACTTTTATGCAGTCAGCTATGAGTCTCTTCCAGCTCACTCACAGTCCAGGGTCTTAAACCCCAAATGCTCAACTATTGCATTTCAATAGTTTCCACAAACACACAAACAAAATAAGTGTTTGAACAAAAAGTTAAAATTCGAGTCAGCAAACAATTACACACTGATGCCAATACTTTCCACAAACAAATGTTGTTACTAAAAATTACAATTCAAGACATTGAACATGTACGCATTGTTTAATTTATTTTTTCAAATGGCCTAAATAATAAATTTCTAACAAACTGTTAATCAGTTCATGACGTTTCTCAACTTAATTTTGTTTAATTACACACTGAGCTGTGTGAACAATGAATGTTAATTATACAAAGACATGGTACTGAGAAATTACATGCACAATAAGCAACACTAAAAAAAATATTGATCAAACATAAATTGACCTATGTTGACATAAGGAGATAATTAGGAATTGTTAGACTACAGAATTATAAATGCAAACTGGTAAGACTAGATTCTGGAAACATTCTGCTAGTAGGCTCAGTCTAGTTTCAATTGCAGGTTCTAATCACAATTTCTGGAATCATAAACTCTTTAACTCCAAGCAAATTAATTTGAAAACATTCACACATGACAAAATGTGTAAATGCTTGGCTTGGTTTGTTTCTTGCTGATGTTATTTTCGGTTTCCACAATACAATTTATTTATCAGGTCATATGTCTCAAATTAACATAGTTTTATTAGATGTTTGAACTTGATGAAAAGAAAGTAGCTGTAATTCTTCTCTGGGATGCTTTTTTTTCCCCTTAAATATCTCCCATTATCCCCCTGGATCATGTATTCATTATTTCCTTGTGACAGACTAGTTTGTCTACTTACATGCTTGAGTGAAGGAGAGATTTGGTAGCAGTGTTCTCTAAAGATGATAATTCTGTAGATTTTTTTTCAGCAAAATATTCAGAATTAAAGAGTTAATACCAAGAACAGTAACTTGGCAATCAAACTATATTCTTCTTTCTAGTCACACAACAGTAAAATCTGCGTCACCCTGCAAATTAAATATATTTAATCACAAACTGATTGGGCTTCTGACTACATTCATATGCATCATGTAAAGGTAAAACACAAAGGTGTTTAGGGGAAATTACACGGCAGTTTAAAAAAAAAAAATAGTGCAATGACTGACAACATGTGTTTTTTTTTTAATTGAACATTTTTATGTTATTCATAAATTACATGTAAAGCAAACTGGGGGATTTATAAAATATCCAATTTTGATTGTGTCAGTTGTCAAGAGACAGAGACTGGTAATTAAGTATAGAATTGGTTTTGGATACAATGTATCAATTATCAACAACATCAGTGCCTTGATAAACAAGCTCATGGACAATAAAATAGTCAATTACGTTCAAATGTTCAAGTAAAAATACTGCCAGCCAAAAATTGTAAAAAGAATTGTCACACCTGAGGACGGGTTAATTTTTTAACTGTATCATCTGTATAGATGACAGTAGATTGCAGTGTACATATCGAAATCTTCTTTGTAGCTGAATGACTGAAGATTGACTGCAGTGTACATATCAAAATCTTCTTTGTAGCTGAATGACTGAAGATTGACTGCAGTGTACATATCAAAATCTTCATTGTAGCTGAATGACTGAAGATTGACTGCAGTGTACATATCAAAATCTTCTTTGTAGCTGAATGACTGAAGATTGACTGCAGTGCACATATCAAAATCTTCTTTGTAGCTGAATGACTGAAGTGTACAAATCAAAATCTTAAATGAAACTAAATGACTGATGTTCGTTCATATCACAATCTTCATTAAGCTAAATGACTGTGGTGTTCATATCAAAATCTTCATTAAGCTAAATGACTGTGGTGTTCATATCAAAATCTTCATTAAGCTAAATGACTGTGTTGTTCATATCAAAATCTTCATTAAGCTAAATGACTGGTGTTCATATCAAAATCTTCATTAAGCTAAATGACTGTGGTGTTCATATCAAAATCTTCATTAAGCTAAATGACTGTGGTGTTCATATCAAAATCTTCATTAAGCTAAATGACTGTGGTGTTCATATCAAAATCTTAAATGAAACTAAATGACTGTGGTGTTCATATCAAAATCTTCATTAAGCTAAATGACTGTGGTGTTCATATCAAAATCTTCATTAAGCTAAATGACTGGTGTTCATATCAAAATCTTCATTAAGCTAAATGACTGTGGTGTTCATATCAAAATCTTTATTAAGCTAAATGACTGTGGTGTTCATATCAAAATCTTAAATGAATCTAAATGACTGTGGTGTTCATATCAAAATCTCAACTGAAGCTAAATAATGGTGGATTGACTGCGGTGTTGATTTCAAAATCTGAAGCAACAGACAACAAAACTATGACCAAAGAGCGTTGGTACTGTTCAGACCAAAGTTAAAGCAACAGCAAATTAAACAATCACAACAGGTCTGAACTGCCTCAAAAAAAAAAAAAAAAACCTGGAAAATTGACATAGACTATTATGCTATTGGTAAATTACAAACATGGTAAGAAAATTCACTCCACAAGGTGCTCTGAACCAATATGTTCCAATTCTGAACGGATTTTGATTTTATAAATTATAAATTCTAACAACTGTCAAAAAATGTGAAATGAACTGTAAATTGAACAGAGATTAAACATCAAACAAATAAGTGTGTTAAGGGGGAGAAATTGTTAAAAATATGAGAAAAAAAAACACTGAATGCACAACAGAGAATACTCACATAATGTGAATGCACAAATCAGCATGAACAACTAAATAATTTGATAATGTTTGGTGGGATGGGGGCAGGGGTGTGATTGTTGTAAAAAAAAAATATATATATATTAATAATGAATTATTTTTGTAATGAGGTCTTTATTAAGAATGTGGCAAATGAAAGCAGCTTAAAGGGGAGAAAAGCTAATTAAATGTATTGGATAGCAACTGTTGCAGCCTACAACAAATACACAATTCTATTATAATATTATAGTAGAGTTATCTTCAAAATGACACAAGAACCCAGCTACAGCTTTCATTTGTACATGCTGTATGGTGAAACAAACCTAATTTCCAATACAGTTTTGAATAAATTAAAACATGTCTCTCTCTACAAGACAGATGACCTCGGGTGATTTATTTCTACCTCCAATTATTTCACACAAAGGAAAAAGTCCAGATTTTCCAAGTTCAGAAATTGTAACAAAACCATCAAGGATAATAAAAATATCCAATTGTTTTTTCCCTTTTAAATGTTAATTAAATTTACAGTTATTTACTTTCTTGCTGACCATATTTGTCCAGACTTAATAAAGACCCCTTTGTTTGAAGAAAATAAAAATGTGTTGCACTTCAATACAACTGTTCTACAAGATTGATCACCATTTAATGAATACCAGTGTAAAAATATAATTGTTAAATAAATAAATAAATGAAAATACCAAACTTTTTCAGGTGTTCTTACTTAGATATGCAACTTTCAATCAGCTCTCTCCAAGTAGTTATCACGATGACATAGAGGAAATATGTCAATGCCACCAAACTACATATAAAGGAATTTGAAAAAAAAAATGAAAAAAGGTGTAGACACCAACTTCCATACAACCATCTACTTATAATCACAGAAAACACATTTGTTGTAGTCTTCCATATACTGGTAGCTACGGTGTGTAAAACTGACATACATATCAATACATTATAAAATACTAATTATAGTTGTAGTGGTGAAGATGACAATGATGTAAATATGAATCAGCAAAGCAGCTGAAACTACAGTGACTACTGAAACAGATGAACAAATGTTACACTAGCGACTTTAAAACTAAGGGTGCCAATGGGAAAGAAAGAAGTGAATGTTGCGGAAACTTTTCATCCAATTAAATAATTTACCCTTTGTTTGGCCTGGTGAATTGGCTCACTGGATACTCAAACACACCATAATGGAAACAAAAGGTTGTGATGGAGCTGTCATTTGCTCACATTTGAATAAACTACCACCAAGATCAAAGTAACAGACAGAAAATTGTCATGTCTTTTTATAGATGCAAACTCTTGCACAATTAACCAAATTAGATTATAAAAGTACATGGGAAAACCCCATCCCAGAAAAGTCAAACCCAAAATAATTTTGTTAATTATTTATTAATCTAATTAAGATAAACTCCTTTCTATTTACTCTCTCTCTTGGTCAAGAATGACTGCAGAACACATCAGCCTAATGCTCTATTACATGTTACCAGAATAATATTAATATAATGAATTCAAAAGCCTGACAAGCAACGCAAGACATCACATAACCGGACAATCCACTATGTGTTTTGGCACCAAAACATAATACTGTCAAATTACAACTTTTCTTCAAGTATTCATATAAATAAGCAACATATTACTAACTGCATATCAAAATGACTGCATGCTCAATAAACTTGGGGACACAAAGCTGACACACAAGCTTATTTATATCTGGTTTGCTGTATTTATGTCATATCAATAGAGAAATCTTACTGTATATTATATTCACTTAGGACGTATATCAATTTGTAATATAAGGGTAAAAAAAAAAGAATAGTTAGATGAGCCTAAATCTGCCAAAATAAAATAAACCTCATTACTAATTAACATAATTTTGTTCAAAAATTCATTTTAAATTCCAAAGGTAATAAGTTCATTTAACAGTAAACACATAATGCACTTAGCACAGTGTTTATCATTGCGTAGACACCACTTATATCTTTCATTTTTTTTTTAATCAAGAATATTCTATGAATTACAATGACTGGTAAAGCTTCAAACTGAATGACTGAGCAAAGGTTCTCAATAAACAAACAAATAAATAAATATATTTACTGCAACTGGAGAGGTGGAAAAGAAAACTCTGCAAATACATTTGCTTAATAAACAAACTCTAGATTATGAGAAACACATATAAAGATTAATAACAACTTGCAACCACTGTGTGTTTCACATACATCCGTGTGACTAAAGTGACATTACACCAGGCGTGGGCAACAAGAAAATAAAACAAAAATATGTTATTGCCAGGTATTTCTGGCCATTGTTTTCATTAAACTAAAACTTCTACAAAATAAAAGCATATTTATTTTGACTTTCACATGTCAAAAACAAACAAGGATTGTCCAACTAGGCTATACATTAATATGTAAATCGGGACTAGCATGAGAAATAATGGCAAGCAATGCTGATTTAAATATTAACTAGTATGCTTCAAACTGTAATACTTGCACGCTATTTCAATGAATGTTACATGATGAATCATATGTTAAACTGTAACACTGACATATCACTGAAAACAATTTGTAATATAGACAGAACAATTCTGAAATTATTGTGAAAGAAAGAAATTCAAAACTATGTTAAACTTGCAGTATTTTGCCACACAACTAATTTCAAAAGTGAAAACTGATCTTGCATTCACATGAGTGCTGGGAATATTTGAAAAGACTCAAGATCACAAGCCTATCACAGTAGGCACCATTCACAAAATAAAAATCATGTTCTTTTTAAAAGAACTCTTCCAAAATATCATATTATAAATAATGATGCCTCTTTTTGATAGTAAAACTGATGTCTCTTTTTACTAGAACATCATAAAAACTTTTTTTTTTTACTTTTTCAGAATTGAATAATTTGAGGTTCCATTGATTACCATTATCAATATTCACTACAACTTGTTACTATTCATCTCAAATGTCCAGTAAAAATTGAAAAAGATTTATGTAACTAATACCAATATATGATTTATTGTAAAGTCATTACAAAGACTGATAAATTATGATGAATGCTGGCTAACCGTTCCTATATTGTAAGAATATGGCTCAAATGGTCTTTTACACTCATAATAAATAAAACCCCAACTATATGGATGAAAATGCAGTTATTCTTGGAACTAATACCAGAATGAAAGCCATCACTGGTGACATAAAATTTCAATATAAATTAAACCTAAACTGTATTATTTACATGCTCTACATGCTTCACCAAGGAAAAAAAAGATGACACATACGATATGCTAGGGGAGGTGCAAGACTCCAATCAAGCACTCATTACTTTCAGTAAACAGCAAATATGCTAGGTATGTGCTGACATTTATTAGATCAATAAAAATGAGAGCTTCTATTTTCTTCCTGCAAGGCTGTAAATGCTTGTCAGTATGTGAGCAGAGCTGGAAAATGCTCAACCCTAGGGTGGTGTGCATGTAATGAGAGAGAGAATAGGGAAAGGGGCTGAATCATGGAGTGTACGATGGAGGTGTAGGGGGGGGACAAAAATGAATGACTGAAAGTTATTTTTTTCTGAATTTATAATTAAAAGAAACATGTTGATAATAGATGGCCCTACATATCACTGGCCTTCAGCCTCAGGTTCAGCTTCCGCCTGTGCATCAGACGTCCAAAGCTGAAACAGAGCAGAATACAGCCATTTTTTAAAAGTGAGTTCTCAATAAAAATGAATATTCAAATGGCACAAATATTAAAGAAAACAGTAAAAACACATGCAGTAGCTGAGTGGTTGTGTATTTACAAACAACCAGAGGGTCAAAGTTCAACTCCCGATATGATTATTTTTTTTCTTTCCGATTGACAAAGCTTCAATGCTCCCAGAAGTCAAAAAATTAACTTCTAAGAGATTAAATACTACTACTTGTTAATCAAAACCATAAACAACTACATGATCCTAATATCAAAAGTTCCAGGGAGAGTTTTGATCAGAAGTTTGAACAATGCTTCTAAGTTTAAACTCTATACGTGCAGCAAAAGAAATGTCATCAGGGCTTTATTTTTAAGCCTGAATGGGTTCCAATAAACTGACCCATCTTGAAACTAAAGACAAATTTGTTTACCTATGATCATGAATTTCCCCCCCCCCCCCCACTCCCCAAAGTGTCTCCACCTATCAGTGTGGGGGAGTTTGAGTGTTCCAATGATCCAGAGAACTATGCCAGCAGGGTCAAGTCAGACAGGTCAAAGGATAGGAGCCAGACAAAGAGAGACACACTGGTCCTCCAGGTTTGGGGTTTTGGCGATGGACCAGCGACCCCAACACAGAAAAATTACAAAATGCTGTAGAAAACACAAACAAAAGAACCTAGCAATCAAGTCTTGGAGGAATGAGCGGGGACTCAGACAAAAATACCATCAATGACAGAAGAGATGGAAGTCCCTGTCCCGACAAAGTCCTTTATCACCCTCAAGCACTTAATAAGAACTGTAACATGGAATGTGAGAACAATGTATGCAGGACAGGTCAGAGATACAACTTAGATATTAGATCTAAGCGAAGTGAGATGGACAGGAAATGGAAGAGAGAGAACAGAAATTGGAGAAACTATATATTATTCCGGGAGAAGTGATGACCAGCATCTTGAGGGAGTCACTATAGTCGTGAATAAATAGACAGAGAAAAGCCTTTTAGAATGGAAACCTATAAAACCATGCATAATACAAGCAAGATTTTGCTCAAGGTTCGCAAAGACAAACATCAATCAATGCTATGTCCCAAATGAACAGGTAGAGGACCAAAAGAATGAGTATATACAAAACCAGATCAGTAAAATAAAACCACATGATATTTGACTTGTATTTGGAGATTTCAATGCTAAAGTTGGATCTGATAATGAGGCTTATGAACAGTGCATGAGAATAAATGGTGATGGAAATATGAACAATAATTGAGAATGTTTTGCTGATTTATGCAAAGAGCATTGATTATAGAGGGTACTATTTTTCAACATAAACTTAATCACAACACAACATGGACATCCACCAGAGGGAAAAAATACCAACTAAATCGACCACATTGCAGTGGGAAGTAAATTGGATAAAATCATTGCATGATGTCATAGCAATCAGATGCTGGACACGATCACAACATATGGCTATGCAAAATATAGTTAAATTGAAAAAGACACATAAAAAAAGACAAAGCCCAAAACAGATATTTGATTTAGAGGCTGACATATGAAGATTTTAGTAAGTTCATTAGCATCATATTAACGCAAGGAAAGATTGGATCATAGAAGAAAATCAAGAAAGACTATCAAACAACAAATGCTAAATTTGAGGGAGGATCATGAAGCCAAGTTAATGGAGGATTATACAGAGAAGAACAAACTAGTCAAGAAGAGCATGAGGAAAGATAAAAGACAGTACACTGAGACTCTGGTAACTGAAGCTCAGGAAGCATTAGAGAAAGGGGATAGCAGAACTGTTCACAAGGTCACAAAGATCCTGTCTGGTGGCTTCAGAAATGTTACCATGTGTGAAGTAAAAATTATTATTTAAAGAAAAAGGAGAACTGAAAAAATGGGAGGAAAACTTTAAAGAAACTCTTAACAGACCAGAACCAGTAAGTGAAGTTAATATTTCCCCACCACCAGCCCAATTTGACATAAAGAAAGGGAAGATTACATGCCATGACGTTAAAACTGCCATCAAACAGACCAAAAGCAACTCATTAACAAAGCATCTGACGAAGATAGAATTTCTGCAGACATGTTAAAGGCAGACCCAGGCTTCTGTGCAAGTCTTAGAAAAATTAATCAATAAAATATGGGAAGATGAAAAAGTACTAAAAGCATGGAAAAGGGGTTTCGTTGTCAAAATACCTAAGAAAGGGGACCTTTGTCGTGAAATTGGAGAGGTATAAACCTGCTGTCAGGACCGGGGAAGATATTTTGCCTATTAACTTCTCCAATCCATAAAGAATAGTGTTGAACAAAACTCAGAGAAGAGCAGGCAGGATTTAGAAGTGGGAGATCATGTACTGATCAAATCTTTACCTTGCAAACAATTATAGAACAGTCACTGGAATGGAATTCATCTTTATATGTAAACTTCTTAGACTTTGAGAAGGCACATATATATATGTAACCGTGAAAAGTTTTATTTATAGACTTTGATAGATCTTTATTGTGATCGTATCGATACATTATGGGCATGCGTGCAGCTTGACGTTTGACGTTCTTTACTCGCACACTGTGTTGATATATCGATCGTTACTTTACTGGCGGCCTTCACTGTCGCCTGTCAGTTTTCTGTTCGATTGACCTCAGCTGGAATGCGCTGCTCGTGATTTGCTTGGGACAACACGTCTTCGTGCCCACCGGGCGTTCGTCTCAGCCCTGACCTTGCTTGGCCACGGTAGTACTGGTTTGTTGTTAAAATGACTGTTTCATGTTGTGATTCTGCGACAACTTTACTGCTGTTATAATTCATCCCTGAGGGTTGACACTAGGCCAGATAAATGGTTGTGTATTTACAAACAACCAGAGGGTCAAAGTTCAACTCCCGATATGATTATTTTTTTTTCTTTCCGATTGACAAAGCTTCAATGCTCCCAGAAGTCAAAAAATTAACTTCTAAGAGAGTAAATACTACTACTTGTTAATCAAAACCATAAACAACTACATGATCCTAATACCTAACATCACTGTGTAACACATAACAACACATTTGTTATCAGAATTTGTTCCAACTTTTAATACTGTCACTTCGACTCTCGTTACACAATGGACATGGCAGGTCACACACTTAAAGCACACTCTTATAATTTCTTTAGTCTATCGCCCTCACACTTGTATTTGGGCTCTAACCGCATTCATACTCGTATCTTAACTACATGTGGACCGTTCCCCATCGAACCCCCCCCCCTAAACTATCTAACTTCTACTGGCCCTGCGGTCTCTTGGCACTGCTACTGTCTCTTCATTGTGCCTCTTTCTAATCTGTCCGCCTAACTATTCTTCATTAGTCTCTGCGTCTCCTAACTATCACGTTTTCTTCTGCCGGCTAAATGTCTATTACACTTGCTTAGTGTCATTATTCTACCTCACATGCTAATCTACATCGCGTCTAATTCTACTGGGCTACGGTTAGCCTCTCTATGGGCCGACCCACATGGTCGCCCGTCTCCAAACTAGCGTGTGTGCTCCTGCCGATTACATTTCTCCAAGTGTTCAGTATAAAGTGCTCTCGATCTTTAGTGTTTACTTCTTAAATTTGGGTCTCGTCTTATCAGCCAATCAAAATTGACTTCCTACACGTCTGTCTGCCCACTCACTTCTGGACATGGAAGTTCATGTTTTCCACGTGAATTTCGACCCATCGTCTCATTTTCATGTGACTTCGTCTTACTATCTTTTTCCTCCTTGACCTTGTTCTCTCTCTTTGTTTACTCCTCTACTCTCTCCACTCCTCCCCCTTCTACACATATATCATCCATCAAGTTGGAAAATTCTATATGCATATAGCTTTCCAGATAAAATCGTCAATATTCTAAAGGACATGTATGACGGCAACTAGTGCTGTGTAAGATATGAAGATCAGCAGACAGCTTGGTTCAGAGTCATAATGGGAGTTAGACAAGGATGTATTTTATCACTGTTCCTTTTCCTTGTGGCTATGGACTAGATCATACAAATGGTTATTGGCAACAGACCAAGAGGAATTATTGGGGTCTCATTAGACGTTTTGAAGATACTGACTTTGCAAATGATGTTAATTACTTGCCACTGTCACCAAGACAAACAAGAGAAAACAGAGTAGATCAGTTCAATAACACAGTAGCACTGAAAATAAATGCAAAGAAAACTAAAATTATGAAGATAAATGCCAAAAGTATAAAGAAAGTTACATGCAGAGGAATGGGAATACAAGAAGTGGATCACTTTAATACCTGGGAAGCTATATTTCATCAAATTGCGACATTAAGAAAGAGATATCTACAAGAATAGACATGTCAACCAAGGCATTCAATAAACTTAGAAAACATTTGGTGTTCAAGCAGTCTCAATCTCAACACTAAGCTTAGAATTTACAAGTTAAATGTGAAATCCATACTCTTATATGCAGCAGAAACGTGGAGAACAAACTACAAGATAGAAAGTCATTAAGAGGATTTGAAGGTTGCTGTCTTAAAGAAGATTCTAAACATCCATTGGGATCAACACATTTATGAACAAAGAAGTCGCCAGAAGATCAGGCATTAACAATATCAATAAAGAAGTGAAAAGAAGATGTTGGAAACGGTTAGGCCATGTTCTACGAATGGAACAAACATCAGCACCTAACATTAACATGGGCACCACATGGCAACGAAGAAGAGACAAACCATACATGATGAAATGAAAGAAGCTGACGTGTTCTGGTGAGAGTTGTCCTTGCTTGCTTCAAACCAAATTGGGTGGAAATCTCTTCTGAGTGCCCCACACACCGACCAGAGTTCAGAAGATTAAGAAGATGATATTAAATTGTCAGTTGTGTCAGTTTCTCATTTTCAAGACAATGATCATAGGATTTTTAGGGTATTGTTTAGGTCTAGGAACGGATTAACTCCCTTTCCACTTGTAATGAAGAAAACTGATTCTGAGTGGCCTCCTGTAACAAATTTGGTTTAATAATGAGTCACCAGTGCATGCCAATTTAATTACTTTTTAAGAGAGTTAAAAGGCTGAAAATTGTAATCACAGTGTGAACACTTTAAGAGGTAAAAAGAAATTACACTATGCTTTTTTATATTAGAATGAAAAAGGAAATAACAATCCATTCCCAAATCTCTGTCGAATGGTCATTATGCTTTATATAACCACACTAATACTTCTTTTGACTCTCTCCTCTTGTCTTATATGTATTAATTAAATACTATGTTTATAATGCAATAATAGTGCACTTGCTTATGAGAAACACATGATTGTTTCTCCTATTTCAATTGGTCAGATAATCCTACAATAACTGTGTGTAACTTTACTTATTACGTGTTACAATGTCTATCGTACGGTCACCTTAAATCGTGTCACTTATGTTCGGTGACACCATAGTTTTGTTATTCAATGTGTTACCCGAGCTACAAAAGGTTGTTTGATGCCTGCCGATGACTAGGAAAAATTGCCCTGGTTGCAGGCCTAATTTCTTGAAAATTAGCTACTTTTTTTTGCATTAAATGACGATCTCACGATCTAAAGGAAACCAAAACAGTTCCAACTGCAATTTAAACAAATGAAACACTCACCAGGAAGTGCTATTTAGGAAGGTACACGGAGAGGGATAATGTTTGAACACAAGGAAAATGTCAAATCATGAGGAATTTGTGTTTTGATTGGGTCAATTTTACTACAGTATCGTAAATCTAGGGTTAAATAATATAATAATGCTAAATGACCATTGTAAGATTTATCAGATTCTATCAACATCTGTTCACAGGAATTTTAAACTAAACACAGAACAAGTAGAGAAACATGCATCAGTTGTCAACCATATAAGTTATAAGCCACGGCCGTAATAAAGACGACTGAGCATCTATCAACATAAATTTGCACAGAGGATGGAAACTCTGAGACAAGAGGCAAAAATAATCACATTGTGCATATATCATGTTTATTTCTCACCTCAATGTTTCTATATATAATAAATATGTATTTATTCACTATTGTTTTCTTTAATTAGCATCATGAGTCAGCTTGGAGTGGAGTGACACTAGATTTTAAACACTTTGTCTCCTACCTTTGAAAACAGTAGTTTAAAGCCTGTGTTCATTTATGGAGTTGCAGTTGAAAAATAGAAAAATGGCAGTTTGAGGTTTGCAGTTGAAAAATGGCAGTTTGAGGTTTGACATACCAATTTCATTGATTTCCTTCAAAGTGTCAACATTTATCGCATTATATTATTATTCATAATATTATTTCATTTTAATGACTATTTTTGTTTTGTTTTTCTGTATATTTACATCATTTTTCTTTCATGGACTTGAAAAATCTTGGCCTAAATCCTTCATGTCTCATCATATATGCTGAAATCAAGTGATAGTTTAATTTATTTTTCTGTGTTTCAACACTGTAGTTGTTGTATCTACATCCATAATTTCATATTTGTGCTATAATTTATGATACATCATTCTGAACAAGCAAAAAGAAAAGGTAAAAATAATGGGTGTACATACTGTAAGATTATCTCTCAACAGCTGCATTATCAATGTGCTGTCTTTGTAGGATTCCTCATTCAGCTGATCTAACTGGGCAATGGCATCATCAAAAGCCTAAAAATAATACATGAACACAAAATTCTAAAAGGGAAATGGTGATTTTCTAACTAACAATAGTGCCCTGTGTAATAGACAACAAAATAAAATAAGTATTGTGCAATTATCTTACCTAAAATGTATTTCAAATACATGTATTCTAAACAAATTGTTAGCATCTGTCAATAAAAACAATGTTTGGAAGTTCAGTACAAAGCAAATTAAACTAAGTAAGAATTAATGAGAGCTGCATGCTATCAAAATAGCTGTATGGATCAACACCCTGGAGAATATTAGAAAATGAAACATCAAAGTCATATCATCTTTCACATAACAGAATTTTCTGAATATTTTTGGAAAAACAAAAAACAAGAACTGTTCATGAAGTGCAAGCTAGGAGATGCATACAGTGATAACATAAAGATTGTTGAGTAGGGGTGATAACAGACAGTGGCGGAGTAGCATGTGCTCCTGATGAAGAGATCCTGAAACAAGAGTTGTCCAAATGAGTAAGGACTGAAAAAGGAAAACAATGCCAGTACTAGCAAAATGCTATTTTGAAGCTGGATGTGTCCAATAGAAAGGTGCAAATATAGCAGCCCATTATAAACTATGAAACAATGCAACCTAAGCACTTTTCAGAGCAGACCCAGCAGTGAAAAATCACAATCTTCATCACATATAAATATACAGAGATAAACAAATATGAATAAAACACAACTGTCAAATACATAATAACAGATAAAGACAAAGTTAAGAAGATGAAAAGCAATAATTAATTTTTTTTAAAACCATTATTAATGTCATTAAAAGCTGACAAAGGGCATGATTAGCACAAACAAACAATCAAATTGATTTTATACTAGTACAGAGAAGATTCAGAAAGGACTAACATCTGTTAAAATAAGACCAGGAGTAGATTGCAATAGTGACCATGTACCAGTAGTTGGAAAATTAGAATAAAACTGATGAAAACACAGAAATCCCCAAGAAATAAATTAAAACTAGTTTTGCTTAGAGTAGGTACAAAATAGATATAATGTAACTGAGAAAATATGGAACATTCAGAAGCAGTGGAAATGCTCAAACAATCGATTCAACAAAGTTTAAAAAAAAAAAAAAAAAAAAAAAGTAATATCTGAGACTAAAAAAATCAACAAGAAAGAGATAGACGACAAGAAATACTAGAATTAATGGACAAAAAGATGCAAACATAAGAAAGAAGAACTGATATACAAAAGATTGCACATAGAAATCCAAAACCAATGCAGAGAAGCAAAGGAAGGATGGTTAAAGAAGAAAAGAAATCCAATTCATGGAAAAACAACAAAAGAAAGACACAATTTAAGCACAATCAGTTAAATGAATTAACAGGAAGAAAAGAGGTCAAAGTTTCAGGGTGTGTGGAATAAAAGGAAGAAATATGATAATGGGAGAATATAAAATAAAGGAAAGATAGATAGAATATATCAGTCAACTCTATGATGATGAAAGACCAGAGCTGAACAATTCAAGGGCATAGGACCATCAATAATGCAGAGAAGTGGAGGGAGCAATTCAACACATGAAAAGAGGCAAAGCTCCAGGTCTTGATTATGTAACAATCAAAGAGATAGATCCATTAGGAGAACTGGGAGTACAAGTCATAACAAAACAACCCAATGATATATATAACAGTGGGCACATACCCGAAGATCTACTAAGATCTATCTTTGTAGCCAAGTCAGGTGACATTGAGCTCATAAGCCATGACCAAAATATTACTAAGAATCATCATGAGACGCATAGGGAACAAAAAAAAAACAGAAATAAGTGAGGAACAATGTGGATTTGTTAAGGAGAATGGAGAAAGAATTAGAAGAAAGGATAGACATAATGGTGAAAGAAAGAAGCAAGAAAGGTCTCAGTCTGAATAGTAAATAAAATAGAAGTAATGTCATACTGAAGAAATATTCACCACCACCATACTATAGAAAAATAAACAGGACAAATCTGAAACATGTGGAGAGCGTGAAATACTTGGGCACATTAATATCAGATGGATGATGCACAACAGAAATTTAAAAAAGCGGAAAACTCAAGCCAAAATAGCATTTCAGAAAATGAAAGAAAAGCATCTTGTGCACTAAGCCTATGTCAATAGAAGTAAGAGAGTTCATCGTTGCCATATGAAGCGGATGCAAAGGCGCGCCTCATAGCACCAGACCTTGAAGTTGTCAGTGACCCACAGCTGATGGAGTGAGCCAGATCCATCCAGACCCTGCTCCACCTCTTCTAACCTGTCTATGCTGGCCAAGAAAATAGGGATCGAAGAGGGTAGACAACCGGGTACTCAAAGATGTCATGTCAAAGTCGGATGTGTTGAACCGAAAGGTGCAAATATCACAGTTATACTGCAAACCACAACATAACGCAGACATGCCTACTTAACGTCCTTTTAATGGCAGATGATGAAGAGGTATACTCCTTTAGTCATCGGGCAAACGCAAGCAAGCTATATGGAGCAATTCTGACCTACGGAAGTGAATCATGGATAGTAGACAAAAACAAACAAAAAGACAAGTAGAGGCCACAGAGATGTGATTTTTCAGAAGAATGCTAGAGTTCCCTGGGCAACTAAATCGATCAACAAGGGCATTCTCTAAGGGGCCAACACAAAAGGGAGTTCCTAAAAACGTCATTTTTCTGGTACATCATGAGAAGAGGAAAGTTGGGTTACAACTGACAAAATAAAGTGCGAGATTGTGGACGACAAAGAGAGAAGATCTTAGATAGCTTGGTGTTGTGGCATGAAAACAGTCAATAATTGAAATGATACAACGCATTGTGGATAGAAAATTGTGGAAGAACAAGATCACCTGCGTAACTGGTATGGTACATGATGATGATATACAGCCTCATTATAAGATAGTGACATCAGATACATTACTGGGCACTCAGTATATTTTTCATAATTCTCTATTCTGTGTGAGCTTTCAATCTAAGTATGAGGAGTCCATACCTTTATTGCCTCATGAGGTGAGCATTTATCATGTTGTTGCCCATATCAGAGAATGTTGGGAGTGTGATTAACTAGTTATTTTTTCTCAGCGCATCGTCAACATCTTTTCCTGATTGCTGATGCTACTGTTGGGGTCATGACCATCAATATCACCTAGGTTCATTTTTTTCATTTTCCTCTCTGGCCAAAGACGGCACATAGAGTGGAAGTCATAGTTCTCCAACACTGATTATCCGCTGCTAGTCTTGTAGTTCTAGGTTGTTTCTTAAGTCATGGTTGAGTGTTCTCTAATAATTGCTCTGCAGAGAGATTCTCTTGGTCTACCTGTCATCTTTCACCAGATAAAATCTCATTTTGACCTAACTTCTTCTACCTTTTTAGCTCATAGTGGAGCATAGGTCTTCAACAACACTTTCCAAGTCGTTCTGTTTTTTTGCCATTCTTGTAACATCATTCCATGTCTTCCCCATCATCTTCATCTCTACTTCTATCTGTCTTCTCCAAGAATTCCTTGGTCTTCCTCTTTGTCTTTTCCCCTGGGAATTCCAAAAAAGGGCCTGTTGTGTAATACTCTCAGTTGGCTTCCGTAGTGTGTGTCCTATCCAGCGCCATCATCTTCACTTAGTCTGTATCTTCGTGATTGTCAATTTTATTGTCCTCCATGTTTCACAGCCATATAATAGGACCACCTTAACATTTGAGTTGAAAATTTTTATTTTTTTATTTAACCTAATTTCTTTCGATTTCCATATGTTTCCCAGTGCAATGAAAGCTCCTCTTGCTTTGATATCCTTATTTTGGTATCATTTTCTGTTCCTCCCTCTTAATCTATATTACTGCCCAGATATATGTAAGATTGTACGTCTAGTAGAGGTATTTCTCCTAGTTTTATTTGGTTATTGCCAACTGTATTAATTCTCATATTGTTGGTCTTATCTCTATTAATCTTCAGTCCTAGTTGTTGCGATCTATCATCAAGTATGCTCATTTTATCCTGCATCTGTTGATGGCTGTGTGATAGGAGAGCTATGTCATCAGCAAAGTCTAAAACATCAAGTTGTTTGGTCAATGACCACTAATCGCATTTCTGTTGTTTTGAGTTATTTTCATAATCCAATCTATGGCCAGTAGAAAGAGAAATGGAGACAGAAGGCATCCCTGCCTTACACCTGTTCTTATTTCAAATGCTTATGTAAGCTATCCTCCATGCACCAAACTACATTTCGTTCCTTCATACATTGTTTTTATCAGGTTAATAAACTTTATGGGATACCGTAATGACTCAGCAACTTCCAAAGCATTCTTCTGTTTAAACTATCAAATTCCTTTTCGTAATCTATGAATCCAATACAAAGTGGGGATTTTAGTTCTAAACTTTGTTCAACTATTTATGTAACATCTTGGTAGAGGTGTTAATTTATATTACTAAGCTACTCAACATGAAATGTAACTTACATGTTTTGCCAATCTGCAGGCCTCATCAGGCTCATTCATGATCTCATAGTAAAATACAGAGAAGTTTAGAGCCAATCCTAGTCTTATGGGATGTGTGGGCTGCATCTTATCTTTAGCTATTTCCGTTGCTTTTTTGTATGCTTCATTTGATTTGCTCACATAAGCTGTGAAATAAAACAAAATCTGGTATTATCACCTCATACAGCATGTCATCATTACACTCCAGCAAACCATTCAATCTAATCAATCTATCCAATCAAACAATCAACCAATCTAATCTATCCAATCAATCAATCTAATCTATCAATCAATCTAATCTAATCAATCAATCTAATCAGTCCATCATTTATCTTTTCTGTGCTCATTCACCCAATTGTCTATATCTGTAAAGTCGTTTCTTGTATAAATGTTATTGTTTATTGTAGTTCTTGCATTGGCCATATAGTTGTCTGTAGTGTTGTATTTATGGGCCAATGGGTTTCCTCTGTGTACTATTTAGTACAATCTTGAAGTATGTGTTCACCAGTCTATAGCGCCACTCCACGTGTACATGTGGCTGAGATGCCAATCTTGTATTTTATATACATATGACTATGGAGTCAACTGTGTCCTGTTCTGAAGCGTTTAATGATAACTTGTTCTCATCTATTCATATTATGGTAGGCGTGCTGATTTGGGACTTGTGGTCCTCTGATTGATTTGATTATATTTCTTCTGATGGTATGTAACTGGTGCATCTGGTTGTTTGCTTTTTTGTTATCAAACTATTCTAGGCACACACGCTGACATGCATTTAAAAAAATTTAGTGTCAGAATTATGGACAAGAAACACATTTGTTATCTCAGGGAAAAATGTTCCAAACATTATGATTAGGAAACATATTTAATGTAAAAATATTAAAAGATAACTGGACTTTAAAAATAAGATTTTAAACAACAAAACAGAATCAGAAGAACCAAGATTAACAAGAGCCAGAGGTAAAATATGTTGTATTAAATTTTGCCATATCAGACCACAGCATATGAAGGTGTGGGAGTCTGCTTTTCTTAACTAATTTCTGTAAATCAATATTATAAATAGGAAAGACAAAACTGGCACCCATAAAAGACATGCTGAAGTCTGATGCATTAGGTCCAAAGCATCAGATATGGCACTTGTGTGCAACCATGACACAACACAAACAATGTCTATACAAAGCCCTACTAAGGAGAGACACGGAAGAGAAGTAACTGCCAAACAAAATTGACAAATACAAACATTTTAAAAACCGAGGGCATTTATCAACATGATAATTTTCCAAAATAGCCTGTACTTGACTACGACACATTTATAAAAGCACCAATTATACATACTTGTAATAGGCAATTTGTTAGCATAACATTATCAACCTATCTGTACTCAAGTACCAATTATCAACTGCTACTCTGGGTACAAATTCTGATACAACTGAAGCTGATAACAAATCATTTAAGGTTATCAGTAGGCAAACTATAGTAACCAGATAGGGTTGAGGTAGTCTGCCAAGTCAATAAGATAAATTAATGCTAATGAGACCAGATAAATTTCAATTAATATTTGTCAGCAGTCTGGATTCCATAGTGATGAAGCCTTTCTAAAATTAAGCTATAAACGGGTTCTCTTGATACCTAAGGGCATATAGGAATATGGTGTTAATCTCATATATTTCCATGACAAATGGCACATCTTTTAAAGGGCAATGTGTATGTATTACACAATGTCATGCTAACTTTCCAAAATAAAATCTCTGGTACCTAATTTACGAAGCTGAATGAACCCCAAAACCATGTTGGTCCAGGGAAAAAAAAACTTGCCACAACAGAGAATTGAAACCAAAACATTCTGATCCAAGGCAAGCATGCTAACTGTCATGGTTACACCATTAAGTTGCGCTCACTGGTAAACATATCAAACATTTACTGTTGGGGAATCTACTCTTAGGTTTTCTTTTCCTTCAGTACCTCGCTTTAACACTTAAAACTGAAAGAGCAGGATAGTATTCTAACCAACCATTTATGACTGTTACGAATGTTATATGGGCTTTGTTTATGAATGTACTTTTCTAAAATTGTGAGGAAAAGGCTTTTTTTTATTTAATTTCAAAATGTGATAATTTGTTATTTTTGCACAAATCATCTCAAAAAATGCCAGATGTATGTAATTAAAACTTGTGAAACAGACTGCCTTTACAATCAGACATTATTGTTTTATACAATTATTTAATAATAGACTCCGCCGACCTATGACAATCTATCAATTAGTGACAGCATGTTTTACATCTGTTGGATCGTGATTTCAAGACAGAAAAACATGAAATGCTCACATAATCTCAAAACTCACCATTGTTTTTCCAACAACACAATTAGTACCAAAATGTAACTTCATGTCTAGTAAATTTAAATTACTTGAATGTTGAGTTTTCATTGAACAAACATAAGTAAACATTAAGGATAATGGGGAAGGACTAGAAATACTCATGGAAGATGCATTGAGCAATATGAAAGCAGGAAAAGCTCCAGGACCAGATAATATAACTAAAAAGAGATTGAAGCCATGCATGATTTTGGAATAGAAATAATAGCCAAGATATTGAATGATATTTACAACAGCGATTATATATATCCCGTGTGTTACCGGGGCCTCATTATGAGGGAAGTAAAGAACAGTGACACTGTGACCTTCCAGGCATGTCGTAAGAGGTGACTAAGGAGGTTGATCGATGGCTTGACAAGCTGTCATTGTAAAAAAGTATTGTTATGGAAACAGAGCCATAGGTTTTAGAAGCAGCAATCTCTGCAATATGTGCCATTTTGGCACGCAAGTTTGTTTTTGAGATTGTGGTTCCGCCCTATGTGCTGTCTTCGGCTCGAAAAGGCAATAGATAAATAGATAGATAGATAGATAGATAGATAGATAGATAGATAGATAGATAGATAGATAGATAGATAGATAGATAGATAGATAGATAGATATATACAAGACGACCTGCTAAAACCAATATTCATAGCCATACCAAAGAAATCTGGTGCGATTAACGTGAAGATCACCGCACAATAAACCATGTCACAATGACTAAGATATTACTAAGAATCATCACGTGAAGATTGTGAAATAAAATCAGTCCAGAAATTAGTGATGATGAACCATGTGGTTTTGTTGGAACCTTTTCCCGTTTAAAGAACCATTTAAAGGTATGAACAATGTCATATACATAAAAAGATCTTTAGTAAAAAGCGAACCAAAGGGATGAAAACAGATCTATACTTATGTTTCACAGAAAATACCAAAGCATTTGACAAGTAAAAATGTAAAACACCAAAACTAAACAATTTAGAAGGCATAAATGTTGACAGCAAAGACCTAAGAGTAAAAAAAGAACATGTACTGGCAACAAACAGCGGACATAAGAACTGGAAATCAACTGGGAATGTTACAACAAATAAAACAGGGTATATGGCAAGGTATGCTGTCGAGAGATTTATTTAATGTGTATAGTGAGATTATTTTAAGATCCAAAAGGGGCATGCCTGGGATAACAATAGGTTATAATATAAATAATCTAAGGTATACTGATGATACAGTCTTAATTGCTAAGAGTGAAAATGAGTAACAAAAAATATTAGACATTATAGTAAAGGAGAGCAAAAATAAAGGACTCAGCCTTAATAGCAAAACGACAGAATTAATGGCAACAAGAAAGAAAAAGATACCACAATGCACAATAAAGACAAGTGGAACAATATTAAAACACATAAATAAATTTAAATATTTGGGAACAATGTTAACCTCAGATGCTAGAGGTACAACAGGTGAGATGCAAAATGGCTCAGGCAAAAGCAGCTTTCCAAAAAATGAGGAAGATTATGTGCAATCCATTTTTGACAATAGAAACAAGAAAAAGAGTTCTTAAATTTTATGTAGAGCCAGTCTTAACATTTGGATATGAATCATAGACAAAAGGACAACTGACAAGAAAATCACTGGAGTCTGTATAAATGTGGTTTTTACAGAAGAATGTTGAGAATACCATGGACAGCTGAGAAGAGTATTGACAATGTGCTGAAAGAGGCCAAAGCAAAAAGAGAGCTAATTTCCAATATTAGGAAGAAAAAATCATCATTTTTTGGCCATGTAACAGTTGGACACCTGGGAAAATCGAAGACAAAGAGATAGAGGGAAGCAAAGAATAAAGATACCAGACTAAGGTGGGTGGGTCATAAAAGAAGAATGGCAAACTTTTGTATTCCCAAACAAATATTGTATGGCGAATTTGAGAACAGAAAGAGACCAAAGGGCAGACCAATGCTAAGAGATAAGGATGTTTACAAGGCTTCTTTGAAGGAATTTTCTATCTGTGAAAGAAACTGGGAAAATCTGGCTGCAGATTATAGCACATGAAGAACAAAAATAAAAAATGGTGCAGCAACTTTTGAGGCAGTGCTGATATCAAATTCAGAAGACAAAAGACGCAGGAGAAAGGAGACAGGGCCAGGCACCACGAATACGTCTTGTTCATTCTGTGGCCGAATATGTCTATCCAATATTGGCTGATTCAGCCACGAGAGAAGCTGTTCAGCAAAAACAGCACCTAGCATAAGACATGAATATTTTTACCAAACTACTGACCGTCTGTCAAGATGCCAAAGGCCTTATTTACAAAAAAATTATTATTATTATTTTTATTTTATTTTTTTTGGGGGGTATGTGCAAGATAGAAAAGAAACTCTGACCCTAATAGGGTTAAAACTCATGTTTACCTTATATGGAGAATGACAATGGTTTCTTCTCCTATAATATATATATATATATGTATCATCAAGCACCAAGCCTGGCTTGAGTGTAGGTGTAATCATGTCTCTCCACAACTTCCGATCTCGATAGTTATTTATCATTTCTGTTGTTGACCTTCTGCCAAGCCATCCTCTTAAGCTGACTGGTATTTTTTCTCTTTGTCCCTCATTTTTTTCCAGTTGTTACAATATATTCCAGTTGTTCTCTTCTCATTACATGGCCAAAAATGATGATTTTTTATTCCTAATATTGGAAATTAGCTCTCTTTTTGCTTTGACCTCTTTCAGAACATTTTCATTACTCTTCTTAGCTGTCCATGGTATTCTCAACATTCTTCTGTAAAACCATATTTCTACAGACTCCAGTGATTTTCTTGTCTGTTGCCCTATTGTCCATGATTCACATCCACACTCTGCATAACATTTAAGACTCTTTTTCTTGTTTATATTGTCAAAAATGGATTGCACAGTATCTTCCTCATTTTTTTTTAAAGCTGCCTTTGCCTGAGCTATTCTGCATCTCACCTCAGTTGTACATCTACCATCTGAGGTTAACATATATATACATAGCATACTCTAATAATACCCACTATCACAATTAAAGTAGTTATATGTTACAGCCTGAAATAACTGTGTTAAACGCTTTCCATTAACAAAACAGCTCTCAATGTCATTCAGACCTAAATGTTTATTAAATTGTAAGAAAAGTGGTAAGTGAGGTGACAAGCAGAACAAAAGGTAGTGCCCTCTATATAAATGCCCCTTACATTTTCTTTCCTCCCCAACAGACACTTCGGACAGGTAGCGATAGTAGTCACCCTGCATTTTGAGATAGAAAACGAGGCTATCATGGTGGGCACAATCATCTTGAGCTTTCTGAATGAGAACCTGCCCAGCAAATCCTGAAATTAAGAGCAAAATGAAAACAATTAAACATTAACCAGATTAGCACCAACATACTTCTTTCCTTAAAGTATCATCTGCTGTCAGTCCAAGGACTCATCTTGCAGCTGCAAGTCTGATTATGTCTCTGTACTGTTCCTTACAACTCTCTCCATGATTAAAAACTTAAAGCCAGATATCCTAGTTAGGAAATTGTTCTAACTTTGTTCTCCTCATACTTTCCCTTCACCTTTTCCTAATGCAATTATTGAATACAAGGAAAGGCTGGCAGACACATTAATTCAAAGTTCCTTCTGCACTGGAACAGTGTCCTTAACAGATTTTCCTACCATGGTTAATCTATTGACCTTTCGAGCCGTAGCCAGCCCATAGGGCATAGACCCAGATACTCTTTCTCTTATCTAAATTTTTATTTGAGCAGTTTTCAATCCTTCTAAGATATTTTATCAAATCTCGCCATTTGTCTCTGTTCTGTGCAAGCAACTCTATCTCATTGAGGGAGCCGATTCCTGCTGCTCTTGCCTCTCTGATCAATGTTCTCAGTGTCTCTCTGGGTCGGCCTCTTTTCCTCTTACCTGTTGTTTCCCACATGAGGACTTGCTTTGTTATTCGGTTATTATCTCTCCTTATCACATGTCCAACATATGACCATCATCTTTTCTTGATTACTGAAGATATTAGTGGTTGATTGGCAATTTCTCTAATTTCTTCGTTTGTTTTGAATTCGTTCCGCGAATTATACCAAGTATTTTCCTTAGACATTTATTTTTAATACGTTCACTTTTGTTTCTATGTCTCTTGTTTTCTAGCTCTCACATGCACACATAAGGGTAGATATTACGTTTGATTTGAATAGTATAAGTTTTAGTCTAGTCTAACTTTGGTTAATAGTGTAGCTTATTTATTCAATAATTAGTCAGAATTTTAAAAAATGATATATATTATGATATTACTGGGAAAATGCCTACAGAAATGAACAGTGGGGTAGAAAAGTACGACCCCGAATATAAAATTTCCAGCCTATAGTGGAAAGCATCTGACCCCCGAATAAGTATTAAGATGATAGAACAGAAATATGGGAAATATCGTTGGCTGTTTTTTGAGGGGATGCCTAAGAGTCCTAATGAAAGAATACCAGCTTAGTGGCAACATGGTTAATGGACAGTAAGTACTAACCAGATCTCATCAACCATAGCCGACTGTGTCCAGAAAAAAAGAAGGCTAGCACACACTCAATATTTCACTGTTTCCACGTAGCACTTTCTCTTATAGAGGTTGGCTAATACTGCTAACAGTCACAACTCGAATACTATGATTCTTTCGCACCAACCCTATTCTCTGGATTTAACTCCATTTGACACTCTTCCCATATCTTCAAATGGAAATATTTTGACAGTTTTGTAGAAGTCATACTAGTAAAAGTAAACAGCCCCGTCACGCCAAGTGGCGTATAGGGAATATGGTGTTAGTGACCATAAATTTTACAGACCTTTGGCACATGATTTTTGGGGTAATGTGGACGGTATTACGCCCGTGCCGCTCTACTTTCCCAGAAAAAAATCCGATACTCATTAAAGGCTGGGTGAACCCAGAAGCCGTCGGTTGGGATCGAACCCTACCTCTTGTCCTTTGTGGTCCAGTTCACTAACCACTGAGCTATCGCGGCTCCCTTAGAAGTCATACTGCCATGTGATAACTAGTTTAGTTTGAACAAGATGATGCTCTATTCCCAAGGTCTTTTCAAGGTTAAGCAGAGATGGCACAGCCAGCATGTCAATTCACATGACAGCCATAAAGAAAAGGAATATACACTGAAAAATGTCAGCTCTCTATAAAATTTCCTCATAGTCAGGCTAAAGATTTATGATCAGTCCTTTGTAAGTGTCATCTGAACAATACTGATACTCACTTTGAGATCATACTAAAATGCCATATTTACATCTTCAATACTCATTTCCTCACTATTGTTCTTGTTTTGGATTTTAACCTTCTTTTTAGTTAGGCACAATTCATTTAACCTTAGATTATGTCTGCTAGGTTATATTAGACCACAATTACATTTAAAAAATTACATCTCTGTAAAGCCACTGCTGTGAAAACCACAGGAGTGGCACTGAAAAGTACCCCTGCCCAGACAGCTGGCTTATTATAAAGCAGAGGTACCCAGAATGAGAATCCAGGTGAAGAGATCAAGAGAAATGTTACCATTCACAAATAGTTTTTCAAGAACTTTAGTGTCCCAATGCCTGCTTTATCACTATACTTTTATGAGACAGTGAATCATGGACAGTTTGTGCAAAACGATAGAAGGCTAAATACATTCAATATGCAATGTCAGCATCGTATTCTTTATTATCATCTGGCAGAACAAAGTAACAAACATGGAGGACCTCATTCGCACAGGCCTCCTGACCATCTACACACTGCTCAAACAACGTAGATTACGTTGGCTTGACCACTTACACCGTATAAAAGATGGCCACATATCTAAAGAGGGGGCGCCCAAAACTCTGATTTATAGCCATGTGTAAATGTGACATGAAGACTCTGAACATAACCTTGCAGCCTGGGAAGAAACAGCTGCAGACCACAATCTTTGGAACACACCATTCCAACTCAAGCAAGAAGCAGACAGCTTTATAGAAGAAGAGAATAGCTGCGAAAGAAAAAAATAGCATTTCCTAGGGCCACTGGAAAATTCATAGTCAACTATGACTGATGGTGGCAATTAATTAATAACTGTCCCAAAGCAAAAGCATGATTATTTTTTTTTTCCAAAGCATACAATGAATACTGTAGACAACTTGATTGTAGTGAATCATACATTTATGATTTTTTTCATCAACTTTTTTGACAATATTAATTTTGTATCAAAAATAAAAATGCAAAAATTAAACTAATTTAAAAATCAGTCATTATAAACCAGCAGGATTCATTGCACCAAAAAGTATCTCAAATAGTTTAGTTACAATAATTAATAGTAGTTTACTATATACTCATATAACAAAATTTGTGAAATAATGAATTAAATATTACAATATTTTACTTCTGCAAGCCTCAAAATAGCACAGTATTTCTGTGTACGTGTTATTGTGATATTTTAAAATACATCCTCCTACATCTTATGATATTGAAAAACGTATCACTTTCCACTTTGTTGCTTGTGTTTTTTTATAAAAGTGACATTTGAGCTGTATTCTTGCAACAATGTTGCAGCATCTTAAAATGATCTATCCAAAGTCTGGTACATTCCACTCATCATTCCACTTTTTACTGTATGATTATGGAGATGGTTTCAATTTGTGCCAGCAGAAACAATCAACTTTTTACTGTATGATTATGGAGATGGTTTCAATTTGTGCCACCAGAAACAATCAACTTTTTACTGTATGATTATGGAGATGGTTTCAATTTTTGCCGCCAGAAACAACAAGTACAATTTTAAACCAAAGAAGTATACATTTATGTGTGCATTGAAAGAATGATATTTTAATAGAATAATGTTTGAAATAAATAAATAAAAAAATTGAAGAATGATGAGATTTGAGAGTTTCAGGGATAAAATAGTATTCAATATAATAGAGATGCAGCACATGCATTTTATATTTCTGGGAAGATGCAAATGAGCAAAATGCAAACTACAAAAGTATCAGTGTGACAACTGAGAAAAGTATAACATCATACATACACAACTTTTACTGTTTCATGTTTTAATAGTTATTTCAGTAAAGTAAAGTTGAACACACATATTTTCTTCTTCCCAAGGTTAAGTAATCAGATTTACTGCAGTCCTTCAGTCCAGCTTTAATAAAACATGATAATTAATAATTCTTCTCTTTTTAGTGACAGGTCTACTACTTGTACTTGGTGGATTTACTTCTAAATTAATTCTCTCACACTGTCAAGTAATTTTAAAATATCATTTGCATTGATGTACACTACACACTCACTATTTTAGTATTCAAATGTACACACCTATGATAATGATGTTTCTTTTGTTGTTTCTCCACTCTTGAGAAACTTAGAAACGAAACCAATTAGAAAATACACACACTGACTCTCCTGGAGTCTCCTAATCTGCTAATTACTAATAGTAATTAATAATACAGGAATGTTTCATTTATGGTTATTCTATCTGACCTGATTACCCTAAATACTAACACTAACTAATCATGCACATGATTTATAATTTATAACTAAGCTTCTGAATCCTCATTACATTACCTTTACTACTATTATTATCTTCCTGAATAAAACTCCTAACTCAATTGCACTAGTTGGCAACAACTGCACTAGTACTGCACTAGTGACTTAATCATTGCATGAATTGAATCATCATCATCATTTTCATGATTGATTGATATCATAATAAATGTGGTCTTTCATTTCTATCTAACAAATTATGAAATTAGAAACAGTAACAGCACAGAGAAGACAGACAATAATTTTAAATTAACTATTACAATAATAAAATAAATTCTATTTGTTATTATTTATTATAATATAAATAAATAATTACAAATAGAATTTATTTATAATTATTTATTGTTTTATCATATAACACATCAAATCATCATAATGTTTAAATTATTATAATCATATTCAATAAAATTATTCATATTGATTGGATTATTGGAAATCAATGTTTTTTTTCTGCAGGCCATGTTTTTGTGATTGACGGAAAAGTACATTCTTTATACTTTACTCATTGGATTCTAAAAATCAATCAAATTAGTACACTCACACTGTCTCTAAAGTCTCTTAGTCTCTCAGTTTATCATAGTGTAGTTAGTGTATGTAATGTTCTGATGAGTGTTTGTAATGTTCACTAACTTTGACTAACCATATGATATACAGTAATACACTACAGATATGTCATGGTTACCATGTGATAATTACTGCTATTTAAATTATATGAATTAATAAATCTTAACTTATTAAAAATGCACCACAGATCAGCGTAGCGTACTATAACTATTCATGACTGCACAATGAATGAATCTACCACACAAGTCAAGACACTAGTCAAGACACTTAGACAGTGTCTTGACATGATCTGCACGCTTCTGTGTTAATTATCATATTAGAGGGAGGCTGCACACAAATCACAAATCAAAATAACAATTGTTACAATGAACAAAACAATTGGTACCGTAAAACTTACCAAAACGTCATTGCATATCCCTTTCAGTTCTTCTTCTATAATCTGACGGTAAGTCTTTGCCAACTGCGCCTTAGGCTCACTTCCTTCTGTTTTAGACTCTATGCTTGAAACAACTCTCCATGCCGATCTGCGAGCACCAACGACATTCTTGTAGGCACAGACAGTAGGTTCCGTTCCTCATTGTCAAGAGGCGCTCCAGATGGCTCGGAGTAAACGTGATTAACGCATTTCTTCATGGCTTCTGCCATATCATCATACCTTTCAGCTTGCTCTGCAAGCTTTGCACTATGCACATATTGTTCCTTGGTAGTAAAGTTACTCATATTTAAAGTCTAAAATTTATTTGAGCAGACCGCAGTTCTGCTGGAATGAAACTGAAATGTTCCAAGATGGCGTTGGACTTGCTCTACTTTTGGATATTACTCACATAATTCTGCATCAGCAATGATATGTTAAGAGTTAGAATGCATTAAAATAATTTATTTTACTACACAATTTAAGATTATTGCTTTGCAGCTTTATTTAATAATACCAATTTCTTGTGTAAATATACTATCATAAAATAGAATTATTTTTAAACGGGTAACTGCACTTCCGTAAAATTTCCAAACGTGAATATGTATTACTCCGCGGTACAGGGAATGCGAAATCCTAAGGCTTGACGTCATTATTTCTATGGTAACCACTGAAAGTAAATTATTACCAAATATTATTTTACTCATCACTTTTTAGTTGCATAAAACAAAGAAGTATAATTAACAATATCATTTTGCCTGAATTTATAAATTGATATTTTGTAATTGAAGGGTAACTCATTTCGTGAAAGAAAATGCACTGCAAGACTTTTGTACAATTTATTATGTGGGTGAATTTTTTCTATTCTTATTATATATTTTTTTTATTATTATCATTATTTTAGAAATAATCATAATATTCCGCATTTTCTACCCACGTCTCCGGAAGAAGAAAAAACAGTATCAAGGCTGACATTCTTGGTGGCCCTAGAGATTTTTCTTCTTATGAGATATCCGATGACATCCTCTTTATCGTCCGCACTTCCAAGGACTTTAGTGAGCGTGATGTTTAGAATGTTGTATTTTATTGTACGTTTTGTGTATTTAGTATATTTAATTATACAGGGTAACCGAATCACTTAAACAGACATCTGCCTTCATAAGATCATGTTTCGATATTCCAATTGTTTACGATGAATGATGATATCGTATGACAGGGAACAGTTGGCTGTGTTCACTTTCTGCGCGGTTTCTCCTTATGTCTTTTGGCGTGTGCTGAGACTGCTACGATGGGGACTACAGTTACCATTCTTTGTTTGGAAGATGAGATATTAATTCAGTTGATTACGCTGGCACGGGCGGTTGAGCAATTATGGATTTTAATTCGTTTGCAATGATACCGGGGCCTTCCATAACCAAATAACCAAATCTTTGTGTGTGTCTGTGTTTAGTCATATCTCATATCTTAGTGTGTATCTGTGTTAGTCATGTGTCATATCTTTGTGCGTGCATGTCCGTGTTAGTCATATCTCATATCTTTGTGTGCATGACTATGTTAGTCACATCTCATACCTTTGTGTGTACACGTCTATGTTAGTCATGTCTCATATATTTGTGTGTATGTCTACGTTAGTCACATCTCCTATCTTTGTGAGTGCATGTTTATGTTAGTCATGTCTCATATCCTTGTGTATTTGTTTTTAGACATATCTCATATCTTAGTGTGTATCTGTGTTAGTCATATCTCATATTTAAGAGTGTGTCTGTGTTAGTCACATCTCATATCTTAGTGTGTGTGTCTGTGCTAGTCATATCTCATATTTTGGTGTGTGTGTCAGTGTTAGTCATGCCTCATATCGTTGTGTGTATGTCGGTCTTAGTCACATCTCATATCTTTGTGTGTGCATGTCTGTGTTAGTCACCTCTAGTGACTCGGGCAGATGGTGCTCATAAACCTGGGAGGGCCGACCATCTAAGGGCAGAATCCCCCTACAGAAAAGACAATCTGCTGCCTTGCAGGAAGATTAGGGACAATCCGAGGGTAAGGCTCATTAGGGACCAAGGCTAAGGAAAGCAAACCTGAATAAAATGCTGGCTGAAATCGGATGTACTGGGCCACTGGCGCAGAACACAGTGCAACGTTTTAACAGGTATTCAATTAGAGTGGATCTAACAGACTCTAATTATGATGTTCTGTCTGTGGGGTCGATCAATTCACTTAAACAGACAGCTGTCTTCATGTGAGAGTCTGGAATCCTACTCTCATTGAGTCCTGATTGCAGAGAGAGAGAGAGAGATAAGAGAGTCCGGAGACTTAGTCTGAATGAGCCATGATAGCAAAAGAAGAAGTATATTGTAAAGTGTTGTCGCTAGTCAAAAAGTGTAATTTACAGCAAGCTGTGATATTTTGTGTCTCTCAATAGTACATTGGAGGGAGCTCTTAAAAACATCAGAAAGAAGCAATCAACATTTTTTGGGCACATCATGAGAAGATGAAAGTTGGAATACTTGGTTACAGCTGGCAAATAAAAGGAAGAGAGATCGCGGACGACAAAGAGAGAAAATACTGGATAGCTTGGTGTCATGGCATGGAAAACAGTCAACAACAGAACTCATACGATGCACTGTAGATAGAAGATTGTGGAAGGACAAGATCGCCAACGCCAACCGGTACGGCACATGATGATGATGAATAGTACATTGGATTTTAGCAAGGCCTACACCGTTGCCTTCCTTCTTAACTCCCTACTTGTTTTACCAAGCTTCTTAGTCTGTGACTGTGACATTTCCAAGTGAAAATTACGTCGCATTATTACTTAAATTTAAGGTATATAGCTAAAGCATCCAATCCGTGTCTGGCTGTCTGTCTGCCTGTCTGTCTGTCTGTCTGTCTGTCTGTCCGGTCGTCCGTCCGTCTGTCTGTCTGTCGGTCTGTCTGTCTATCTATCTATTGACCTTTCGAGCCGTGGTCGGCCCATATGGCATAAACTCGGATACTCTCTCTCTCTCTCTCTCTCTCTCTCTCTCTCTCTCTCTCTTTCTTCTTCTAAATTTTCTTTCCAGAAGTTGCAGTCCTTGCAACAACAACAAAAATCAAATCCCGCCATTTGTCTTTGATATGTGCAAGCATCTCAATCTCATTGAGGAAGCCGATTCCTGCTGCCTTTGCCTCTTTAATCAATGATCCTTTCAGTGTCTCTCTTGGTCGGCCTCTTTTTCTCCTACCTGTTTTTTTCCCTGTTGCATCCAATTACCCTGATCATCTCTACGGGTTATGTGTCATACCATACCCTCAACCACTGCAAAAGTGGAAACAATAAACAGAAACAAACTTTATTTTGAGACATAACATTTCATTTATCGTATAAAATCTATTGGGTTATACTGGTGCACGATGATAGTGTCAGATTGTATCGATCTTGTGCGAAGTCGTCAGAATTGGCTCATACGCGAGTCCTGCAAACATCTCACTGTCTTGTCCCCCATAGTATGGCCATTCTTTGCAGCAAATTGTGAGTGTGAACCTACACTACCAACCTCAGCCTCCACTCTTTCTGTCTTGCCATGGCCTCTCTTGTTCCCATGAAATCGGGTCTCACGACAGTTCTGACTGCATTAGACTACTCTATTTTTGTTCAAGATACAACCAACACCATCGCTATGTCTGTCACCACTGGTCCGTTTATTCGTTGACAGTACCTAGTGGGCAACAATAAAAGAGTTCTTAAATGTTTTGTGGAGCCAGTCTTAACATATAGATGTGAACCATGGGCAATAGGACAAAGACAAACAAAAAATCAATGGAGCCTGTAGAAATATAGTTTTACAGAAGAATGTTGGAAATACCATGGACAGCTAAGAAGAGTAATGAAAATGTTCTGAAAGAGGTCAAAGCAAAAAGATAGCTAATTTCCAATATTAGGGAGAAACAATCATCATTTTTTGGCCATGTAATGAGAAGAGTACAGCTGGAATATATTGTAACAACTGGAAAAATTGAGGGACGAAGAGATAGAGGGAAGCAAAGAGAAAAATACCAGACAGCTCAATTAAGAGAATGGCTTGGCAGAAGGTCAAGAGCAGAAATGATAAATAACTGTCGAGATCGAAAGTTGTGGAGAGACATGATCACCTACTCCAGCAGGCCCGGTACTTGATGATGATGATGACCTAGTGGGCAGCTCGAATTATTTATGTTTTCGTAGTATCCCCTGCCCGTTTCTAGTCTTTAGTTTGGACTGGCGTCACAGCAGTCGGAATATTCCCATATCCGTTCTGCCCAACTTTCAGCAACCATCAAAGTGTTCGTCCACTGCTTTTTTCAGCCCTGCGTTGATTGAACGTGTTGCATTATTATCCGCTGAGGATGTCTTTTTCTGCTTCCCCCCTTCGTGGCGCCGCGTTCCACCACCCTTTTGACATGTTAGTTATCCTCAGATTCGTTGTCGGTTTCACATGAGAGGTGTTCTTCTAAAACGCTTGCAATATCATGCATGTCCATTTTTAATGTCACTCCGCGATTGCAGTCAACCTGTCCGCTATCTCACCTCATCTGGCCTTTCGATCCAACACATCTCACATCTATGGTAGTGGGTTTCTATTTCACCTCGATTCCTACTCGCTTCAGCGTGCTAATCTTGTTGTCCAGAGCTACAACTGGAATGTGGAGTAGGATCTTGGTCAGCTCTAGTCACTTAATCTGACTGAGATATGCACTACTGACAGCATTCAGCCCTTGCACTGTATGAGTTTTGAAGATCTTTTGAAGTGTACTCCAGTTTCCCAACATAATACCGTAATGTAATATTCATTTATTTTTCTCGTGAAGACGACACATATGGCGGAAGCCATAGTTCTTGACGATTGTTCCGAGTTCTTGCAGTCTTGGTTGTTTCTTTGTTCCATGGCTGAACTTTCCCTGATGATTTTTTTTCTGCGTAGTGATTGGCTTGGTCTTTCTTATTTTCTTTTACCAGATGGTTTCCACATGATGCCTGATATAGAAGGTTTTCTTCATTTATTTTCAACATGTAACCGAGGCATTCCCAACGCCTTCGTCTTATAAAGCTCGAAACGTATTCTTGTTTAGATTTGTCTCTTTATCTGTTCTTTTGAAATGTAAATGTAATGCAATATTGCGCGGAGATAAATACTGCGAGAGAAATGTAATTTGTCAGGGCCAGTATAAGGCGTTTTCTTCTTCTTCTGCGATCATGGCTCATTCAGACTAGGATTCCGGACTCTCTTATGAAGGCAGCTGTCTGTTTAAATGATTCGGTTGCCCCGTATAGTTTCTCTTCCAGGGAGGTGAGTGTGGACCACATTGTCCTTCTCAGGTCTGTGTACTGGGGGCAATCCTGTAGAACATGTTTTGTTGTCATGTTATCCAGTGTACAGTGCCATTGGTTGGTAAACCTATTTTGAGTTTGTTGAACATGTGGTTTCTCATTCTATTGTGGTCAGTGCGTAGACGAAGTATGATGACTTGATCCCTCCTTGATAGTTGTATGTACTTGTCCCGCTCGTTATACTTTGGGTGTTCTCGTTTCCATTTTTCATGGAACTGGCCTTTGATGATGGATTTGGCTTCGTCGTAGCTGACCAGATGGTTCTCTTATGATAATCTCCCTCCCTCTTTAGCTAATTTGTCTGTGCGTTCGTCCATTCTGGTTTTGTGTTCTGTCAATTTTGGTAAGCTGTGTTTTGGAAGCCCAGGCTGTGACTCCATACTCTAGGACTGGTCTTACTCTTCCTACGTATAGTCGTTTCAAGATATTGCTGTCTTCTCCCCAGTCCGTAAATAAGGCGTTTTTGATAAAGTACGTCACTTAGTGAACTGTTTTTGGCAAGGGGTCACTTTAACATTAAGATGCTAATTACATGATTGGACAACAGTGTATCTTTCTATTAATGTCATTACCGTCTGTTAATCACCGTCTTCATCACTTAATGTCACCATCTTCTTTCGGCGGAATGCGTGTCTTGTTTTGAAATTTTATATTTGGATTATGAAAAGTGATTTATTTTCAAATGTTTTCTTCCAAACCAAGTACTTTTAAATTCTAATTCCATTTGTTTACGATGAATGATGATATCGTATGACAGGGAACAGTTGGCTGTGTTCATTTTCTGTGCGGTTTCGCCGTATGTCTATTGTCGTGTGCTGAGACTGCTATGATGAGAACTACAGCTACCTTTCTTTGTTTGGGAGATGAGTTAGTAATTCGGATGATTCCACTGGCACGGGCGGTTGAGCAATTATGGATTTTAATTCGTTTGTAGTGATACCGGGGCCTTCCATAACCAAAGAACCAAGAACTTTTCTTTTTTTAAATCACCACCTGCAGCCTTTTTCTGTGAAATGCGGCTGCCATTAATAATCATTTCCTGTCTTCTTGTGTGTCCATCTTGTCGATAGCACTACGTACGTCCTTCTCAATTACAGACAGTTTATAGATGATTGTTGAGAACGCTACCAGTACTATCTGCCTCTGCAGTAAGAATGTGGATGTGCTTAGTATTGACCTGACCAGGGGATGAAGGTGTGTCTTCTACTTCTTCTTCTTCTTCTTCTTCTTATTATTATTATTATTATTATTATTATTCTATTACTACCACAACTGCTACTGTTATTACTTCTTCGTCTACTACTGTAACTACTACTACTTCTTCTGGCACTACTACTACTTCTTCTTCTACTACTACTACTACTACTACTACTACTACTACTACTTCTTCTTCTTCTATTACTTCTACTACTGTTATTACTTCTTCTACTACTACTGTAACTACTACTACTACTTCATCCTCTTCTTCCTCTACTACTTATACCACCACTACTTCTGGTCCTACTGCTTTCGCCCTTTAATTACTACTACTACTCCTAGTACTACTACTACTAGTACTACTACTACTACTACTACTACTACTAGTACTACTACTACTAGTACTACTACTACTACTACTAGTACTACTACTACTACTACTATTACTACTACTACCACTACAACTACTTCTACTTCTACTTCTGGTCCAAAGCTTTCGCCCTTCTACAACAACAACAACTACAACTACTACTACTACTACTACTACTCCTACTACTACTACTACCACTACAACTACTTCTGGTCCAACTGCTTTCGCCCTTTAATTACTACTACTACTTCCTCCACTACTTCCTATTCTACTACTACTACTACTACTACTACTACTAATACTACTACTACTACTGCTGCTGCTGCTGCTGCTGCTGCTGCTACTACTACTACCACTACTACTACTAATTCTGCTTCTACTTCTGGTCCAACTAATTCGCCCTACTATTACTACTACTAATACTACTACTACTACTACTGCTGCTGCTGCTGCTGCTGCTGCTACTACTACTTTTCGTACTACAACTACTACTTCTTTCGCCATTCTACTACTACTCTTCGTAGTCCACATTTAAAAACACGCTTCTTTGGCCCATGGATAGGCCATCATATACAGAGAACATATGGCCGGAAGGTTAAAAGCTGGATATTATGCCATCTGTACCTGTGGACAATCTCTAGGAAGTAAAAAGCACATATACTTCTACAATGAAATTGTCACCGTTACAATTCAGATGTGCACACACAGATTCAGGTCAACACAAACTCGCTAGAAATGCAAACTCTCTGAGCTTGTTGGCTGACCTAGAAATCACGTGTCAATCAATAAACAGTCTAAATAAGTGTCTAGCTACCCCGAAACAGGAGAACGTCAAAGAAGAAGAAACAAAGGACGCTAAATGAAGTAAATGCGTCGTTTATTGCTTATTTTACCCAAAACAGCCGAATTCTATCTATCTTTTCGTTCGCCTGAAGTATTGTCTATTTCTGCTTTGTTGTTTCTTGTATAAATTGAACTGTTGTTTTTTTTTAATTTGTGTAGTGGCACATATATATTTGCATGCAGTGTTGTACAGGGTGTTTCTAAAGTCGCAGTGCAGTGAATTTATACTCTCGGAAGAAAAAACGTCACGTTACACAAATTGTGAAATAAATGGTATTATTCAAATATACTTGACTGCTATCGGCGAGCTTATAATGCGTAATGTTGGTATTAACACAATAAAGTTGTGTTAACACCATTGTAAGCCAGATCTATCATGTAGCAGTGATGATTAAATGAACACGTAAATGGTGCTTGAACTATTACGTCATACATAGATAAAATTTAGGTGCGTAATTATTTCAACAACAAAAAATGCACAGTCATTAAAGAGACACCCTATATCTATAGATCAATGGGTTTTCCTCCGTCTAGTATATTCAATAGTCTTGAAGTATGCGCTGCGGGAAAGGGGGGGGGGAGGAGAGAGGTTTGTCTACGTGTAGAAGTGCTTGAGGTGCCAATCTTGAGTTTTGTATACATGACCCGACTTAAGGAAGGTAATTTAAAAAAAAAAAAAAAAAAAGATATACCCGATTTCTTGAAGGCAATTTTTTTTTCTTAAGAAACTGATTCACTCGACTTAAGGAAGGAAATTTTTATGAAACTGATTCACTCAACTTAAGGAATGCAATTTTTGTGAAACTGATTCACTCAACTTAAGAATGCAATTTTTATGAAACTGATTCACTCAACTTAAGGAATGCAATTTTTGTGAAACTGATTCACTCAACTTAAGGAATGCAATTTTTGTGAAACTGATTCACTCAACTTAAGGAATGCAATTTTTGTGAAACTGATTCACTCAACTTAAGGAATGCAATTTTTGTGAAACTGATTCACTCGACTTACGGAAGACAATTTTTATTAAACTGATTCACTCGACTTAAGGAGGCAATTTTTCAGAAACTTATACAGCCGACTTAAGGAAGACAGTTTTTTTTTTTTTTAAAGAAACTGATTGCAATTCTTTGGACAAAGACGTCACCCAGCAACTGAGCTGAGCGCGATCAGCGCCCTACAGCTGACTACATACCTCAGGATCAACGACCTACAGCTGACAACATACCTCAGGATCAGCGACCTACAGCTGACTACATACCTCAGGATCAGCGACCTACAGCTGACTACATACCTCAGGATCAGCGACCTACAGCTGACTACATACCTCAGGATCAGCGACCTACAGCTGACTACATACCTCAGGATCAGCGCCCTACAGCTGACTACATACCTCAGGATCAGCGACCTACAGCTGACTACATACCTCAGGATCAGCGACCTACAGCTGACTACATACCTCAGGATCAGCGACCTACAGCTGACTACATACCTCAGATCAGTGCCCTACAGCTGACTACACACCTCAGGATCAACGACCTACAGCTGACTACATACCTCAGGATCAGCGACCTACAGCTGACTACATACCTCAGGATCAGTGCCCTACAGCTGACTACACACCTCAGGATCAACGACCTACAGCTGACTACATACCTCAGGATCAGCGACCTACAGCTGACTACACACCTCAGGATCAACGACCTACAGCTGACTACATACCTCAGGATCAACGACCTACAGCTGACTACATACCTCAGGATCAGCGACCTACAGCTGACTACATACCTCAGGATCAGCGGCATACAGCTGACTACATACCCCAGGATCAGCGAACAAGAGAACTGATCAATACTCTGCTCCACCTACCAGAAGTGCGTCTGGAACAGACTATCCAGTTTGGCCAAACGAGTAGAGATCGAAGAAGGAAAGCAAACCGTTAGACGAAAATGTTATGTTAAAGTCGGAAGTGTTGGGCCAACAGGCACAAATATCACTGCTTAGCTGCAACAACACAACGCATCTGCGCCCACGTACAGAAGTCCATTTAAGTGCGAATGATGAAGAGGACTACTCAGTCTTTTTTCTTTTTTTGGGTGAACACAAGAATTTCTTTTTTTCGTTCGCCAGCTTTGACCTCTGACGAAGTCAACTAGAGACTAGGACCTGCATTTTGCGTACTAATCCTTTTTTTCCCGGGCAGCCGTGTGCACAGGGGTCCCTCGCCGCACACGCAGATAACTTCGACTTCAGAGGTACTCATATTTTTTTCCGTCGATGAGTAAATTGACATTTCAAGCGGGGCCTCGCTGCTGAGACCAGGGGTGGTTGCCGCAGAGAGAAATGGTAAATAAAAATCCCAACCGGTGTAGTCGGGGATTTGAACCCACAACCTCTCTGCCTCAAGGCCGGTGAACACAAGAGATGAATGAAGGATTGCCTCTTCTCTTCGATCATTACTCGCTTCGCCAGATTGATTAGTCTTTTTTCTAGCACACCACGGGGGGGGGGGGAGTGTAGCAGACTTTTTTGGTTCACTAATCCTGATGCAAACAGTCAACTATGAGTCTTCCTTTTTTTCATCCCAAGTACTTTTTGCCTTTCTGGGCTCACGTAGTGTTACATTTTGATCTGTATATTGATTGCTTAGAGATGTGCCATTTATTCGCTTTTTCTCACCCCTACCCCCACCCCCAAAAACCCCCATCGATTGTCATATCCTCCGTAGTCATGCTTCGCTACGTTGTAACCATGCCATTGCTATTATCCTTGTTTTTTTTTTTATTTATTTCCTTTTTTTCATCCTTACCGCCAACTTTACAGTTATAACAGCTTCGTATTTGTACCTTCACTCCTTGCTTGGCCAAGCAGAGTTAGCATCAATATTTTCGAACAGATTGGATTCCTTCAGTCCTGTCCTTCCTGTCGTTTCCCCGATGATTAATAAAGGGATTGATGTCCACTAACCATTCGTCATTAGAAAGACCTTAAGTGGGTGTAGATACGTTGTAGTATAGTTTGCAGTAGAACTGTGATATTTTCGCCTTTCGGCCCAACACATCCGACTTCACGATGTTATTTTTGAAAACCGGGTTGTCTTCTCACTTCAATCCCTCTTCCCTTGGACGGACTAGAAATTGTATTCCTGTTTCTGGCCCTATGCTGAAAACGTCACGCTAGTTTGTGGTTTCCCACGAATTTTCTCTCAGTCCGCAGACCTAAGTAATTCTGTAGTTGGCTCTGGCTCAACAGCCCTGATGGACACCCACCCTAGGAGAGGAAAAGCTCCTACGTCAAAGCAAGATCCAGCCTGCCGAAGACGGAGTGTATCAGCCACAGTGCAGGTTTAGGGAAAAAAATCAATACACACACCGACCTTGTGATCAGCTTATGTTGTATCATGACGATGTTCTTACTCCTCCATCATGAAACAGGGTAGAGTATTCGAACATACTCGAAGACGATATATGGGCGCATTACTTTCCGCCCGCGGGCTCAGAAAAGGTCGATGATCCGTTACGTTCTTGACAGATCTTGAAGCAACAAGATCGTAGTAGACTTACGCGGTTTTCATGTTGTTATTCAGAATAGATCAACTACACCCTTCCCGGCAGTATAGAGTTGGCGTCTGATCTGTGCGCTGATGGCAGAGCTAAGATTTTCTTCAGCAGTTCGATAACGTTAACTTCAGTCCTCTTTTCGTATAGTTTCAGAACGGCCTTATTTGATAACCAATAATAATGGACCAATAGTAGTAATAACCAAGAGACAGAGATAGATGTAAGGTGTAACAAAGCATGCCAAGTTATAGGCCAAGTATCAACACTATTGAAAAACAAAGCAATAACTACGGAAGCAAAAAGGGCAATATACAAATCAGTTTTTCTACCAACTCTGTGCTATCAGTGCCAGAATTGGACGCTGGACTCTAGAACAATAAGAAAGATAACGACCACCGAAATGAAATGTGTCAGAAGAATGACAGGAAACAGCTTAAGGGACAGAGTAAGAAACACCGACCTGAGGAAGAAACTCGAAATTGAACCAGCCATCGAATACATAAAGAAACAACAGATAAATTGGACCGGCCACATAACAAGACAAAAAGAACTAACAATGACTCAAAGAGCCTTAAATAAAAGCTACGAAAACGCCAGATTAAGAGGAAGACCGAGAAAGAGATGGATAAATGGAATACTAGAGTCACTAGGAGGAATAACATCAGAAGAGGCCAACAGAAGAGCAAAGAATCGCAGATTGTTTCTCCCCTCGACGCCAACGGCAGCAGAGGAAGGATAGAAGAAGAAGGAGTAATAATGGATTCTCATTTGCGGAGATTTTTTATTTTTATTTTCACTCTCCTCCGTTTCTACCATCAGCAGAATCACAGCGTAATAAAGGCGTTGGGTGAATCGTAAAGATCCGCTGACAATATAAGTAAATTTGGCGACGATCGTGTATCAACGTTTACGGCGTCGGCGGACGGAAAGTATTGCACCTACATATCGTCTTAGAGTATATTAAAGTAGCTAGTAGGACACTGAAATTCAGTCAGCTCAAGTTCATATTGTGAACTTCAATCGATGATCTGCGGGATCTTGACAAACAAATATTTTGCATTATTTTCTGGGGAAAAAAATATTCATCGAAGAGTTGCTCAACAGTGGTCACGGAATAACTTATGTTGCATTAACATCGTGTCTGTATCTTAGGGATTGGGTAACCTGTACCCGAGACAGCTGCTCAGCAAAGCAATCCAGAACTTTCTGTCATGTGGATCGGCGCTTTCCTGAGTCAGATTGAACAGGTACATAGCGATGACGACGTATATAAACACCGTCTGGCAAAGGAAAACAATTTCTGGTCGGAAAAGTAATTTACCACAATATATCTACAGCGATCCTCTCTTCCCACGTATCCCTCCTTCTGACTCTTGTTCAAGTGGTTGCAGTACTGGATCTTCCACGTTTTTCTCTACTGCCACCTCAACTTCAGTCGTTGTAACTTAATGTGTGCTTGGCGGATATCCAGGTGTTGAATGACGAATTATACCCGGACGATTTGACTAAGCAAAGAAATTAAAATCAGAATAGCTAAAGCAGCAATGTCTTTCAGAAGCCTTGAATAGTTGTGGTTATTAAAACTCATCAGCACAAACACAAAACTTAGACTATTCAAATCAAATGTACTATCAACCCTTGCGTATGCGTGTGAACGCTGGAAAACAACAAGGGATACAGAAATAAAGTTGAACGCATTCGAAAATAAACATCTAAGGAAAATACTTGGTATAGCGTGGAATGAATTCAAAACAAACGAGGAAATTAGACAAATCACCAATCAACCACTAATATTTTCAGTAATAAAGAAAAGACGATGGTCATATGTTGGACATGTGATGAGAAGAGATAATAACCGAATAGCAAAGCAAGCCCTCATGTGGGAAACAACAGGTAAGAGGAAAAGAGGAAGACCCACAGAGACACTGAGAAGAATATTGATTAGAGAGGCAAGAGCAGCAGGAATCGGCTCCCTCAATGAGATAGAGCTGCTTGCACAGAACAGAGACAAATGACGAGATTTGATAAAATATCTTTAAAAGAATTGAAAACTGCTAGATCAAAAATTCAGATAAGAGAAGGAGTATCTTGGTCTACGCCCTATGGGCCGGCTACGGCTCGAAAGGTCAATAGATAGATAGATTTGACTAAGTACTCTGTAGCTCCGCCCACATCTAATCGTTCTTCTGAGATACTTTCTATACGACACACCTTTTGTCTCCGATATTTTTTAGTTCCTCATTGTAAAACCAACCTTTCAGCTATTCATCTTCATCGTCCTTTAGAACATACATTGTAGGCGTGGTTTTCTTTTCACGAGAGACCGTAAACAATTTCACTGTCCACATGGACTCCATTTTTTAAAAATTGTGTCTGGCTATCCTAACTAGAACTCCCTCTTTAACACTAAACTGTGTTGTGTCTCTGACAGAGATATTCTATTAAGCAATGCGTTCAACACTTGTTGATTTTCTAAGTTAACCTGAACCGGTGCCATTTTAGTACTCGTATGAAACGAGCAATTGTATTTCTGATCAAGTGATCAGTAACGATAAAGCTTCAGTGAATCTCAGTTTATTAGTCTTTGTAAATTATTGTCACATTTTCTCTTTTAACGTGTTTTTTAAATCGTTCCACAACGGCTTTCTTTATATATTCAATCTCTGTAGTGTTGAGTTGACGTAACGCCACGAGTTGATGCGGGCAGGGTGCCCTTTTACTCATTGATGTGGCGGGTCGTATGGCTTTCTTGACATTCCCGGCTCTTACTGGAGAAGTAGGAGTTCATCTATCCCAGACTTTGCTGGGAAGCTACTAGTTCAGCCAGAGGCACTGCAATACTGAGTCTTCTATATCAGCAACAGTCACCACTACAGGGACAAACGGCGATTTTAGCTTCTGTTAGCCCCCCTGTTTTGCTGCAGACTGTTATCAGGGAAGACAACGATGAAGTAGAACTGCTAGTTCTTGGATAGCTGATGGTGCGCCGACCCTGCTTTTGCGACCGCAGGTCGCAGGCGCTTCTGCTCCCCAAATCTCTGTAGTGAAAAAATGCACATTGTCGTCCCTGAGATATTTGAGGAAGGTTTTTTTTGACGAATTGTGATCCTTTGTCCGTTTGAAAATGTATCGGTTTCCTAGTGGCAAAATTGTATTATCTGCCTCTGCAAAAGATTTGCTCGTTTTGGCCTGTATGGGAGTGACCTAGGCATATTTTCTGAACACACCAATGTACGTGACGAGATACGAGTGACCATCGTTGTACGATCTTAATTGTCTTAGATAGATCAGGTCAGCCTGATTTAGATAGCTCATACCACTCACACTGTAGAGCGCCTCTTAAACCTTCAACAGAGCGGTTTATGCAGCGTATACGTATCATAAAAACTCAGCCACTTTTTAATCTTATAAACTAGTTTTCTATTGCAAAGCACCCAGCGCACCGTAGGCACCCGGTCGCTTCGGATAGTAGTAACGACTTCTTAACATCGCATCTACTCTTTTGGTTTTGGCCATGGCTTCCACTTTGGTATCGGAATCTTACTTTTTCGTCGTTTCCTGAGTTTGTACGTCGCCGCATACTCTTTGTTACCAATCTTATACATCTGCTTAGCTACGTGAGTAATCTGAAACCCGTCTCGTGGGTTTTTAAAGAGTATTATATAGTGACTATTGAGACTTATCATTCTCTGCTCCTTATCTTTCCCAAACATGTTTTGTACAATATACATGACGCTCAGGTTCCGCTGGTGACTGCCTTTGGTCAATAGTTTCGTGACCCTATCTTCAGTTTCGTCCACAAATCGTCATGACCACCAGACGTCTCCTACCTTCTCGACATTGGTCAATGTCGGGAGACCCTTTCTTAAATTGATCACCCTTCATCGTCTCGTACATCAGTTGCCATTCACAACTTCCTCAGGGACGGGACTGGCCATCATTGACACATGTTCCAGACATTTTATAACAAAGGCGGTTTTTCCACAGCCAGTCGGACCTGCGATTAATGCGGTAAACGGATGTTTCCAGGTTAGATACATACCTACAACTGATGTGCTACATATTTATGATAGTGTTTTATAACTCATTGCACCTACTATAACACCACATACACACCAGAGAGGTCCGTCACAAACAAAAAAGAATGGAGACCCCTAAATAGTGATATTACACTATGTTGTATTGTCTTTTTGTTAGCCACAAAGAGAAACAGACCCCGTGTTAGTTTATCATATAACATTACTCATATGCTGACTTATCTCTATATTTACACAACGCCATCCACATGACTCACCTAATCTAACATTTTAAAAATAATATAAATTCATTATTCATACTCCACCCATTAGATACTTTCCTTTTCCTAACCCTCAACTCCATCTATGTGGTCAATACTCTTCAATATTATCACTTGCGCAGTGGACTAAAAACCTTCTCTAATACTCCGCGGATGCGAACTGAAAGAACGAAACTTACTATAAAAAAACTGAGTCCCTAAAACTGGATAGAGAACACTCTAATCTCCGCTCTGGATAGACCTTCATGTCTTGTAATAGACAATGCATCCTATCATAATGCGGTAGCACTAGAGAACAAAGTTCATAATTCTTCAAGCATAAAAGATCAAATCATCACATGGCTTATAAAAGAAAATGTTTCCTTTCAAAACACCCAGTTAAAACCAAAGTTGTTGCAACTTGTTAGACCAACTAAGAAGACAAAGTTATATCAATTTGATACAATAATTGCAAAGTATGGCCACACATCTCTTCGCCTCCCACCTTATCATTCGCACCTCAACCCAATAGAACTTGTGTGGGCTAAAGTCAAAGGGCAAGTTGCTACGCAGAACACGACGTTTAAAATTTGTGATGTTAAAGAATTGACGCGTGATGCCCTCTCAACGATAGACATTGAGTACTGGAGAAAATGTGACGACCATGTGCTCAGAGAAGAGGAACAATACTGGAGAAAATGTGACGACCATGTGCTCAGAGAAGAGGAACAATACTGGAGAAATGTGGTGACCATGTGCTCAGAGAAGAGGAACAATACTGGAGAAAATGTGACGACCATGTGCTCAGAGAAGAGGAACAATACTGGAGAAATGTGGTGACCATGTGCTCAGAGAAGAGGAACAATACTGGAGAAAATGTGGTGACCATGTGCTCAGAGAAGAGGAACAATACTGGAGAAAATGTGACGACCATGTGCTCAGAGAAGAGGAACAATACTGGAGAAAATGTGGTGACCATGTGCTCAGAGAAGAGGAACAATACTGGAGAAAATGTGACGACCATGTGCTCAGAGAAGAGGAACAATACTGGAGAAAATGTGACGACCATGTGCTCAGAGAAGAGGAACAATACTGGAGAAAATGTGACGACCATGTGCTCAGAGATGATGAACAATACTGGCAACGAGATGGATTACAGTTTGTCCAACCGATAACGATTGTTAACCTCTTAGAGACTTCTGATTCGAAATGACATATGTATGATATGCGCACAATTTTGTTGATGACAATCTTACTATTTGCTGACTATGTGTGTTTGATGTTCTGGTTGTTCCGCATATTTTGTTGATGACACACCTGCTATTTGGCGATTGAGTGTGTTTGATACTTTGGTCAAAGTTTACCTATCTCTATGACGAAGATATAAAATCAAATGAAAAATTGTGACCCGCTTCAATGTGATACGGATATGCCTTTGGCTTCCATTGTTAGAAAATTAACATCATCATCAAGTACCCGGTCTACTGGCGTAGGTGATCATGTCTCTCCACAACTTTTGATCTCGGCAGCTATTTATCATTTCTGTTCTTGACCTTCTGCCAAGCCATTCTCTTAAGCTGTCTGTTATTTGTTCTCTTTGCTTCCCTCTATCTCTTCGTCCCTCAATTTTTCCAGTTGTTACAATATATTCCAGCTGTTCTCTTCTCATTACATGGCCAAAAAATTATGATTGTTTCTTCCTAATATTGGAAATTAGCTCTCTTTTTGCTTTGACCTCTCTCATAACATAATTTAAAATTAACATAATTTACAGTAAAATCTAATGTTTAGGGCACGTGGTTTAATATTTCCCCAAAACTATATAACAAAAAACGATTTGTGCAAAATTCAGACTACCTTTGTACTTAAATGTTATAAAATCTGAAGGTCGGTGACAAAAATAAGCTTTCATGAAAAAGAATTACAGAAATTCAACAAACAGTTTCCAAGATAATTGATCAATCTGTGGGCACGAATAATTCTGAGCACCGTAGTAAACCGAACTGGACTACAAAGGGCAAGTGGTAGGGTTCGATCCCAACCGAAGTCTTCCGGGTTCACCCAACCTTAAATGGGTACCGGATTTTTTCTGGGAAAGTAAAGCAACACGGGCGTAATACCGACCAAATTACCCCAAAAAATCATGCTCCGAAGGTCTGTAAAATTTATGGTCACTAACACCATATTTCCTAAGCGCCACTTGGCTTAACGGGAGCCGCGATAGCTCAGTGGTTAGTGAACTGGACTACAAATGACAAGGGGTAGGGTTCGATCCCAACCGACGGCTTCCGGGTTCACCCAGCCTTAAATGGGTACCGGATTTTTTTTCTGGGAAAGTAAAGCGGCACGGGCGTAATACTGACCACATTACCCCAAAAATCATGTGCTGAAGGTCTGTAAAATATAGGGTCACTAACACCATATTTCCCTATACGCCCTTTCCCCCCCCCCCCCCCCCCCCTTTTTGGTTTTCCCGAAATTTGATCCTTTTTGCCCTCTTTACTGACCTGTCTTTGTCACGTGTTGCTTTCTATACACGTTCTCTGCGCTTTTAGTCATTTAGTCATTCCGACTGGTTTCAGCACGGATTACAGTTTTCCTGCTCCCTGCTCTGAGCTCAGCTAAGTACAATTTATTATACATTTTTCTCTCTCTTTTTCTATTTTATATATTTTGACGCCCATCATACCTCTCATCATGTAAAATTCATTTCTCTCTTTTCTTATTTTTGCATCCTACTTTCCTCGCCCTCCACTTTATCATCTAACATGTAGTAATTGTGCTTCACCGCTTGTTGTCGTTGTCCATGTATTCTGAAGAAGGCCACAGGCCGAAACGTCAGTATTGTGTTGTGTTCTTTATTTGTAAAGCTGTCACCATACCTTGGAGTGTTTAGCACACCCCACCATTGGCTCCTTCCCTATACGCCACTTGGCGTGACGGGGGTACTTACTTTTTTACTTTTACTTGGCTTAACGGAGCTCTTTACTTTTACTTGGCTTAACGGAGCTCTTTACTTTTACTTGGCTTAACGGAGCTCTTTACTTTTACCTACTACCATAGTAAACCATCCTGGGACAGATGGTTACTTTAACTGAAAGAAAGAAGAGGTTGCATGTCTTTTTGAACTTTTCCATAATTTCTGAAATTGTAATAAGATAAGCACATATATAGAACATCCAAAATATTAAATAATGTGCGGGGTCTCCCCTTTGTTCCTATACCGCCATTTTCAAATCCATTGGAGGCCTCGGTAGCCTAGTTGGGAAAACCACTCGACTGGGTTATTGACGTTCGGACAACCCGTGCTCGATTCCCGCTGGAAGCAGTGTGAGTTGTACTCGTGGTTGGAAAAAAAAAATACTCACTCGGTCGACCCATCGGCTGATAGAAATGGGTACCAGGGTAGTACTCTGGGAAGGTGATGAATGCCACCTAGCATCATGAGTTTCGATGCTTGAAGCGACACTATCAAGAAGTCTACGAACAGTTCTAGATAGGCGACCTAGCACATGGGGGTGAAAACTCGAGTTTTCAGACGTCGATTCACGTCTCGTAATTTACCTTCACCTTTAAAACCTGTGTTCAACCGTTTGCCTTTCGATGAGCCGCGATAGCTCAGTGGTTAGTGAACTGGACTACAAAGGACAAGAGGTAGGGTTCGATCCCAACCGACGGCTTCCGGGTTCACCCAGCCTTTAAGGGGTACCGGATTTTTTTATGGGAAAGTAAAGCGGCACGGGTGTAATACCGACCACATTACCCCAAAAATCATGTGCCGAAGGTCTGTAAAATTTATGGTCACCAACACCATATTGCCTATACGCCACTTGGCGTGACGGGACACTTTACTTTACTTATATATATATATATATATATATATATATATATATATATATATATATATATATACTTGCGTATAATATTCGTCGCTATGTACTGATAAAAGCATTTGCCGAAATATCAATCGTAGTATTCATCGCCTCTCTACAAGTACCGCTGCATGACACCGTTTTGTGTTTCTTTTACAAATTTGATAAGACAATTTCGATATAGAAATATTTATAACAACAGAATAGTGTACATTCAAAATGAATAATTCCCTGTAGGTATAGCATCTAAAGATATTCATTCAGTCTTTCATAGATGGCATTTCAATACAGGAACCTTGTCCTATAAGTGCTAAGATAGCACAAACAGTGATAATAAAAGCACACTTGCATGTTGTGTGCATGTAGGAGCGTCATATTATCTCTAAAACGTGGCGTTCGCTGTAAATAGGTACACACCAAGCACGCCCTTGAAAATTATCACTCCTGATTACTTCGTGTTCCAACGTAGATCATGGCTGTTTGACTGAATGATTAACAATTTAATGTTGTTGATATATCATATATTATCAGAAGGTGAATCGTGTGTCAGCACCAATACTAGATACAATCAGCGACGAACAGTTGACTACTTGCCAGGAACTATTTAACTTCTTGTCCTCCATTTGTAATGCCCCGAGTAATAGAATCGCAAGTAAGGTCACGTGTTTAGTAATCGATAGAGAAGAAACCCGATTCTCAAAATACCATTCTAGAGTGGATAGGTTGGGCCAACGGTACAAATATGATAGCTTGATTTAAATAACAGAACATATTTCATCATCATCAAGTACAGTGCCTGCTGACTTAGGTGATTATGTCTCTCCACAACTTTCGATCTCGACAGTTATTTATCATTTCTGTTGTTGACCTTGTGCCAAGCCATTCTCTTAAGCTGTCTGGCCTCTTTTCTCTTTGCTTCCCTCTATATCTTCGTCCCTCAATTTTCTCAATTGTCACAATATATTCCAGCTGTTCTCTAGAACATGTGTATGCACATTTAACGCCCGTTTAATGTTTGAAAGAATTAAATGTAGTGGTGTGCACGAAAAACATCTTGCAGATGCATTTGAAAAAAGCGCAGGAGTAAGGCAGAGATGCCTTCTCACTCCATTTCTCTTTCTGCTGGCCATGGATTGGATTATGAGAATAATCCAGAACAAAAGAAATGAAATCCAGTGGTTGCTGACCAAGGACTTGATGACGAAGACTTTGCTGATGACAAAGCTCTCATATCATATAATCATCAAGATAAGACCAAATTATGAGAATCAATTGCAGTTGACAATAACCGAATAGCAATAGGAGAAATATCTCTTCTAGATGGGAGTCGCCTCCACAGTGCAAGACGAACTCGATCGCATTTCTTCCTGGTGTGGGGTTTCAGGTGCCTTGGTTAATCCTAATAAAGCATCAGTTTCATGGTTCTCCCTTAACAATCATATCGTTAATACGACCACACCGGTAGTATGAATGGGAGCTGATGATGTGACCAGGGACAAGTTGATGGCATACCTCAGAATTAAGTTTGATCTTAGCCTGTGTTTTCGGGACCACGTCGACCATGTGATAACAAAATCCCGCAAAGGATTAGTCACATTGAAGGTCATGGCAGCTGCCAACATCGAGCAGAGGCTACTTACTCTTCTGTTCCAGGGATTAGTCCTCATACCAATCGAGTATGCCCTGGCCATTCTTACTGTCAGTACGACTCAAATTGATAGGCTGGAGAAAATACAAAATGAAGCCATGCGCATTATCCTGGGATGTACGAGGGACACTCCCTGTGTAGCAATGATGTATCTTCTTGACTTTCCAACCATGGATGACAGAATCAAGATCTGGAGAGCACGAGCATACCTGAAGATTAGTACAGATAAAGAGCATCCATTGCACCACGTGCTCAACACAGGGAAAGGTGCCAGACTAAAAAGAGGCAAATCATGGGTAGGCCGAGCAGAAGATGTCATCAAACAGGTCTGTGGGCTTACCAATATCAGCGTTGCTGAGGAGTGGATACCGGTGCCTGCGTCATTCAAGAGGACTTTCTCGTGAATTGTCACACTCGACAGGAAAAGTAGGGAACAGAACCCGGTCGTTGTTAATGCTGAGGTCAACGGTCTCATCTGCGATAACACCGATGCGAAAGATGCAGTCATCTATACAGACGGATCTGTAATATGGCAGAAAAGAAGTGCATGGACATTTACAGCACGCTCGGCAGGCAGAATAGTCAAGGAAGACAGTGGTGCATACGTCATGACCACGAGTAGCATGACAATGGAGGTGATGGCAGTGACCAAGGTATTCAAATGGTTAGAGTCACAAGACTACACCCACGCATGTATACTGAGTGATTCGATGAGCATGATAAAAAAAAAGTGGAGGCGGGCTCTGTACGCATGCAATGGGTAGAGTTGTTGCAGAAATCCAAAATACGTAAGGTCACCATTGTCTATGTCCCTGGATATGCGGGAGTACGGGGAAATGAAAGAGCGGACAGGTTGGCTAACTGCGCTGTCGTTGAGGACGGGCAACCAATGGATCGGGCGGACATCATCAATTCCCTCTGAGATGTGGGAAGAGTACAGGACTTCGACAAACACAGATCCACGTCACTTCTTCGGACGATGGAAATGGGAGTTAAGATGGGCACAGCCAGAAATGAGAAACTTAGTGGGCGTGTAAGAAGACTTATCAACCAACATAGAACTGGAGTCGTCAGTCGCTGGACACTGAGGGAATTCCTGAAGAGGGGATCTGAGCACCTATGGACATGTTCGGAGTGCAATGATGATGAGCCGCAAATAACTCAATAACTAAATGTAAAATCGTACTTAATCCTATATCTAGGCAGTACTGTAGTCAAAGGAGGAGAAACAGAGAATGATACCAAAATAAGGATACAGAGAGCAAGAGGCGCCTTCATTGCACTAGGAAGAATATGGCAATTCAAAGATAGGGAATAATAGAACAAAGAAGTATGTGTTAGCACTCGGAAAAATTGACAGACAAACAACAATAGAAAAAAACGAAGAACAATATATGGTCCGAAGTGGGATCGAACCCGTACTCAGTGGCACCGCGCCTTGCCACGAGAAGCCGAACGCTTGGCACACTGCCACGCAGCCAACTAAAAAAATGGCTATTGCAGCAGTGTCTTGCACGAAAGGCGTTCTCAATGACTATAGCATAGGGTAACGATCACAGACCGGAAATAAATAGTATATTTGTACTTTCCTATTAATGCAAGTATCTCCCAGTAGGGCTGAATACTTGTGTTGTAGACAAACATTTATTGGACGAAACAGCACGAATAGTAGTTCCCAGTGGTTATATACTGGGTACAAAATAATAATACATAAATATTATTATTTGGGGAACTTCCGAGGCGATAATAGAACAAAGAAGTATAGTCATTGAGAACGCGCTTTCGTGCAAGACACTGCTGCAATAGCCAATTTTTGAGTTGGCTGCGTGGCAGTGTGCCAAGCGTTCGGCTTCTCGTGGCAAGGCGCGGTGCCACTGAGTACGGGTTCGATCCCACTTCGGACCATATATTGTTCTTCGTATTTTTCTATTGTTGTTTGTCTGTCAATTTTTCCGAGTGCTAACACATACTTCTTTGTTCTATTATTCCCTATTATCGCCTCGGAAGTTCCCCGTATAATAATATTTATGTATTATTATTTTGTACCCAGTATATAACCACTGGGAACTACTATTCGTGCTGTTTCGTCCAATAAATGTTTGTCTACAACACAAGTATTCAGCCCTACTGGGAGATACTTGCATTAATAGGAAAGTACAAATATACTATTTATTTCCGGTCTGTGATCGTTACCCTATGCTATAGTCATTGAGAACGCCTTTCGTGCAAGACACTGCTGCAATAGCCATTTTTTTAGTTGGCTGCGTGGCAGTGTGCCAAGCGTTCGGCTTCTCGTGGCAAGGCGCGGTGCCACTGAGTACGGGTTCGATCCCACTTCGGACCATATATTGTTCTTCGTATTTTTCTATTGTTGTTTATCTGTCAATTTTTTCGAGTGCTAACACATACTTCTTTGTTCTATTATTCCCTATTATCGCCTCGGAAGTTCCCCGTATAATAATATTTATGTATTATTATTTTGTACCCAATTCAAAGATAGGTTAAATACGAAAATAAAAATGTTCAAATCCAATGTTAAGTCAGTCCTTTATATTGATGTGAAACATGGAGAATAACAAAACTGACAGTCACGAAATTACAGATAGTCATTAATGGATGCTTGCGCAGAAGTAAATGAGAGAAGTGGCCGGACAAAATCACTAATGTGAAATATAAGGTAATGTACCAGTAAAATACCAGAGGCCAGAGAGTTACCGAAGACGATGGCGCTGGATAGGATATACACCCTGCGGAAGCGAACTGGGAGTATTACACGACAAGAAGTTTTATTTATTTATTTTTTTTTTTAATTCCCATGGAAAGAGACAAAAGAGGAAGACCAAAATATTTTTGGAGACGACTGACGGAAGCATAGATGAAGGGAATGTGGAAGAATGGAACGATTTAAAAGAGTGCCAATAAACGGAACGGCTTGGAAAGTGTTTGTTGAAAACCAATACTTACAGGGAGCTGAAAGGTAGCAGAAGAAGCAGATGAACGCCCATTTAACAGCGGGGAATGAATAGTAGTAGTTCTGAGAAATCATATTTTTGCGAAATTGATGTATCCGAGTTGTGTCACTAGTTGACGGCAAGCCTCGATATCTACGTCACATCCGTAATACCCAGAGACCGGATGAGTCACGAAGAAAGAACAGATTCGTGGAAAGAGACACATTTCCACCAACTGTGGTGGGGAGTGCTTGCGTTCGTCCGATGGCTAAAGTAATACATCTCTTCGTATCCGCCCTTAAATGACGTTAAGTGACGTGTATACGTTGTGCTGTGGTTTACAGTAAAATTGCGATATTTGCGCTGTTCATCCCAACACATCCGACTTCAGCATGTTATTTTTTTAGTACCGGGTTGTCTTACCTCTAAGATCCTTACTCTCTATTTGCAAGACTAGATATGTTAGTCTGTTTTTAGAGGCATCGCGAAGAGGTGGAGTAGGGTCTGGGTTGCTATGGTTCTCTTTTTTTGTTGTTGTCTGTCAACCCTTTTATTGCATTGCAGTGTCAGGAATATTGATCTATACACAATTCATCACATATCCTGAAAAGTTATCACAGTCAGTCAAACGGTATTGGCATGATAATTACAGCAAATGATGGGGAAATTATCTCTAAACAAACCCCCCAAAAAAATCAACTAGAACTGAACAAAATATTTTCATAAATTCACCACTGTGAGCGTAATTCAATCTAGTAATTATCAATAGGCTGTTCTGGTTCACCGATCCTGACGCAAGTCACCAGCTATGGGTGACTGACAGGTTCCAGTGCTGCAGATATGAGGCGCCTTTGGTGGGATTTAAACCCTGCACCTTCCGTAACATGTACACTACCCAGCCTCCCCCTGCCTTCCCAAATAATAATTTATACTTCTCTTTGAGGGACTGGTTGGTCTCAGGCAAGACGCCGGCCCCGAGACAGAGAAGATGGGGGTTCAAATCCCGGCTGCACCAGTTGGGATTGTTATTTATGATTTCTCTCTGCGACAACCACACCTGGTCTCAGCAGCGAGGCCCGGCTTGAAACGTCAATTACTCATCGACGGAAAAAATATGAGTACCTCCGAAGTTGGAGTTATCTGCCTGTGCGGTGAGGGACCCCTGTGCACACGGCTGCCAGGGAAAAATGGATTAACACGCAAAAATTAGTTTCTAGTCTCTAGTGACTTCGTCAGAGGTAAAAGCTGGCGAATGAAAAAAATTACTTCTCTTTAGCATGTTGCACCTCTAAGAATGTCCGGTTATACTTTCCCAGAAAAAAAATTCAGTAAAGAGTATGTGAAATGTCTTTGGGGATGACATGGAATAATCTGAAAAGAATGGCAAGAAACAGAACGACTTGGAAAGTGTTTGTTGAAGACCTATGCTCCACAGGGAGCTGAAAGGTAGAAGATGTAGAAGAATGTTTATGGTTTGAATTATTTCGAAATAAAAAAAAAAAAACAATTGACCTTTGATAATGTAAAATAATCATAATTTTAACTAAATATGTAAAAAAAAAAATAATAATAATAATTAAATTGTAGCGTCTCTTGTCATCATCATTAATGTTCTATAGCCGAATTATAGTCGTCATATTTTAGAACTAAGAAAAGGGGGGGACTGGTTGGTCTCTGGGCAAGACGCCGGCCTCGAGACATAGAGGTTGTGGGTTCAAATCACGGCTACACCGGTTGGGATTCTTATTTACGATTTATCTCTGTGGCAACCATCCCTGGTCTCAGCAGAGAGGCCCGGCTTGAAAAGTCAATTACTCATCGACGGAAAAAATATGAATACCTCTGAAGTCGGAGTTATCTGCCTGTGCGGCGAGGGACCCCTGTGCACACGGCTGCCTGGGAAAAATGTATTAACGCGCAAAATTCAGTTCCTAGTCTCTAGGGACTTCGTCAGAGGTAAAAGCTGGGGAACGAAAAAAAGGACTAAGAAAATTAGCTATACTGTTAAAATATCATCTACATGCAGCTGTAAGTAAAGTAAAGTGCCCCCGTCACGCCAAGTGGCGTATAGGGAAATATGATTTTAGTGACCCTATATTTTACAGACCTTCAGCACATGATTTTTGGAATAATGTAATCGGTATTACGCCCGTGCTGCTTTACTTTCCCAGAAAAAAAATCCGGTACCCATTTAAGGCTGGGTGAACCCGGTAGCCGTCGGTTGGGATCGAACCCTACCCCTTGTCATTTGTAGTCCAGTTCACTAACCACTGAGCTATCCATGCAGCTGTGATAAACGATATAAATCCATGGACTGCATGTACAATTTCCCGGTCTTTTCATCGATTATCATAAGACGAAGGACTTTTTAATAGCTAATTATCTTCTTTTCTTTTTTTTCACCTTTGCTCAAATACTTCCACAATTTCTATCTAATTATCGTATCAACAAGCCTTCTTTCCCCATCATCTGTTCGACCTATATCATCAATGAAATTCCACATCTATTTCGCGTGTCCTTGGCGGCGGTATTTTTGTGTTGTTTCGTCAGTAACTGTCGTCATATAGACTTTGCCGCGAGCGTTTGTATTCTGTGACTTATCGATGGCAGTCCCAGTATGCACAGCTCCTGAGTAATATTAGTACTAACATATTGATGTGAACGGTGTAATACAAAAAAAGAGGCATGGCATTTTTAAAACATGCAAAACACCTTAGCTGAAAGCTTATCGACGACTCATGGCCAGCTGTTTGTATCGGAATCTGTGAACCCAAACTAAAATATAGTCTAGATTCTGCTATACCTCTTTACTCTTTATGGTAGGCCTGGAAAGAGACTAGATCATCATCAAGTACCGGGCCTACTGGCGTAGGTGATCATGTCTCTCCACAACTTTCGATCTCGGCAGCTATTTATCATTTCTGTTGTTGACCTTTTGCCAAGCCATTCTCTTAAGCTGTCTGTTATTTTCTCTATTTGCTTCCCTCTATCTCTTCGTCCCTCAATTTTTCCAGTTGTTACAATATATCCCAGTTGTTCTATTCTCATTACATGGCAAAAATGATGATTGTTTCTTCCTAATATTGGAAATTAATGATTGTACAAAGAAATTACGACGGTGGTTTTCTGTTGCCTTCTGTCGGTTTGTTTACGGTTGGCTCCGCTAGCCTTTGACTAAAAAAGTCTCACCCACAAGGCAGTGGGGTTGTTTTACTTCGGGGTACCCTCCCTTAGCCTTTTACTCTCCCGAGCTTACCTGCAAGGCAGCAGGGCAGCCACAGGCTGTACTGTTTACTGCATACAGTAGCAGGTAAAATTACCTGACCTGACTAGATAATATGATAAAAAGAGCAGGGATAGATAAAGGGAAAGGCAAAGCTGGTACTAAAATTAAATGCGAGCTAATGGTGGATATGCTGGGCCGAAACGAGCAGGAGTCCGCATCTTGATTAAATCACGTCACAACGCAACTAAACTCCATTTTACAGTATATTCAATGAAGTAAATAAATGCCCCCTCACTTGCCTTGCTATGCGTTAGGGGAAATGTGGTAAGGCAACCACATTTTTCCACGACCACTGCACATTTTTGCGAGCCGTGATAGCTCAGTGGTTAATGAACTGGACTACAAAGGACAAGAGGTAGGGTTCGATCCCAATCGACGGCTTCTGGTTCACCCATCCTTTAATGGGTACCGGATTTTTTTTCTGGGAAAGTAAAGCTGCACGGACGTAATACCGACCACATTACTCCAAAAATCATGTGCCGGAGGTCTGTAAAATGTATGGTCACTAACACCATATTCCCTATACGCTTCATGGCGTGACGGGGGTACTTTACTCTTTTTTTTTACTGCACATTTTTGGATGATATGGTCAGTATCACTGCAGGCCCCCTCTATTTCCCATAAAAATATAAGGACCTATTTCTAGAGACTGAGTGATCATTGGAGTCTTGTTGGTACAAAAAAAGGGTGTCCGGTTAGCGCAATCGATAGGCGGTTGGCTTACCACGGCAACAGCCGGGGTTCGTACCCTGGCGAGGACACCTGGGTTTTACTAATTCCCTAAAAATTAGTACCTCTGAAGTCGGAGTAAATCTGTCTGCATGGCGAGGGGCATCCTGTAATGGGATAAAACAGACTTTACACGCAAAATTCAGTCCCACAAAATTGAGTGGGTGGGACTTCGTCAGAGGTCAAAAGCTGACGAAAGCGAACGAACGAACGGTACCAAAAAAATAAATCGCCATTTCTTGGAATTGAACTCCAAACCCTTCTGTTCAGGAATCGAGTGCGCACTAACAACTCCGACATTAATGACTTCAAGGATGTGGATTCAGATTTCATTAATTCCGGTTCACTTATGCTGCCCATAACAGTCACGTATAAGTCGCTGGTCATCTCCAGTCCGGATGCAGAAAGACTTTATATAATTTGATCATATAATATACTCCGAGAAAATATCAGTCTACCTACGATGTGCCAACCATTCTAAGCCTGGAAAACTACAATTTTCTCGTATTATGCAACTAAATCTGTCTGTCTCTCTCTGTCTGTGCATCCATCCATTCATCCATCCATCCATCCATCCATCCGTCCGTCCGTCCGTCCGTCCGTCCGTCCGTCCGTCCGTCCGTCCGTCCGTCCGTCCGTCCGTCCATTCATTCATCTATCCATCCAACCATCCGTCCATCTATCTATCCATCCATCCATCCACCCACCCACCCACCCAGCGTAAGAGGCGAGAAAGCAGGGTTGGACATGGGGCTGGCTATCCCATACTGTAAAAAACAAAAGCCGAGAAAACTTCACAAACATGGACACAACGGGCCCTTTTTTGGAACCACCAGGGGAAAGGACAAAGAGAAAGACCAAGAAATTCTCTGAGAAGACAGATAGAAGCAGAGATGAAGATGATGGGGAAGACATGGAATGATCTTAAACGAATGGAAAGAAACAGAATGGCTTGGAACGTGTTTTTTGAAGACCTATGCTTCACAGGGAGTTGAAAGGTAGAAGAAGAAGAAGTAAGCACCTAAGATCTTTCTGTGTGGCCAACAGGGATTTGTAGACTTAGCCCTATCCTATCAACATAATCGTTGGTGTCGTCTCCATATCGACGGGTGGCTACCATGGAGCGCAATTCCGTTCTGTCTCTTGCTTTGATGGTGCAGGTTGCCATAGGCTGACATGTCCATCTTTTGATGTTACTCGTCCATGTTAGTCTTGGTCTGCCTCTTTTACCTTGTATTTTCCCTTCCAAGATTACTTTTAGTAGGCTGCTGTGTCTTTTAACATGCACCAACAATCTCATTTATCTTGTTTGAATTGTATTAGTAAACTCTTTTTTTTATAACAAAAGACAAGAAAATCACTGGAGTCTGTAAAAATGTAGTTTTACAGAAGAATGTTGAGAATACCATGGACAGCTAAGAAGAGTAATGAACATGTTCTGAAAGAGGCCAAAGCAAAAAGACAGCTAATTTCCATTATTAGGAAGAAACAATCATCATTTTTTGGCCATGTAATGAGAAGAGAACAACTGGAATATATTGTAATAAATGGGAAAATTGAGGGACGAAGAGATAGAGGGAAGCAAAGAGAAAAAATACCAGACAACTTAAAAAAGAATGGCTTGGCAGAAGGTGAACAACATAAATGATAAATAATTGTCGTGATTGAAAGTTGTAGAGAGACATGATTACCAACGCCATCTTTTCCTTCCATACAATTCTACACCTTCTTCTATAAATCCACATTTCAAAGGCTTCAATTGTATACCTTTATGATGAAATAATCAGTATATTATTATGCTGAAGTGAAAAGTGACTCTCATGGCAATCAGGCTGTGACAAACTTGAATTTGTTGTATATATTTTTAGAAGAAAAAAATTAAGGAAAAAAAAAGATAGTCGATGCTATAATTTATATTGTTTATTTAAATTGTAATATGTATGACATTGTTTCAAGTTTATATGTTTAATATATTATTGGAAAAAATATTAAATAATTAATATGATTAAATGTGGCGAATTATTTCTAACAATGTTACTTCTGAACATGAAATATCGTCACTTCCGTTTCCATGTTCCGACAAAACACGTGTTGGCGTGTTGTTGTTTAGGGTCTGTTTTAGATTATCAATAGTCGTCACTAGTTGTTGTATTAACTGTGGCAATAATATTCATTACATATTTATTTAAACTTGAAAATTTTAACACAACAAAAGCAGAAATGCCTAAATCCAAACGTGATAAAAAAGGTGAGTCAAGTGTAGTAGACAGTAGTGATTGGCTTTTTTTGTTTTTTGTCCAGTGCAGTCCACAGTCACTCACAGTGACTTGAGTGATGAGTGACGACAGTACAGTTGTTACAGTTACACTAGTTACAGCTCTCCTTTGAATTTTGAAGTCTTTCTTATCTTACTCTCTAACACTTTGTGTCCAAGTTGAACTCATATTCATAGAGTGAGAGACTTTCTATAGTGCAGACCTAGAGTAACTAGAGTAGATAGTTAAGATAGTCAAGCCTTAGTAGTTAGGTAGTCACCACTACCACTTCTTATGAGTTTTGATTCTAGCTCAAAAAAGTTCTACCTTACTTAACTACTCAGTTACGTTACTCCTTACTAAACTTATTTTACTACTTATTTAGTCATGGATACTCATACTATGATACTGAACTCACGACATGATGGTGACCGGGCTTCACTGGTTTTCTTAGTAACTTGAGTTTGACAATACAGTTTGAATTTAGAACTGTGAGAACCATCATATTCCATATTGTCTTAGTAAAATTACTGATATTTACTGATTTAGAAGGGCAAAACCTAATATTATATTTTATTAATTAAATGAATAAATGTTTATGGCGACAGTATAACTGTGTTTTGGCAGTTTTGGGTTTCCATTGTCAAAGTCGTTTTTTGTGAGTACTTGAACATTTTAATAAATAATTTTTTAAAATAATTCATTATTTCTTGATTCTTGTAGTTTATTATTATTTATTTCTTTTTCACACAAGACACATATCTTGATGATATATTATATATCTTCATCTCTTATTCTTTGACTTCATCCTACTCCTACTAACTTGTAACTACTCAAGTCACTCACTGCTGTACTCAGTCTGTCATTGTGTAGTTCAGTAGCAACACTTAACTTAAGGACTGGTGATTTGATTGAGGTTAGTACCACACCACTACTGCTAAATTTAGTTCGTCACTACTGGTCTAGTTAGTAATCAACTTACTATAGTCTAGTTCCAAATAGATCCATGGCATGTAACTTGTAACAAATGTTTGTCAACCACACATTTTACACAAGCAAGTTTTTAACTTTATTTGACGTGGATGATGATGATGAACAATTCAGAACAATGATGAAGTCTTTGAGTATTTGAATAATTGAAAGGAATAATATTCTATAAACCATACCATGTCAACTTATGACAGTCTGTGCCATCAAAGCAAGAGACAGAGTGGAATGGCGCTCCATGGTAGCCAACCGTCGATGCGGAGACGACACTCGATGATGATGATAATTAAACATTTTAATTTTTTTTTTGCGTTCACCAACACCAGCTTTCACCTCTGACGAAGTCCCTAAAGCTTAGGAACTGAGTTTTGCCAGTTAATTCTTTTTTCCCTGGCACGTATGTGCACAGGGGTCCCTTGCTGCACAGGCTATGAGTCCATCTTCGGAGGTGTTGTCGCTAGTGATGTGAATAGTGATGGCAGTGATGCTTAGGGTTTTGACACTTTGTACTAACAGTACTTGTGCTGTGCTGGCATTGTTATTCTAAATTGTTGTTGATATAGGAGAGAGACATATATATATATATACACACTGATAATTCTTAATTGCTTTAGTTTATATGATCACTAATAAAGTACTATCTATCTTTATCTATTTAATTTATTGACTTTGTAATCCCATAGGGCATAGACCCAGAACCTCTTTCTCTTATCTAATTTTTTATTTTAGCAGTTTTCAATTCTTGTAGAGATACTTATAAAGTACTGCTAATTATTATAGTTCAGTGGTTAGTGAACTGGACTACAAAGGACAGGATGTAGGGTTCGATCCCAACCGACGGCTTCCGGTTCACCCAGCCAGATAAAAGGGTATCGGATTTTTTTTCTGGGAAAGTAAAGTGGCACGGGTGTAATACCGACCACATTACCCTAAAAATCATGTGCTGAAGGTCTGTAAAATTTATGGTTACTACTACACCATATTCCCTATAAGCCACTTGGCATGATGGGGGTACTTTACTTTTTTTTTTACTGCTAATTATTATACTCAAAAAGGTAGAAGATGAAGAAGAAGAATTATTATATATTTTTATGTAGGTAACTCAGACTACTACTGCTACTGTCATCATGAGACGGTCGTTGGCAGTATTATAGTATACTATCTATCTATTGACCTTTCGAGCCGTAGCCAGCCCATAGGGCGTAGACCAGGATACTCCCTCTCTTATCTGAATTTTTTATCTAAGTTTTCAATTCTTTTAAAGATATTTTATCAAATCACACCATTTGTCTCTGTTCTGTGCAAGCAGCTCTATCTCATTGAGGGAGCCGATTCCTGCCTCTCTCATCAATGTTCTTCTCAGTGTCTCTTTGGGTCTTCATCTTTTCCCTTACCTGTTGTTTCCCACATGAGGGCTTGCTTTGCTATTCATATTATAGTATACTAACTATATTATATATAGTATACTAACTGTGAAAGGTACACTAAATATGCCGCTCTATATTGCCTTTGTGGATCTAACAAAGGCCTTCGACTCCGTAAACATAGATGGGCTCTACAGGGTGTTAGAAGGCATAGGCTGCCTCCTAAATTACTTAGGCTGATCATGTCCTTCCATGAAGACATGAATGGTAAAATCTACTTTGATGGGAGTTCTTCAGAGAATTTCAAAGTCAACAAAGGAGTGAAACAGGGATGTGTCCTCGCCCCACCCTTTTTGGTATATTTTTTGCTGCCCTCCTAAATTACGCCTTCGAAAACAGCTCGGGAAATATTTACATTCGCACAAGATCAGATGGCTCACTGTTCAACTTAGCATGACTAAGAGCAAAAACCAAAACAAATGTTGCCCTACTTAAAGAGTTTTTATTTGCTGACTAGTCGCTCATAGTGAAGCCACCCTACAATCCCTGATCATCAACCTGGACAAAGCATGCGACTTTTTTTCGCTGTCAATTAATGTTCAGAAGACAGTAATACTAAGTCAAGGTGACATCAAAGCTCTATCAATTAGTCTAAAAGATTGTTCACTAGAATCAGTACAGAAATTTACATATCTTGGATCCACAATTACGCAAACCATCTCTCTTGATGAAGAAATAAACTGTCGAATTGATAAGGCAGCTACGACCTTCGGCAAACTCACAGAAAGGGTCTGGAACAACACGAAACTAACACTGAAGACTAAACACTTAATATATCAAACTTATGTGCTTAGCACACTACTATATGAATCTGAAACCTGGACAACATACTCAAACCAGGAAAAAAGACTAAATGTCTTCCACGTGCGATGTCTCCGCAAAATAATGCACATCATATGACAAGACAAAATAACCAACTTAACTGTCCTGCAACGTGCTAAGACACCAACAATCATGTTGATGCTCAGATGTCAAAGACTAAGATGGCTGGGGCATGTCCAACGAATGGAAGAAAAGCGAATTCCTAGGCAAATACTATATGGTGAACTAATACACAGGAAAAGACAAATCGGCAGACCTAAATTACGATATAGAGATATCTGTAAATCATCTCTAAAAGACTTCTCCATATGTGAAAATGACTGGGAACATCTGGCAAGTTATCGCACATCATGGAGAACTTGTATAAGGAACGGTATAACATCATTTGAGACTGTGCTAAGACAAAACTTAGAAGAGAAAAGACTCATGAAAAAGGATGGAAAACCCTGTGGATCAGCGAGCCTGACTTATTCATTATGCGACCGTGTGTGTTTGTCAAACATTGGTAGAATTAGCCACGAGAGAAGCTGTTCGACAAAAACAACACCTAAAAAAATACACAATAGCCTCCACTAGACTGTCTGACAAGATGAAAAGGACCATACAATACTAACTGTATAATAATCAGGTTGACTTAATATAATGAGAAATAAATTAACCATGTGCAGTTTTGGTGCAAACTCATCATCCTACCTACAAAAGCCTGACAGTAGTTGGTACATGAGTGAATGTGGTGTTCTATAGTCTAGGCCACTTTTCTGCAGTGGCATTCATCAGTTTGGGTTATTCCTAGGCAGTGATGGTCGCTCAGAAGTTTACGCTTCATTGAATGTAATGTTGACAGCTTTTTTGCTGCAGTTTGTGTGCTACCTACAGCACATGCAGGAATAGCCTGATGTAGCATGTCAAGGAGATTGAGGTCTTCCAGAATGTGAACCATAGACTATCTTGACAAGATATTTTTTATGCCACTCTTCACACACCTTTTACTGAAACAAAACGGAACGATGAGGTTGCTGTTATGAGATTCTAGGACTCTGTAGCTAAATTAGATGTATACAAGGACAAGGCGATTAAGACAACAGTTCTTGACCTTGACTCTCTCTCTCTCTCTCTTTTTTTTTTTTAAAGCATTTCTTATAATTTGAGAATTGTTGTTGCGTTGGCCAGCTTTCAACTCTGACGAAGTCCCTAGAGACTAGGAACTGAATTTTGCTTGTTAATCCATTTTTCCCTGGCAGCCGTGTTGCACAGGGGTCCCTCGCCACACAGGAGGCAGATAACTCCGATATCATAGGTACTCATGTTTTTTCAGTCGATGAGTAACTGACATTTCAAGCAGGGCCTAGCTGCTGAGACCAGGGGTGGTTGCCGCAGAGAGAAATCATAAATAAAAATCACAACTGGTGTAGCCGAGACTTGAACCACAACCTCTCTGTCCTGAGGCCGATAATTTGAGAATGACAAATAGGTTTGGCTTTTTTTTGGGCTTTTTAAAGCTATTGATTGACTAAAAATCAAAATTACTTTCTTGCAGTCCTGGTTGATTATTATAATAACCGTTAACATTGTATTTTGCCAAAAACTGTATTGAAGATTGCATGCACAAATTTAACTTTGTTATATTTTTAAAAATGCAAATCTTTATCTGCACTTTCATAAATTAATGCTTTGCTCATTATTTTTTCAGTTTCTCTTACACAAACAAGAAAAAAAGGTCTAGAATTAAAACAGAAACTGATAGAAAAGGTAAGAAAGGAAAACTTGTAATGAATTCACTCAGGTACAACATAACATGCACATTTTCTGATATTCACCAGATTAAAGAGACCCCAGCATATCAATATAGGCACTGCTATAGAACTACAGTTAAAGAGAAAACATCCAGGAATACATAAAGATAAATCATAGAAATCCTCAAAGACAATAGCCTTGACTGGAAGGAAGTAGGAGAAATAGTCTTAAGAACTGGTCTTGTTCCTCCGGGCCTATGATCCTATAGAGGGCTTAAAGGCTTTACTGAACTGACCTATTGAAAAGCATGTTTTGAATTATTTTTTACTGCTGCATCATTTTTGTGCGTGTGCAAAACAAATTATTAGTTTGAAAGTTTATCTTGACGAATGATATGTAATTTTGCAAATAAATTGAAACACTATAGCTGCAGTATAATATTGTCTCTGTAAATTGTTGCATTAGCAGTGGATCAATTAAGCTCACATGAAATATACTGCACTCCAGTGATTATCATTATGCTTTTACAGCTTCTTTATTTATTATTCTTTATCACTTCTTTGGATTCTTTCTTTTATAGCATTCACCTGATGATTACAAAAGGAATTGATACTCCTTTTAACCATCCCATCTTAAATGGACATGAAGTGGGCGTAGATTCATTGTGTTGTGCATTCGCCAACTCAAGACTGGTAACATCACCATACATATTGTCCTGGTATGGTACTAATGATGACCACAAGAGCGCTCTCTGTTCATTAAAAGTTGGGCATGATTATAGCAGATGTTCAGCAATCATTTTGCTTGTGCCAGTCACACTCATCATCAGAGGGTTCCTATCTTTAGTGAGTTGAAAAGGTGGTACTTCAATCTGTTGTGGCCTGTTCAAAGTCTAAATTGTTACTCTTTTCTGTTCAGCTGGTGGTAGGCATCATTTTTCTGGTAGCCCTGGTATTCTGTATTTCATTTGTTCATAACAAACCTCTTTGACTCATAATTTGTACTTGTATCTGGCTGGTATAATTTGTCACCTTTCTTTGCCATCCTGTCTGCCTCATTATTTCCAGGAATATTGCAGTGAGATCAAACCCCCTGTCACAGTTCTGCACCTCAAGCAGAGCTTGCAGAGTATGTACAGTATTCCTCTTAGATCACTCTCTTAGATCTTTTTTGTTTCTATGACTCTTCAGTGCTGTAACTACTATAGAGCATCTGTAATGAATAAAATGTTTTCTCCTTTAATCTTCTCCTTAAAGAGAGTTTCAACTGCAGTTTTCAGAGTTTCTGCCTCTGTCTTAAAGTTATCTCCTGCAGCAGAGAGTCTATTCTGTGATGTAAAATATACTTTAGACTTGGGCATGGCTTTTAGAAATTATTAAAAAAAAACATGTGGCTGCCAACTATATTTATAAAAGACTGCAAGATTTGTCCTGGGGGCAGTTCCTCATACATTTTTACTGCCATCAGTATGTAGAAAAGTCTGTAAATGTTTTTTGTTTGTTTTCATCAAAATTTAGATTTTTATATTAATGTTTTTTGCAGATTCGAGAAATGGCTGACCAGTATACCAACATCTTCATTTTTTCAGTTCATAATATGAGAAATATTCAACTGAAGGAAATACGCCAGGAATGGAGTCACAGCAGGTAAATATCAAAATACTGTATATGATCTAAGTATGGTTGGGTCAAGTACAGTATGGTCGGTCCAACCTTTTGTTCCCTTAGGGCCAAACAACATACTGCAAGGGCGCATGGGCCATCTCTTATATATGTATGTAAAATAAATATATATATATATATATAAACACAAGCACACACAGAGAATATATAATTTTCTCCCATTGTTGTTGGGTACCCCCCGCCTACATCATACATAGTTGTAAGTATAGTCTAACCACACAACCACAGCAAATACCTGCACTTTGATAGTAACTTCAGTGCCTGTTGGAAAACATCCTCTCAGTACTCTCTCACTACCACTGCCAACTCAGGTTTCTTCTTAACAGCTCCTGTCACTTGTATCGTCAGCACCTGTCACTTGTATCATCAGCACCTGTCACTTGTATCATCAGCATCTGTCACTTGTATCATCAGCACCTGTCACTTGTATCATCTGCTGTCAAAGGGCCTCAAACCTACTCATCTTTGCCTCAGTAAGTAGCCCAGTCGAGCTTTGAAAATTCTTGCTTTAATGGTGACATTTTTTAGCACATGCTCTTCCAATTTCTTTGTCTCCTTCAAGTAAGACCACTCCCAAATACTATTATCTTACTTTCTTTTTCATGCAAGGTAATTCTCTATATTGTCGTTTCCCCTTTTTGTCATGAGACAAATTTCGAGAAATTGGTCGGTTTATTTTTTGTTGCTATCTGTAAGCAGGGAAATTTCCTCGGTCATTGGCCGACATCATACAATGCTTTGTAACCCAGAAAACACAGTGAATAATGCTATGAGATAGCCGAACATACTTACTGACTTACGATGTTTGTACGATGGACATTGTAACATGTCTGGTGCCTGAGGTCAAATTCAGGTCATAAATCAACATGAGACAGAAAGTTTTGAGTTCTCTGTGTCTGTCTTAATGTAATCACACATCTGTGTCAAAAGTTCTAAAGTAAACACTATTATTAGAGCTCCTAATGTTACAATCAATTGGTAGTAAATCTTACTAATGGTATCGTAAACAACTGAGTCACAGATTAACATCATAATCTGGGGTAAAAAAACGTCACACTTGTACAATACAATTGTATTTTTAATTACACATTATATATATATATATATATATAAACACACAAACATACATACGCACACACTTCCTGTCGCGATAACACAACACATATATATATATATATATATATATGTGTGTTGATGGAGATATATGGCTGGAGAGAGAGAGAAAGGGTGCAAACGCAGGAAACACTCGCTTGCTAAGAATTTTATTTTTGTCTCATTATTTCTGCAGTGTGATTGTGATCTAAGGTTAATGATTTGACCAGTTACAATCATGTAGAAACAGTGGATCACCTGTTAACTACAATAACACCACCTAATGGACAATGCCAGTATCTTCCCACACATCCAACTATTGACAACATGCTCCTCACACCAGTAGAAACAGTGGATCACCTGTTAACTACAATAACACCACTTAATGGACAATGCCAGTATCTTCCCACACATCTAACTATTGACAAACAACATGCTGCTCACACCAGTAGAAACAGTGGATCACCTGTTAACTACAGTAACACCACCTAATGGACAATGCCAGTATCTTCCCACACATCTAACTATTGACAGACAACATGCTCCTCACACCAGTAGAAACAGTGGATCACCTGTTAACTACAGTAACACGTTTTAATGGACAATGCCAATATCTTCCCACACATCCAACTATTGACAACATGCTCCTCACACCAGTAGAAACAGTTTAGAGAACATTCTCTTTTGTGAAAGGACTTTGGCTGAAAGGAATGAAATTAAGCCAAAAGAAGTTAAGTATACAACAGTGAAAGGAAAAAAAAGAGCTATTATTTATTATGCTTTATACTATCGCTATACAACCACTATCTTCAATAATCAAGAAAAGACAATGGTCATATGTTGGACATGTGTTGAGGAGAGATAATAGCCGAATAACAAAGTAAGCCATTATGTGGGAAACAACAGTTAAGAGGAAAAGAGGCCGACCCAGAGAGACACTGAGAGGAACATTGATCAGAGAGGCAAGAGCAGCAGGAATCGGCTCCCTCAATGAGATAGAGTTGCTTGCACAGAACAGAGACAAATGGAGAGATTTGATAAAATATCTTTAGAAGGATTGAAAACTGCTAGAATAAAAATATAGATAAGAGGGAGTATCTGGGTCTATGCCCTATGGGCCGGCTATGGGTCAAAAGGTCAATAGGTAGATAGATAGATAGACTATTACTGTGACTATTGATTTTTACTACTTAATGTATATCATAGAACATTTGCATGGTATTTAAATCATGCATGAAACAGTTCATATTAACAATTATTTTACCATATACTTTTATCTTTCAGATTTTTTTTTGGCAAAAACAAAGTGGTGCAGATTGCCCTTGGTAGAACAGAAGATGAGGAATACAGAGAAAATCTTCACAAACTCACAAGGCACTTGCAAGGGCAGACTGGGCTATTATTTACAAACACAGGAGAGAAGGAAGTCTTAAAGTAAGCTAATTCCTTCATTATTTATATCAGGGATATACATGCATACATATACATAACCAGCTCATCAGTGAAACACCATAAATCGGTTATGTATATATATAAAGTGCATTACAAGTTTAGAAGGAAGTAATAACTTTGTATAATTTATTTAATTAGTACCATGGGAGTCATGATACAGACAGGCCCACTTAAGAAGCTAGAGTACTTGTTACATATGGTTCTGTTTCTGATGATCAGTTGTCTCATGTTGCAAAGCTCTGTATAGTTTCCTATCATCGTTATTTTATTTAATAGAAAGTGTTTTTATATATATATATATTTTTTTATAATTTCTGTATGTATATAGATCCTTAATTTTAACTTTGTGGAGACTAATTTCGCTCACGTATGGAAACTTATAGAATTTCCCATATATTGTGTGTTATGCTGCATTATTATTTTTCCCACATTTTCTTACTTGTAACAGACCCCATGAACGTATGCACCCAACTCTCCACACCCAAAAACCAACATATTCCCTGAAGATTGAGGAACTAGAAATAGATCCACTTGTGAAAAGAAGTAAGCATGTCCTCAAAACTAAACAGACTAGCAAGATCTGGTTGATGGCTTACTCTCTGCTACAGGGTGAAACATGGAGAAATAATGTAGCAGTATTTATTTACTCCTCGTAGTTCACCAATAACTGTTTTGTAAAGGGTAACCAGCTGACAGATAACAAGAATTAATTAAAATGAAGTTAACAAATAATTTCTATTTGCTTGTAACTAGGGTAAATCTTCTAGCTTTATTGATGTTCTTTGTTTCCTTTATCTGTTTCTTTCCATTTGCGTGTTTCTTAAGCTTTGTGTTCCTCTCTATTTCCAATTTTCTCTCTAACTTACGTATTTTAATTTCTGAAAGAATTAGTCTCCCCATGAGTTCATTTGTACATGTACTTCTGTTGGCCAGGTACTTTGATGACTTATACATACCCGACTATGCCAGATCTGGCACTGTTGCACCACAGACTGTAGCACTTGAAGAGGGCCCGCTGGAATTCTCACACTCCCTGGAGCCACAGCTGAGACAGCTAGGACTACCCACACAATTAAAGCGAGGTTAGAACTGGGCTTTTTTTTTTTTTTTTTAAATAGACCAAATGTATTATAGCATTGCTGCTGTTGAAAAGTAGAGTTTAGAACTGCTAATTTTATGAGGGAGAGTGGAAGCTCTTGTGCATTAACCTTGTACTAAACTTTACACATTCCTACCCTACCTATCAAGCCATAAACAAGTGGTTGGAATTAAACTGTAACAATATTTCTGTAATATTTATCAGTCAGCAGAGCTGTAAGGCTGCTCATTTGATATTTATTTGCCAACATATATTTTCTTACATTGTTTACAGAATTTTTTATTTTTTTGTGTGGTACTGCTTATAGCAACACAATTTTGTCTTTGTTCCAATAAATGCTAAGTACATTAAGAAGAGTACCACAAAGTCATCTTATTTGTTCCTCAACTGCATTCATCGGAAGTTTGTAGCTTTCAACAGCCCTGACCAACATTCACCTTATCAGAAGAAAAACTTCTACAATAAACCAAGATCCAGCCTGGTGAAGACAGTGCCTCAGTCAAGCCTCGGGTTTAGGCAGAAAATCAGGACATACAAGCATTTACGAGTACCAACCATGTGTCATGATGTTCTTACCTTTCCATCATGAAACATGACAAAGAGTCAAGTTTGTATGGCCACAAGACTTGAATGCTGGAGAAGCTTCTTTGGTGAGGGGGTGTGGCTAAGGAGTCTGTGTGGTCTAGAGATGAGACGTTGACTTCTTTACAATAGGAGCCAGGGTTCTAATTTCATCACAGACTGGGGATTTTTCTCTTTGAATCCATTTTTTAAATAAGCTTTATCCTCCCCTAATTACTAGGTCCAAAAACAAATTAGAGATCCAAAACAAATGCAGAGAAGCAAAGGAAGGATGGTTAAAGCAGAAATGTGAATAAATTGAAAAACAACAAAAGAAAGACACACAATTTATACACAGTCAGTTAAATGAATGAACAGGAAGAAAGTGATGATGGAAAGATGGACAGAATATATCTCTAGGATGATGAAAAACCAGAGCTAAACAATTCAAAGACACATGGCCACCAATAATGCAGTGTGGAGCGGAGGAAGCATTTCATCACATGAAAAGAGGCAAAGCTCCAGGTCCCAACAATATAACAATCAAAGAAATAGCTGCATTAGGAGAGCTGAATCCCAAGCTGAGTGCTGAGGATACAAGTGTGCACTGAGAAGAAATCACCTAAGATTTAGTTCCTAAGTAAGTCCATAGGCGTACAGGAGCTTGTTATTAAATTTCTTTTAAATTTATGCCATGTACAATTTTTCTGAAAGTTTGAAAGTTCTGTGTCTTTTTAGTTTATGTGTGCACTATTGACAAATGTGTTTTAATCCACAGGTGTTATACACTTACTGAGAGAGCATACAGTTTGTGAGAAGGGACAGATTTTGAATCCAGAACAGTGCAGGGTTCTTGTAAGTTAGTTAAGTGATGCTTATCTTTTTCCATAACTTAATTTGTATTTCTTATTTCACATTTACTTCAGCCTAACAATAAGTTTGCAGAAAACTGACTCGATCAGGACTTCGAAGCAGTTCCCTGCCAATTACAAACTTGGTGTGGTGCAGCAGTACAACTACCTGGGGTCCTTAATCAATGATAAACTATCTTTATATACAGAAATTGACACCCGCATTGGTAAAGCTGCTAGCACCTTTGCCCATATTTCTAGGCGAATTCTTGGTATCACCTGGAAGGACAAATGTGGAGGCCCTTACTTACACAGGGCTCCCGAACATCTACACATTGCTCAAACAGCGTAGGCTGTATTGGCTTGGCCACTTGCACCATATAAAAGATGACCCCATGCCAAAAGATATACTCTATGGAGGACAACTAGCAGATAGCAAACGAACTGGGGGTGCCCAAAACTTTGATTTGTAGATGTGTGTAAACGTGACATGAGGACACTGAACATAAACCCTGCAGCCTGGGAAGAAATATCTGCAGACAGTAATCTTTGGAAACACACTCTAAGGCTCCAACTCAAACAAGAAGCAAACAGATTCATAGAAAAGAGAATAGATGGCGAAAGTAAAGAAAAAATAACATTTCTAGGGGCGCTGCAAAATCCATAGTCAACTATGCCTGAGTCTACTATCTCACATTTATCTGTGTACTTTGTTAAAATAAAATCTAGATCTCTCTTTGTTTTCGTCCTTATTTAAGCTGAGAGTAAGCTGCATTAACTCACATGCTTGAAATGGCTTCTCAAGAAGGTTGAAAGTATGCTGACCTTTTTTTTTTTTTTTGTCTAATCTGCCTGCCAAAATCATATGTGCTAAAGGTCACGGAAAAGCTTTGGGAAACATTCATTAACAATGGGGAGACAAATCACCTGACAGCAACAGAGCAACTCATAGTTGATGATTTGTGTCAGGATCATTGAATCAGAACCATCCAGTTCCTACTCCACCTTTTTGCAGTACCTCTAGAAACAGACTAACCAGTCCATTGTGACCATGGTTGTAGGGATGAAAGAGGAAAGTTAACTCAGTCCTCAAAAATGCTGTGTTAAAGTCAGACGTGTTGAGCCAAAAGATGCAATTAAACCACAACACAATGTTTCTACATCCTCTTAATGTCGCTTTAAGGACGGATGATGAAGAGGGCTGTTAATTCTTCTAGTAGTCATTGGATGAACGCCAGAGAGAAAGAAAGATTAACAACAATGTGCTGAAGATGACTCTACTGGATCACATAGTAAAATTTTCAATTTGTTGTAACTCACTTTCTGAATCCAAAACATGCAAATTTCATAACCCTGCTGGTAATCATCATTATCAAGTGCCGTGCTTGCTGGCGTAGCCGATCATGTCTCTCCATAACTTTCGATCTCGACAGTTACTTATCATTTCTGTTGTTGACCTTCTCTTAAGCTGTCTGGTATCTTTTCTCTTTGCTTCCCTCTATCTCTTCGTCCCTCAATTTTTCCAGCTGTTACAATATATTCCAGCTGTTCTCTTCTCATTACATGGCCAAAAAATGATGATTGTTTCTTCCTAACATTGGAAATTAGCTCTCTTTTTGCTTTGGCCTCTTTCAGAACGTTTTCATTAATCTTCTTAGCTGTCCATGGTATTCTTAACATTCTTCTGTAAAACCAAATTTCTACAGCCTCCAGTGATTTTCTTGTCTGTTGTCCATGATTCACATCCATATGTTAAGACTGGCTCTACATAATATTTAAGAACTCTTTTTCCTGTTTCTATTGTCAAAAATGGATTGCACAGTATCTTCCTCATTTTTTGGAAAGCGGCTATGCCTGAGCCATTCTGTGTCTCACATCTGTTGTACATCTACCACCAGAGGTTAGTTTTCTTTATCTTGCTTACAGGGCTGCTGGTAATAATAACAACAAAACTTAATTTAAATTGAGAGATCTATTTTTACATCAGCATTTTTTTTCTCTCTTTGACAATGCAGAAATTATTTGGCCACCAGATGTCCAATTTCCACATCACAATCCAAGGCTTGTGGACAAACTCAGGGAATTGGAAAACATACAATGACAGACCAGAGCCGCTTGTGCCCGACAGGGTGAAGGTTAAACGTAAGTACATTTTTAACATGCGTTTCATAGTAAACATATTCTAATATAAAGTATGTAAGTTAATTCCAACACAAAGTAAATAAATTAATTCCAACACAAAGTAAATAAATTAATTCCAACACAAAGTAAATAAGTTAATTTCAACACAAAGTAAATAAGTTAATTTCAACACAAAGTAAATAAGTTAATTTCAACACAAAGTAAATAAGTCAATTTCAACACAAAGTAAATAAATTCCAACACAAAGTAAATAAATTAATTTCAACACAAAGTAAATAAGTCAATTTCAACACAAAGTAAATAAGTCAATTTCAACACAAAGTAAATAAGTCAATTTCAACACACCTTACGATGTGCACAGAGCACTAAACTCAATAACTCTGGCAGCAAGCCAGACTTGGAATATGAGAAACTGCAACAATGAACACTTTTCAGGCAGAGCGGCCACATTTCCTGCCACCTATCTACCATATTGACCGGAAGTCCCAAAAGAAGAGTCATGTATCAAGCAGAAAACTTCAGATTATGATAGCCTATCAGAATCTATCTTATTCTGCCTCTTGAAATAAATGACATTAAATTAATAAACTATTTTCCACTTTACAGAAAGAAAAAAACAATCAAAAATATTATCAGATATGATGGAAATAGTACACGAGTTTAAAGTGCAGTGAAACATTAAACCAGAATAGAAGAGCTTAAAATATAAGTGAATGAAAACAGAATGTTTTAAAGAAAAATTAAAAAATAGAAAAAAAATGGTATGTAAGAAGCTTTACGCGATAAGTGGACGACACAGACTAAACGACGTTTCGGCCCACTAGACCCTCAGCAGGAACAAACAAGAAAAACACACACACAAAACTAATAACTAAACAACCAAAACAAAAACAATCGAAATGTGTTAGATTAGGAAATGTGCTAGATAAAGAAAACAAAATTGTCTATCCTGCATGTAAACCGAGGTCAAAACGAAAAGGAAATAGCAACCAAGCGCGGCTGTCGTGAACGTACAGAAATGTGCGCAAATGCACACAGTGTGTGTTTTTTTTGTTTGTTCCTGCTGAAGGTCTATTGCGCCGAAACGTCGTTTAGTTTGCGTCATCCACTTATCACGTAAAGCTTCTTACATACCATTTTTTTATATTTTTAAATTTTTCCTCACATTCAGCTTTACTGCAGCTTCGCATTTTTATGCCTTAATGTTTTAAAGAAGCAGCAGAAAATATCAGTTTCATCCTGTAATAAAGTAAATGTGCAAAAACAAATGGCAACAGTAGACAATTTACATTTGCTACTTTACTTACTGCCTATAATAACAATGCCTAAAGAGGTCATCATATATGAGTTATAACATAAAGCAACAGCTGTACATTGAACACTGAGAGCATAAAGAAATTATTATAGATCTGATTCTCCATTATTGAAAACTTTGTTTTGTTTTTTATTTGTACAATGTCTCAGAGGTTTCATCTTCTGTTTCCATCATCTGATGATGCATGAAGTGCATTTACTAAAGCATATATTACTGTCTACAGATAGTGTGTAGTGAATGAAAGACAGTGGTGTTATTAATGGATGATGCCATTGTTAGTTGGCTTAAGTTGCCACTGAAGAATGGATGATATGGTTTGTCAGTGATTTAAAAAAAAATGTGTTTGTTATTCCTCAGAACAAAAAAGTGATAAAGCAAAACAGGATGAAGATAATGATGACGCTGAAGCTGATATTGCTAGGATGGTTGAGAGTGACAACGAAGTGGATTGTGGTGATGATGATGATGACGTTGAAGATGAAGATTCTTGATAATATGTTTGTGATGTCGATTCAGGAAGATTAATTAAAGAGTATATACAGACAGACTTCAATTTATTTTGTCTCTCTTTTTAATTTATATCTGAGAAAGGAACCCAGATGCCCAACAGTATCTGTACTGAAAACAGTCACCACCTCATAGCTGATGCTTCTATTAGGATCAGTGAGTCAAAATTGACCAAGACCCCACTACACATTCCATAGGTGGGCCCAGTACAGGCTAATCAGTTTGATCAAACTAGTAGGGATCAAAAAAGAAATCAACCTGACCTGCTGAAAATGCATTGCTGAGTGTGTTGGGCAGAAAGGTACAAAATATAGCAGTTTGCTTTTAAATAACAACACAACATATTTCGGTACATGATCTATTTTCAACTCTAGATAAAGAGTCTCTTTTCTTTGATAAAAAAAAAGTAAAGTACCCCTGTCATGTCAAGTGGCGTATAGGGAATATAATGTTAGTGACCATAAATTCTACAGACCTACGGCACACGATTTTTGGGGTAATGTAGTCGGTATTACGCCTGTGCTGCTTTACTTTCCCAGAAAAAAATCCAGTACCCAATAAAGGCTGGGTAAACGGGAAGCCGTCAGTTGGGATTGAACCCTACCTCTTGTCCTTTGTAGTCTAGTTCACTAGCCACTGAGCTATCGTGGTTCCCTTTTCTTTGATACCTCTGTACAAATTTTGAACATTAATTATTTTTTTTAGTTTGGAAACTGGTATTTTCTTTTAACTTTTGCTGCAAAGCTTTGTGTTTACCCAAGAAGAGACATGGGAATCTGTTGTAGTAATCATTTCCTGCCATAAGTTTGATTTATGGCCTGAAATTTGACCATGCGCACCATTGCTACTGGAGGTGCTTTGTCTATTAACATGTCGGCCATCAGTTCAGCCTATATGTTCGGCATGCTTTTAGCATTGTTCGCTGCCTGGTCCGTGTTACAAGGTTTATTTGATGTTCTGCCAACAGCTGAAGAGATTTCTCGCCGTCAAAAGAAAAAGTTTTAAAAAAAAAATTTTCTTGAAAATTGACAAAATTTTTGGGTGTCCGGTTAGCGCAATCGATAGGCGGTTGGCTTACCACGGCAACAGCCGGGGTTCGTACCCTGGCGAGGACACCTGGGTTTTACTAATTCCCTAAAAAAATTAGTACCTCTGAAGTCGGAGTAAATCTGCCTGCATGGCGAGGGGCATTCCTGTAATGGGATAAAACAGACTTTACACGCAAAATTCAGTCCTACAAAATTGAGTGGGTGGGACTTCGTCAGAGGTCAAAGCTGACGAAAGCGAACGAACGAACGACAAAATTTTTGAAAAAAAAACAGCAGCATTTTTACAATAGTGTCATGCTTTTATGAAATGTACGTTGGTGTTTGATCAAATTAGATGAATCCAACATTAATGGGTCACCGTAGGTAGTAATTAGGGAGTGGGGAGATGTTTGATGGCTCCAAACTGTTGAATTCCAAACAAAAAATGTAATTTGAGATCTTAAACTTCCGTAGGCTGATCCTAGTGCAATAACGTTATGAGCAGTCACCCACCTTTAAGTCCAGTTATTGCCTGGTATCTTGGCTACATGGATGTCAATTAAATTTTCATTAAATATTTGTCACTCACATATGTTTGTGGAGAAATGTTTTCTACACCTGAGAGTGACAAGTTAGTCAATATTTGAAACATCTAGGAGTCTAGAGATAAAACGTTTGTCTCTTGGGATAACAGTTTCTGTTTCAAATCCTGACACAGTCAGTGGAAGTTTTCCTCTTTGAATCCATGTTCTCTTCATGGCTTTACCTTTCCTCGCTGTCTGGGTAGTGAGATCTCACATCTAGTCCTCTCTTAATGACAAACACAAGGCCCTGTACACTCTGCACACATAATAACAACCTTGGAAGTTAAAAGTAAACAAAAATTAGGCTGCATCCATGTATAGGGCTGAAAGGTGCAGATATCACAGCTTGCCATAAACTAATGAAACAACACACGCCATATATTTGGTGAAGACTAGGTAGAAGGTTCAATTGGATTTCATTCATTCATTGAGTGCCGGCTCCACATCGAAGTCTGACTACCATGGAGCACCATTCTGTGCTGAATCTTGCTTTGATGATGTAGATTGTCATAGGCTGAGTTGTCCATCTTTTGATGTTAATCATCTATGTAAGTCTTGTTCTGCCTCTTTTACCTTGTAATTTCCCTTCCTTCTTCTTCTTCTTTTCACTGATACCTAAAAGGTGTCGTGGTTTATATCATTTGTCGTTCTTGAGCTGCTCGAACTGTGTGAATTAGTGACTTTCCTTTGTTGTTACATGTCTCTGTCACTGCCTCTATCCATCTTCTTCTGGGTCTTCCTCTTGGTCTTTTCCCATGCATTCTTGAGAAGAACACCCTTGATGGTGATTGATAAGGATTCATTCTGACCAGGTGGCCATTCCCTTCCCAGATTGCCTTTACTGTGTCTTCTAACATGCCCAAAAATCTCATTTGTCATGTTTGAATTGTGTTTATTAATTCTCTTTTCATTTTTAGTTGTTTTAAGACTTCATTATTTGTTTTCTTTTCTTTCCATCCTATTCTATAAATCTACATTTTAAATGCTTAAATATTTGGTTCTATTTTCTTGTCTAATGTCCATATTTCTGCACCATATAGGAATGACTGCCTAAAGGATATAAATCTAGACGATACAGACATACGACTAATATGTAATTTGTACTGGAAGCAAACAGCAATAATAAAATATAACGAGGAGAACTCTACACCCATGGATATAAAAAAAGGAGTAAGACAAGGATGCATCCTATCACCAAGCTTGTTCAATCTATACACTGAGCAAATCTTTAAAAACATATCAGAGATGCTAAACATTAATGGAAAGATAATCAATAACCTAAGATATGCTGATGATACTGTTCTACTAGCAGAAAATCATAAAGACCTACAATTGCTTGATATGGACTAGATATGAATATCAAAGACTAAAACTATGATCATAAACAAAGAAAATTCTGAAGACCTACAATTAAATATCACAGTTGAGGGAATACATCTGGAGACAGTTCAGAGCTACAACTACCTTGGACATACTATAACCAGTGATGTAAAATTGAAATGAATAAAAGAATAGGTATGGCAAAAAGTAATTTTAATGCCATGAAAAATATACTAACAACAAAACAAATAACAGTAGGGCTGAAACTAAGAATAGTAAAATGTTACATCTTCTCAATATTCCTGTAACTTGCAGAAACATGGACATTAGACAAGAAAACAGAACAGAAAATTGAAGCCTTTGAAATGTGGATTTATAGAAAAATAGGTAGAATTGGATGGAAAGAAAAGAAAACAAATGATGAAGTTTTAAAACTAAAATTAAAAAGAGAACTATTAAATACAATTAAGACATGACAAATGAAATTTTTGGGGCATGTTAAAAGGCATAGTGACCTACTAAAAGTAATGTTGGAAGGGAAAATATGAAGTAAAAGAGGTAGACCAAGACTAACACAGATGAGTAACATCAAAAGATGGACAGCCTGCACTATCAAAGCAAGAAACAGAGTGGAATGGTGATCCATGGTAGCCAACCTTCGTTGCGAAGATGGCACTCGATGATGATAGGAATGTTGAGAAGATATAACATTTTGTTATTCTTAGTTTTAGCCCTGGTGTTATTTGTTTTGATGTTAGTATGTTTTCCATGGCATTAGAATTACTTTTTGCCATTCCTATTCTTTTGTTTATTTCAGTTGTACATTTTCCATCACTGGTTATAGTATGTTCAAGGTAGTTGTAGTTCTGAACTGTCTCCAGGTCTCTTCTTTCAACTTTGAAATCCTTGTAGGTTTTTTGTATTTTCTTTGTTTATGATCATAGTTTTATTTTTTAAATTCATATCTAATCCATGTTTTTTGCTTGTCATGTTTATTTCATAAAGTAATTGTTGTAGATCTTCAGGGTTTTCTGCTATAGTCCGTTCATAATCGTTTGCCGAGATGTTATGATTTATAATTCAAAAAGTTCTTGATGATTTCACATGATTTTTGGCATACGGTGTTAAAATGTCCATGTCACGAGAACATATGTGTTACTCGATGTCTAGCTATAACGGTTTTCTTAAAGCGGCGAATTCCTTTGATCTTTGCCCATGTAACTATTATTTTGACCCTAATCAAAATGTTTTACAGTAATCTAGTGCAACGATGACCCATAGGCGTGTCCATAAAATTTTACTTGGTGGCAAGTATACAAATTTTAAATTATATATAGAACTTTTGTTCGTAGAGTCAATTTGATATAGTTCCATGCTCTTGGTGTGAGTTTCCCAAATGTTGTCGCTGCCTTTCAAATACGTACATTTAGTTCCTCATCTAAGGAAAGTATGGCTGTAATAGTGGATCCAAGATAGCTGAACTTCTGTACTGACTCAAGCAGGCTTCCATTCAAAGTAATGGTTGTTGGTTTGCTTATAACATATTTTTGATCGCATTTCTTTGATAAAAAAATATTTTTATAGCGACATTAGTATTCTAAACCTAACTTCAAAGATCAATGCAAATGAACAATAAGTTTTTGAAAAAAATAAATTAATGTCTAGGCAAACGAATCTGAACGGACTATAGAAGCGTATCTACATAGTGCTTAATTGTGGGTGTTGTTCGTTATGTGTATTTGCAAACATGAATTCAATTGGTTACAATTAGTGTGGCCGTATTTCTCAATGATTTTGTCAACATGGTACACCTTTTTCTTATTCGTATTCTTCACAAGTTGTAACAATTCGGGTTTTAAATATGTGTCGTCAAATTTGACATTTTCATTCGCAAGCCATGTCCTAATTTGCTCTTTTGTATTTGATGCAGTAGGCACTTTGTCCCATCTTGAATTCCCTAAGAAGTGCTGATATAGTAAAACAGTAACCTTTTGCATAGTTATAAATTTGCATTTCAAACTCATTGTAATTTAGATATAAATGTTGGTATTTAAAGTCAACAAATTGTCTACTGAGTCTTCACAAAATTAATAAAGATACGCCTTCCCTTCGGTAATTAATGCCCAGGCCGTGGTGCGTCATGTCGTTCAATAACAATTCAGTTTTGTGCACGGGATTTTCCTGAACTTAGTGTTTCTGCAATAGCCAAACTATTTTACGTGAACGACCGCACCAAATTAATGTATATATCCTAAAATGGTGTCAAATTCGAACAGGGTGAATTTAATATAGCCTAAAGAAGAAAACTTTTAAACTAGATCAAATTTCTCAGAGCAAAAAATATTTCTATAAAAACGACATCAATATTATAAGATTACATGCAAAAGTTGAAAGCAAAATAACAAACGGTTATCACGTAAAGCTAATTCAAGTGTGGTTATGAATTTCTGAACGGACTATAGTAATGCAGTGGTGTTAGATTATGATATTATATTAGATCAGCATATCTTAGGTTATTGATTATCTTTCCATTAATGTTTAGGCCTGGCATCTCTATGATGTTTTTAAAGATTAGCTCAGTGTGTAGATTGAACAACCTAGGTGATAGGATGCAGCTCTCTCTTACTCCTTTTTATATCAAAAGGTGTAGAGTTCTCTTTGTTATATTTTATTATTGCTGTTTGCTCCCAGTATAAATTGCATATTAGTTGTATGTCTCTGTCATCTAGATGTAAATATTTCAGGCAGTCTATAAGTTGTTATATGGTGTAGTCTATGAAGCAAGAATATATTGGTTTGTTTACTTCTGTGTAATTTTAAATTAATGTCCTCAAACAGAATAGGGCTTCTTTGTCCCACTGTTTTTCCTAAATCCAAATTGTATAACATTTAGCAAGATTTTTGTTACATGGCTCATTAGGCTTATTGTTCTAAAATCACTGCATTCAACTGCACCATTCTTTTTAAACAATGCAATGAAAGTTGTGTTTTTAGTTCAGTTGGTATATATCCTGTATGGTATATGTTGTTGCATATGTCTGTGATCACTTCAATGCCAATTCCTGTGCCTTCTAGACATCTTTGGCTGAGTCAGTCTTTTTTTTGGTTATTTTTATACATTTTGCTTATTTAATTATCTTTTTTAATTGTATTGGGTATTGTTCTTTGGTTGTCTTTTTTTTCCAAGATGGCGTCAGTTATACATTTTTGTTTTTTGTTAATTTCCTTTTTAGGCAAGATGTCACAAATTTCTTGTATGCTTTTCTTTATGCATTGCCATTTGGTTGTAACTTTTTAAACAGGATTTTCTCTTGTGTGCTACTAAATCTCTTCTTCTCTGAGCTTCTGATGTGTTCTTTACTTGTACATGTATTATATAAATATCTTTAACATCTTTTTGATTTAAAGCTGTTATGTATAGTGGTATTGTTGATGAATTAGTCTATTGTTGTTTGTTTCTGTTTAGTTTGACTTTCATTTAATCATTACAGGATTGTGATCTGAGTTAATATCTGCTCCTGGATAGGTTTTGGCTTTCTTGATGCTGTTATGAAACCTCTCATTTATCTTTATGTTGTCTACTTGATGCTTCTTCTTATCTCCAGGACTTTTCCATGTGTCTAGTTTCCTTTTCTCTTACTCAAAGTAGGTGTTACATATTATCAGTCTGTTTTCTTCACAACATTGTATTAATCTTTCTCCTCTTTCATTTCTTATTCATAAACCATGATTTCCTATAATATACTTCCTTTTCCTACTTTATCGTTCATGTCACCCATTAAAATCAAGATGTCCAAAGATTTCACTTACTTCATAACTTTATTCAGATCTACATAGTATGCCTCTATTATTTCATCTGTATAGTCTTGAGTAGGTACATATGTCTGTATTATTGCTATGTCGAATGGTTTTGCTTTCATTTTGAGTAGTATAATCCTATCATTGTATGTCTGGTGGGTGCTTATATATGGTCAGCCATATTCAACTTTCGTGCCCTGAATATACCTCTTGTGTACCACACACTTTACTGTTTTCGCTTTCTGAGCCTTTGATAATTTCTGATTCTTCCACCCCATCTACTGTCACAGACTTTGTAAATTCGGGATGGACATTCCTGGTAGGCACCATTGTTGTCAAAATAGATATTTGCCTGTCGAACAGCGAACATACATTGGCCTATCGATGATAGGTTAAACACGACAACACAAGAATAAATCATATTTCACTGAAATGTTGATAAAGTTCACAGTCCAACCGCTTGTCAGAAGTAAACATAACTACAATGGTGAATAGCAGCACATTATTTCACAATTAGGCTGTTGCGCAATTTATTTAAACACGTCAGCAAACACCAAGTTACAAAAATTATCTACACGCAGCTAGCTGCCATGACATACCACATTAAAAGTAAACAAAACGTAGGCTAAAATGGCTACAAACTAAGCAAAATTTAATGCAATGAACTAATCTATCTGTAACGTGTAGGGGGCTGAAACGTGCAGATATAACAGCTTGCCATAAACTAGTGATACAACACATATACCACCTATTGGGTGATGACTAGGTAGAAGGTGCAGTTGGATACAGTTTAGAAATATGAAGCCGGCAAGATGTATATGATAAATGAACTGAAAGCAGTCAATGACTAAAGTGACTACTGGAACCGAGATAGATGAGCTTGATTTGATCTGCAATGTATCTTCTAACACATCAAATTATTGACAACACACGCCTCTCACCAGAAGAACTACCGAGGACAGGTATCTTTGTACGAGAGTTGTGGGCCGCAGAAGCGCATTCAGCTCACAAATGTAAGGGATTACGTCCACTCTAGTGAACCAGATGAGGTAAAGATCCTACAGCACTTTGATTTTTTCTTTCTTCTGTTCACCCAATGACTACTATAGGAATTGAGTGTCCTCTTCATCATCCGCTCTTAGATGGGCATTATGTGGGCGTATGTATGTTGTGTTGTAGTTTGCAGCAGAACTGATGTTTATGCCTTTCAGCCAACACATCCAATATCAGCATGTTATATTTGAGTATTGGGTTGTCTTCAATCTCTTCTCACTTGACCAGACTAGATAGATTAGTCTGTTTCTGGAGGTACTGCAAAGAGGTGGAGTAAGGTCTGGATGGTTCTGGCTTACTGATCCTGGTGCATGTCATCAGCTGTGGGTTGCTGACAGCTTCCAGCTCTGCTGCTGTGGGTTGCTGACAGCTTCCAGCTCTGCTGCTGTTAGTCGCTGACAGCTTCCAGCTCTGCTGCTGTTGGTCGCTGACAGCTTCCAGCTCTGCTGCTGTGGGTAACACTGTGACCTTCCAGGCATGTCGCAATAGGCGACCAAGGAGGTTGATTGATGGCTTGACAAGCTGTCATTGTAAAAAAAAAAGTGTTGTTATAGAAACAGAAGCAGCGATCTCTGCAATATGTGCCATTTTGGCACGCAAGGTTACTGTTTTTGAGATTATGGTTCTACCCTATGTACCGTCTTCGGCTCAAAAGGACAATAGATAGATACTCATTCAGTCAATCTTTTCTATTTTTGGGGTTTACAATTTGTTCGGCTGTGTTTAATAATGAGATATAGGTGTGAAATTGTGTATGTCTGGATCTTCTCTTAGTTAATGTATCTGCTTTATTTTATGGTGTGTCATGAGATCCACTGCATCATTATCTTTATGTTTTTGTATTAATGCTATCTATGGTGAGCTGTGAGAGTTCTGGTTTGTTTATGTGTTATGTAGCCCATTAGGGATCAAAGTATGGAAGTAAACCTGGTAAATAGTTATTGCAGTTTTTAATTTTTCTGTAGACTTGGACAGCAAAAAAAAAAAAAAAAAAAAAAAAATTGCGTGTTAGTAGCCTTATTTTTCCTTTGGTCTATCTATCTATTTCGTTCGCATGAAGTATTTTCTATATCTGCGATGTCGTTTCCTGTATAAATTTTACTGTCTTTTGTAATTCTTGCAGTGGCCCATATAGTTTTGTGTGTAGTGTTGTATCTATAGGCCAATGGATTTTCCTGAGTCTACTACGTAGGGAGGTCAAAAAGTAATGCACACCAATTTTTTTCTCGGAAACTATTCGGGCAAAATGTGTGAAATTTTCACAGATTGTAGCTGAACATCCCCTTTACACTACCTATTTTTCAACATAATCTCCGTCCAAGCGTATTGCCTTACGCCAACGCGAAACTAGGTCATGAATGCCTCGTTTGTACCAAGTTTTGTCCTGCTCGCGTAGCCATTTTTTAACTGCACGGATCACATCCTCATCATTGTCAAAGTGTGTCCCACGCAGGAATTGTTTGAGTGGTCCAAACAGATGGAAATCTGAGGGAGCCAGATCAGGGCTGTAAGGAGGATGGGGCAGTACAGTCCAACCAAATTTGTTGATTGCTTCCCGTGTTACCAGACTTGTGTGAGGGCGTGCATTGTCATGTTGAAGCAACAAATCTGCAGATGGCTTATTAGGCCGAACTCTGTGGAACCGATTTTTGAGTTTTGTCACTGTATTGATGTAAGCTGTCGAGTTGATTGTCTCACCTCTTGTCATTACATCAACAAGAATCACACCATCAATGTCCCAGAAGACAGTGATCATCACCTTTCCGGCTGATGGAGATGTTTTGAATTTTTTTCTTTTTGGTGACTGCGGATGATGCCATTCCATTGACTGCATTTTTGTTTCAGGCTCATAATAATGTGCCCACGTTTCGTCACCGGTAACAATTTTTGACAAAAACATTTCTCCTTCAACACAGAAACGCTCCAACAATTCAGAACAGAATGTTTTCCTTTGAACTCTGTGATCATTTGTTAGGCACCGAGGAACCCATCGAGCGCAAATCTTTGAATATCCGAGAGTTTTAAAAATTGCGATTGCACTTCCCTTGCTGACTGTAAGCTGCAATGCCAATTGCTGACTAGTGATACGCCTATCCTTACGAATAATGGCATCAGCCCGGTTTAACATGTCTGTGCTGGTAGCCGAGGCAACACGTCCAGAACGCGGTAAATCATGCAGCTCCACTCGTACACTTTCTGCAGCTTTAATTCTCTGAACCCAGCGACTAACTGTGCTCCTATCGACTGCAGAACATTTGTACACTGCACACAGTCGTTTATGAATGTTTGCCACACATTTCTTTTTCCGCAACCAGAAATTCTATGACAATTCGCTGTTTGTAACGGACATTGTTGACAAGTTCCATTTTAACGGTTCATAGATTGCGTAATATTTATCAGAATGCTGTGCAATTTGGTGCACATAATTGGAACATGTCATATTCCAAGTGTGCAAAATTTCATATTCCTATCTTTATTATTAGCCGAGAAAAAAATTGGTGTGCATTACTTTTTGACCTCCCTTTAGTATATTCAGTGCAGTTTTGAAGTATGTGTTCAGCAGTCTGGTGCGGCATTGGCGTGAGTGCGTGGCATCCTGATTGTTGTAGTGCGCCTTTTGGCCGGTTGCCTCCGACTTCAGTACTTAAACTTGCTATTGCAGACTGTGGTCTTGCTCGGGTGCAGGAAGGCCTGACCAGTCTAGGTTTTCAGTCCCTGGTGACTGTTAAGCCCCATCCCCACGACAAGGAGCTGGCCTTGATGGGGTTCCTTTGGTCTATTTTAGAACATCATAATAACCCTTTGTATCTGGCTATAACCATTCTTCTGTAAGACTACATTTCTCTTGTCTGCAGCTATTTTCTTACCAGTTGTCCTTAGTTAGATAATGAACCTTCTTGGCCTTGACCAGGCCAACATTGCAGCAAGAGTCAAACACGCTGCGTATTGCAAAGCAACAATGAAGAACTCAACTTTGTAGTCTCTGGCCATCCTTCTCAAGGTGTCCCACGATACCAGGTTGGCGTTTGTGTGCTTCTCCTTTGGATTTTCTTGTATTACACTTGGTTGACAACTAGTGTGATTAATTTCTGTATATGTCCTGAGCACATAGCATGTTCTGAAACCTGTATCTGGCCGTTATCGTAGTATAATCCTTTTCTTCTATGTTAGATTTGTTTAGCCAAAATTTTAAGATTTTCCTCAAACGTGATCTATATTACCCCCATATTCATCAAGTACCATGCCTGACGGCGTAGGTGATCATGTCTCTACACAACTTTCGATCTCGAGTTATTTATCATTTCTGTTGTTGACCTTCTGCCAAGCCATTCTCTTAAGCTGTCTGGTATTTTTTCTCTTTGCTTCTCTCTATTTCTTCTTTACTCAACTTTCCCAGTTATAACAAAATTTCCCAGCTGTTCCCTTCTCATTACATGGCCAAAAAAATTATGATTGTTTCTTCCTAATATTGGAAATTAGCCCTTTCCAAGCCATTTGGCTTTTTTCAGAAAGTTTTCATTACTCTTCTTAGCTGTCCATGGTAGTATCAACATTCTTCTGTAATTCCCGCATTAGAACATTATAATTAAGATCTAACATTTCATCTTTTATCAAGATAAAGATGGTGGCCATGTAATGAGAAGAGACAACGAGAATCTCAAAACTGGCGCTCAAATGGTAACCAGAAAGAAAAAGACATCTTAGAAGTTAGATAATTAAATATCACAATTGAGGGAATACATCTGGAGACAGTCCAGAGCTACAACTACCTGGGATATACTATAACCAATGATGGAAAATGCAAAACTGAAATAAACAAAAGAATAGGTATGGCAAAAAGTAATTTTAATGCCATGAAAAATATACTAACAACAAAACAAATATCAGCAGGGCTGAAACTAAGAATGACAAAGGAGTTACGTCTTCTCAATATTCCTGTATGGTGCAGAAACATGGACATTAGACAAGAAAGCAGAACAGAAAATTGAAGCCTTTGAAATGTGGATTTATAGATGAATAGGTAGAATTGGATGGAAACAAAAGATAACAAACGATGAAGCTTTAAAACAGCTGAAAATAAAAAGAGAACTACTAAATACAATCAAGACAAGACAAATGAAATTTTTGGGGCATGTAAAAAGACGCAACAGCCTACTAAAGTAATATTGGAAGGAAAAAATACAAGGTAAAAGAGGCAGACCAAGACTAACATGGACGAGTAACATCAAAAGATGGACAAGTCAGTCTATGTCAGCCTGCACCATCAAAGCAAGAAACAGAGTAGAATGGCGATCCATGGTAGCCAACCTTCGTTGCGGAGAAGGCACACGATGATGATGATGAAGTTAGATAAAAATTAAAAAGAAAGCAGAGGCAACTACATCTGGCATTAGCTCCCTTGCCGTGGTTGAGATACTTGCTCAGAACAGGTCTCTGCATGGTTGAGATAAAATATGGACCCGTGTCAAAGTCTGACGCTAATTAGCAAAGATCGTAAGACACAGAGAGTGTAGAGTTTGTACCTTATGTGCTGTCTTGGGCTCGTAAGGATATTTCATATTTATGTATATAATGTAGCGTAAATATAATAAGAGGGAGCCGCGATAGCTCAGTGGTTAATGAACTAGACTAAAAAGGACAATGGGTAGGGTTCGATCCCAACCGACGGCTTCCGGGTTCACCCAGCCTTAAATGGGTACCGGATATTTTTCTGGGAAAGTAAGCAACACGGGCGTAATACCGACCACATTACCCCAAAAATCATGGTTACTAACACCATATTCCCAATATGCCATTTGATGTGACGGGTTCTTTACTTACTATGGATAGGAGATTGTGGAATGATATGATCACCCACACGAACCGGTAAGGTACATGATGACCTAATAAATATCATATTTTCCTATACAATGTTTGAAATATCAATTAAACATACCAATCTCCCTTGATGGATGATTGTCTTTTTAAAATTTCTGGCCCGGGTTAGCATTCTACGTTCCTCCCCCCTCATCTCTGTTACAGCACGATGGAAATCCAAAGCTCTGACACTGAGGCTTCTATATTTAGTCTGGCATTTGGTAAGACGTACTCTAGCAATTAGTCAAATATTTAATGAAATGGTTAAACAAATTTGCAATACAAGAAGTACGCACTTCACTCTTTTTTTTTAAAATCTGGTGTTACTTTTTGTTACTATTCTTACGTGTCTGTTAAACATAGATCTTGATTCTAGATAAAGAGACTATCTAATACAAGAAACTTCGTAAAATCATCAATAACACTTGCCAAACAAGTATAGTCCGTTCATAAATTCATAATCACACCTGAATTAGCTTTGCGTGATAACCGCTTGTTATTTTGGTTTCAAAATTTGCATGCAATCTTAGAATATTGATGACGCAAAGATTTTGGTATTTTTTATTCAACAAACACAACAGATTTTGCACATCAGCGAATTCCTTTGATCTTTTATGACGATATCACACAAGTTGATTCAAATTTTAGATTTTACAGTAATCGTTTTCAATTGTCCAGTTTACTGCAATTCTTGTCAGAGGTGTATCTACATAGTGCTTAATTGTGGGTGTTGTTCGTTATGTGTATTTGCAAACATGAATTCAATTGGTTACAATTGCTGATATAGTAAAAAAGTAACCCTTTGCATAGTTATAAATTTGCATTTCAAACTCATTGTAATTTAGATATAAATGTTGATATTTAAAGTCAACAAATTGTCTACTGAGTCTTCACAAAATTAATAAAGATACGCCTTCTATTCGGTAATTAATGCCCAGGCCGTTGTGCGTCGTTCAATAACAATTCAGTTTTGTGCACGGATTTTCCTGAAGTTAGTGTTTCTGCAATAGCCGAAGTATTTTACGTGAACGACCGCACCAAATTAATGTATATATCCTAAAATTGTGTCAAATTCGAACAGGGTGAATTTAATATAACCTAAAGAAGAAAACTTTTAAACTAGATCAAATTTCTCAGAGCAAAAAAATATTTCTATAACGTCATCAATATTCTAAGATCGCATGCAAATTTTGAAACCAAAATAACAAGCGGTTATCACGCAATACTAATTCAGGTGTGATTATGAATTTCTGAACGGACTATCGAGTTTTGTCACATAATCTAAAAACATGGCCAGGTGCATCTTACCGAGAACTGCAAAAGCAGCGACTTCTAAGGCCAAATAATTTTGAGTGGTTGAAACTTAAACATCCTGCCATACGTTGTGTTCCAGGAGTATCGGTTTTGAGTTGTTTTCGGGCCTGTTACTGATCGGTAGAGTCCTGTTTCATTTCTTCAGACCGGCAAGGCTTCGAGGTTCACCCAGCCTCTAAAAAATATCACCTAAAATTGTATTTTCATGAACGTAAATGTGGCCTGGCGTGATACCAACCAATAACCAATCACCAAAAAAGTTTGTGTTGATAAACAAGAGCATTAATTGCACAAACACCTTATAACGTGGAGGGGACCCTTATTTTAGATGGTATTCTGTGGGTAATTTTTATTTGGTTATAATTAGGTTTAGTTTCCATTTTAGGGGACACTAAGGTGGTCTAGAGTTGAGTTGTCGACCAGGAAGCTCTCGGGTTCGAATCCCGCTACAGGGATGTGAATATTTTATTTCGAATCCCGCTACAGGGATGTGAATATTTTATTTCGAATCCCGCTGCAGGTGGTGTGAATATTTTACTTCGAATCCCTCCACAATTGGTGTGAATATTTTACTTCGAATCCCTCCACAATTGGTGTGAATATTTTACTTCAAATCCCGTTGCATGGATGGGAATATTTTATTTTGAACCCCGCTACAGGCAGTGTGAATATTTTACTTCGAATCCCGCTACAGGCGGTGTGAATATTTTATTTCGAACCCCGCTACAGGCGGTGTGAATATTTTACTTCGAATCGCTGGTTTCTTCGTGACATTATCCTCTCTTGGTATCTGTGTAGTGAGATCCGATACTATCCCTACCGGATAACGTCGAGAAACAGGAGATCCCGTGTGCGCTCACAAACGATAAAGAATCATTGACAGTTAAGTTGAAACGATTAGGCCACAAAATTGGCGGGCAAAATCAATTGACGTCGAAGATGGATGTTTCAGGCCGAAAGACGCACATATTTAAGCATTTACGCTTTGGCGTAAACTAGCGACACATCCACTAAATGAGTGAAGAAGTAGTTTCCATTTTAATTTATCTGTAAGCAAGTCGGCATGACAGAAACAGAGCTGGAAGCTGCCAGCTTGCGCCAGGATCAGTGAACCAAACCCATCCAGAACCTACTGCACCTCTTCGATGTGCCTCTAGTAACAGACTAACAAGTGTAGTCTCACGAAACTCGTAGGGATAAAATAGAGAAGGCAACCAAGTACGAAAAAATGTCGTGCTGAGGTCGGATGTGTTGGGCCGAAAGGCACAAATGAACAACAACTGTGTCTCACTTAACGTAATTTTAAGGACGATTGATAGCGGACTATCTATTCGTTTAACAGTCATCAAGTTAAAGCTAGAAAGAAAGAAATACAGAATTTATCTGTAAAAAAAAATAATGATAATAATATACAACATTTTATTGTGTAGTGACGTGCTACAGGCTTGTCGCACGTATTTAAACAAAGTGCAAATATTCAGCTTTGTACGAAAAATCATTTGTTCACCATCGATGGTAAACTGCTGCAATAATTACGTTAAATTTTCATTTCTGATGGGCGTGTGATCCATTCACGCGTGTACACAAGTCATTCCTGCTGTTTTCAGAAGCCTACATAAACACGCTAGTAGCGATGTCCCTCAAAAGTCCTCGCTTGCTGGCTCGGTCGATCGTACCAGTTTCCATCCCGCTCACTCAAGGATAGATGGTAACTCGTGAACGCGGATTTTCTTGTGCAATCGGCGGCAGTCTCAAATGTAAGACTATTCAATTATTCGATTAATTTGTATTATTGTCTTGAATTTGTGTTCTGCAACTGTTATTATTGTGTTTTCTGCTGTTAACTTTATTCGGTATCCGGTTGTTTGGATGCTGTGATTTAATTGTTTTCATTTACTGTAAAACATATTTTTCATAAGTTATATTTCTTTTTAAATATAATAAAGTAGTTTCATATACATGGTAAATAGTATTTCTGTTAGCGGATTGCCTTGCGACTACATTTTGCACATTACACGCAAATACACCAGTCTTCTTCTTTCCGTCCACATTTACTTTTCAGCGTCCAGGGAGAGATATAGATTGTGGTTCTTTGCTCTCCTCTTAGCATCTTTTGCTCTTCTGTTTCCTAGAATTTCTAATATTCCACCAATCCATCTTTATACTGATCGACAATTGAGTCTGGTGTGCTCTATTCATGGAACCAGTTTCATTGCAATCAGGAATTTCCCATATCCGCCCCACCACTTGTCAAAGCATTTCCACAATGCATCGGTAAATTCCGTTCACAAGGTTGCCCCGTTCACGTCCTACTCGACTGCACTGGCGAGGATTCTAAAACTCCTTTTTCGCCTCTTACGACATGCGTGACAGGTATCAGTAGCTTTTCGCCTCATAACCACACGCTGATCTCAAATCGTTTGTTGCAGTCTCCATGTGTTGTATTTTGATATTGTCTTATCACTTTAATCAAACCATTTTACCTAAATCTGAACCTACTTTCCTGTTTGATAACGACACCACATGTAATCCGGACACAGATTCTACATCAGTTGAGGCAACTCTCAATCAATCTTTGCCGTTCTCCTGGTTTAGGATTTATGTGAATGACTTAACCTATCCGGACAGTTTCACGGTTAAACTAAATGGTTCTGCCTCATGTAACATTGAATCAAGGTTTGTAGTTAGTTCGCACGAGATTGATGTCTTTTGCTCTGGGGCTGGTCTGATTAACAAGTTACGGATTGAAGGGGCGATAGTTGCAAATATCTGCTCCATCTACCTTGGCTGGGGTCGGAATGTGGCTCTCAAACAAAACACAAATCAGACCGACACATTTAATGCTTGCTATACAGGAGACGCATGTGGACCAGAGGCCGCAGTTAATGGCAAAACAAAGACCAATCTCTATGACAATGACTGCACACACACACAATTGAGAAGTGGAACCAATTCTGTTTACAGATATCTGAACTTTGCCACGCCTCAGAAGACTCACACCATTCGAATTTATCATCGAGCTAGCACTATGATTCGGGTAAAGAATGCCACTCTAAAGGCTTTCTCTGACAGTGGCTGTGTAGTGTTCCAGTATAATGATATATCATACCCAAATATTTCTGTGAACACTATTGTAGTCACCACACAAGCGACAATGGCACACATTAAGATTGAGTTCTCACCGACCATTTCGCAGGCCGACAGTGCACTGACGGTGAGTGAGGTGCAAACATTTACAGACACCTATTGTCTGGACGGGCATTCTTGGTCGTTTTGTGCAGTGTGTAGTGGGTGCTGCAAAGGCTACAACGTCATCATCGGTACGTGTCACGGCAACTGTTCACATGGGATCTATGGACACGACTGCTCCAGGCCTTGTCTCAGTGTCTGTCCTTTATGTGAGGAAAAATCCGAAAAATGCCTACAATGTAAACATCCTGGCTACACCTGTAATGACACTTGTCCCGATGGTAATTTTGGGCCACAGTACAAACAGACGTGTTCTGATGGCTGTGACATCATATGTGACCCGGAAAGTACAGACTGTACGTGCAAGGAAACGTATACGGATCAGACTGCACTCTCAAATGTCCGGACAACTGTTTCAACGACACCTGTAAACAGTCAACCGGGAACTGTACATGCAAGGGAACGTTCAACAGGTCAGACTGCACTCTCAAATCTCCGGACAACTGTTTGAACGAAACCTGTGAACAGTTAATCGGGACTTGCGTTTCATATGTCGATGATTCCCAAGTTAAGAAGATTCTGTGCCGACCACAACAAACCCAAAAATATGGATACCTTAATGTGTTTCTGTGCTGGACATGGTTCATTTCTTGGTGTTTTTCCGTGAAGCCATGGCTCATATCTTGATGTGTTTCTGTGCTATCCACGGCTCATATCTTGATGCGTTTCTGTGCTAGTCATGGCTCATATCTTAGCGTGTGTGTGTGTGCGCGTGCGTGCGTGCGTGTGTGTGTGTATGTGTGTGTGTGTGTGTGTTGGCCATGGCTCATATCTTGGTGTGTGTCATGTTAGTCATATCTCAAATCTTGGTGTGTCCGTGTTAATCATGTCTCATATCTTTATGCGTGTATGTGTTTAGTCATATCTCATATCTTAGTGTGTATCTGTGTTAGTCATGTGTCATATCTTTGTGTGTGCATGTGTGGGTTAGTGATATCTCATATCTTTGTGTGCATGTTTATGTTAGTCATATCTCATATCTTTGTGTGCACATGTCTGTGTATGTCACTTCTGGGTCTTCCTCTTGGTCTTTTTCCATGCATTCTCGAGAAGAACGCCCTTGATGGTGATTGGTAAGGATTCATTCTGACCAGGTGACCATACCATTTAAAATGTTGTTGTTCTATATATTCTTGGCAGGGTTTTGTGTTATTTATAACTTAGCAGTATATTCAACGTTATTAAATGTTACCTTGAAATCAATTTCATGTTATTCTCAAATTTATGAAATACTACCTTCCATTTTTATTCATATTATCTTCAATATTTTTTGTTTAAAATGACACCTTGAAATATTTGTTACTGCTGCCTTCACATTTTTCGTAACATTTGTTTAAAATGCGATATTCAAATTTATCGTAACATTTGTTTAAAATGCGATATTCAAATTTATCGTAACATTTGTTTAAAATGCGATATTCAAATTTATCGTAACATTTGTTTAAAATGCGATATTCAAATTTATCGTAACATTTGTTTAAAATGCGATATTCAAATTTATCGTAACATTTGTTTAAAATGCGATATTCAAATTTATCGTAACATTTGTTTAAAATGCGATATTCAAATTTATCGTAACATTTGTTTAAAATGCGATATTCAAATTTATCGTAACATTTGTTTAAAATACTACATTCAACTTTATCCTAATATAGCCTTCACTTTAAAAAAAAAAAAGTCTCTTCAAATTTAACCTAATCCTACCTTCGCTTTTAAAGAATGCAAATTTCACATTGATCCTATTCCTATCTTCACTTTTTAAAGAATGCAAATTTCACATTTATTCTAATCCTACCTTCACTTTTTAAAGAATGCAAATTTCACATTTATTCTAATCCTACCTTCACTTTTTCAAGAATGCAAATTTCACATTTATTCTAATCCTACCTTCACTTTTTAAAGAATGCAAATTTCACATTTATTCTAATCCTACCTTCACTTTTTAAAGAATGCAAATTTCACATTTATTCTAATCCTACCTTCACTTTTTACAAAATGCAAATTCCACATTTATTCTAATCCTACTTCACTTTTTAAAGAATGCAAATTCCACATTTATTCTAATCCTACCTTCACTTTTTAAAGAATGCAAATTCCACATTTATTCTAATCCTACCTTCAATTTTTAAAGAATGCAAATTTCACATTTATTCTAATCCTACCTTCACTTTTTAAAGAATGCAAATTTCACATTTAATCTAATCCTACCTTCACTTTTTAAAAAATGCAAATTCCACATTTATTCTAATCCTACCTTCACTTTTTAAAGAATGCAAATTCCACATTTATTCTAATCCTACCTTCACTTTTTAAAGAATGCAAATTCCACGTTTATTCTAATCCTACCTTCAATTTTAAAGAATGCAAATTTCACATTTATTCTAATCCTACCTTCACTTTTTAAAATGCAAATTCCACATTTATTCTAATCCTACCTTCACTTTTAAAAGAATGCAAATTCCACATTTATTCTAATCCTACCTTCACTTTTTAAAGAATGCAAATTCCACATTTATTCTAATGCTACCTTCACTTTTTAAAGAATGCAAATTCCACATTTATTCTAATCCTACCTTCACTTTTTAAAGAATGCAAGTTCCACATTTATTCTAATCCTACCTTCGAATTAAAATTAAAAAAATATGCACCCTCAAATTTACCCGAATCTCACCTTCACTTAATAAAGATGCTGCCTTCAAATTTACCTTCATCCTTTATATGTTTTTAAATCTTTCTTAACTTTTAAAATACCTTCAAATAACAATTTAAAATGCAATCTTCATCTTTCTTTATGCTGTATTCAAATGTTTGTAAAATCATGCCTTACATTCATTTTTAATGATACCGTTAAATTTATCCTCAAGCTACTTTCCAATTTTTTATTAAATTCTACATTCAGATGGGTTAAAACACTACTTTAAAATTGTTCCTAAAGTAGTAATACAATTTTCCCGATTGTTACATTAAAACATATCCCAATACGTTCTTTATCAAAAGTTACTAACAAGTGCTACCTTTAATATTTCACAATGAAATCTCCAAATTTAGTCTAATAATATCTTCAGATTGATTAAATTCGACCTTCAGTTTGTTCATAATATTAGATTACAATTGACGTGAATGCTGTATTGAAATATATCGTAACATTTGTCTTCAAATCTTAATTTACATGAATGCTGTATTGAAATATATCGTAACATTTGTTTTCAAATCTTAATTTACATGAATGCTGTATTGAAATATATCGTTATATTATATTCAAATATATCGTAATTTACCTGAATGTTGTATTCAACTATATCGTAACATTATCTTCAAATATATCTTAATTTACCTGAATACTGTATTCAAACATACTGTAACATTATCTTCAAATATATCTTAATTTACCTGAATGCTGTATTCAAACATACTGTAACATTATCTTCAAATATATCTTAATTTACCTGAATGCTGTATTCAAATATACTGTAACATTATCTTCAAATATATCTTAATTTACCTGAATACTGTATTCAAACATACTGTAACATTATCTTCAAATATATCTTAATTTACCTGAATGCTGTATTCAAACATACTGTAACATTATCTTCAAATATATCTTAATTTACCTGAATGTTGTATTCAAATATACTGTAACATTATCTTCAAATATATCTTAATTTACCTGAATGCTGTATTCAAATATATCGTAGCATTATCTTCAAATATATCTTAATTTACCTGAATGTTGTATTGAAATATACTGTAACATTATCTTCAAATATATCTTAATTTACCTGAATGCTGTATTCAAATATACTGTAACATTATCTTCAAATATATCTTAATTTACCTGAATGCTGTATTCAAACATACTGTAACATTATCTTCAAATATATCTTAATTTACCTAAATGCTGTATTCAAACATACTGTAACATTATCTTCAAATATATCTTAATTTACCTAATTGCTGTATTCAAATATACTGTAACATTATCTTCAAATATATCTTAATTTACCTGAATGCTGTATTCATACATACTGTAACATTATCTTCAAATATATCTTAATTTACCTGAATGCTGTATTCAAACATACTGTAACATTATCTTCAAATATATCTTAATTTAGCTGAATGATGTATTCAAATATACCGTAACATTATCTTCAAATATATCTTAATTTACCTGAATGCTGTATTCAAATTTACTGTAACATTATCTTCAAATATATCTTAATTTACATAAATGCTGTATTCAAATATACTGTAACATTATCTTCAAATATATCTTAATTTACCTGAATGTTGTATTCAAACATACTGTAACATTATCTTCAAATATATCTTAATTTACCTGAATGCTGTATTCAAACATACTGTAATATTATCTTCAAATATATCTTAATTTACCTGAATGCTGTATTCAAGTATATCATTGTACTATCTTCAAATATATCTTAATTTACCTGAATGCTGTATTCAAATATATCATTATATTATCTTCAAGTATATCTTAATTTACCCGAATGCTGTATTCAAGTATATCATTATATTATCTTCAAGTATATCTTAATTTACCCGAATGCTGTATTCAAGTATATCATTATATTATCTTCAAGTATATTTTAATTTACCCGAATGCTGTATTCAAATATATCATTATATTATCTTCAAGTATATCTTAATTTACCCGAATGCTGTATTCAAGTATATCATTATATTATCTTCAAGTATATCTTAATTTACCCGAATGCTGTATTCAAGTGTATCATTATATTATCTTCAAGTATATCTTAATTTACCCGAATGCTGTATTCAAGTGTATCATTATATTATCTTCAAGTATATCTTAATTTACCCGAATGCTGTATTCAAGTGTATCATTATATTATCTTCAAGTATATCTTAATTTACCTGAATGCTGTATTCAAACATACTGTAACATTATCTTCAAATATATCTTAATTTACCTGAATGCTGTATTCAAACATACTGTAATATTATCTTCAAATATATGTTAATTTACCTGAATGCTGTATTCAAATATATCATTATATTATCTTCAAGTATATCTTAATTTACCCGAATGCTGTATTCAAGTGTATCATTATATTATCTTCAAGTATATCTTAATAATCAATATGCAACATCTCGATTGATGTAGACGATCATGTCCTTCAACAATTCACTATCCTCATTACACCTTAGCAATTCTGATGCTCATTGTTTATCATGCCATGACACGACACCAAGCTATTTAGTTTCTTTTCTCCTTGTTAATGATCTCTCTTTCCTTGTATTCTGCCAGTTGTAACCAAGTATTTCAACTTTCCTCTCCTCATGATGTGTCCGAAAAATGTCGATTGATTCCTTCTGGTGTTTTTTTTTTTTTTTACCTCTCTTTTTGTTTTGACCTCTTTGAAAATTTCCTCGTTGATATTTTTAGCTTTCCAGGGAACTCTCAATATTTTTCTCAGAATTCCCATCTTTACGGTATATAATCGTCTTTTTATTTGTTTCTCTACTGTCCATGATTCGCTTCCACAGGTCAAAACTGGGGCTGTACTGCACCGATGAACTCTCTTTCTCTCTTGAATTGACAAAGACTTGTGGCACAAAATGTTTTTATTTTATTTTATTTTAATGCTATCTTTTAATATTTCCTAATTAGTTAATTCATCTTGTGCCGGGGACACCACAAAGGGCAGAAATAACTATTATATTTGACGATTCACTGTTGTTGTTGTTGATGTTGTCTTGTGGATGATTCACTGTTAAGTCTTGCATCTTTTGTTTTGCCCTTAAACTAAACTCATAGTTGAGCCCTCGCAATTAATTGTTCTTTTTTGTGTTATATTATTTGAATATCTCTTGGTCATCTTTGTTTTCTTTTGCAAAATAAGCACACAATGGAATGAAGGAGTTAAACTACAGAAAGACAAGAATAACCTCGGTTTTTTGTGTTTGTTTAGCTGCTCCTTACTATTTTATGTTTTCTTGCTTGCTTGCGTCTGCCCGATGCTTGTTGCAGGAGCTACTGAGTTAAGTGCTATGTGCACACCGTGAGCTGTGTCTCATCCGTTTTGATCATGTTTCGATATTCCAATTGTTTACGATGAATGATGGTGTCGTATGACGGGGAACAGTTGGCTGTGTTCACTTTCTGGTTTCGCCTTATGTCTTTTGGCGTGTGCTGAGACTGCTACGATGGGGACTACAGTTACCTTTCTTTTTTGAGAGATGAGATGTTAATTTGGATGATTACGCTGGTACGGACGGTTGAGCAATTATGGATTTTAATTCGTTTGCAGTGATACCGGGGCCTTCCATAACCAAATAACCTTTTTATCATCCGCCCTTAAATGTGAGCGAGTCTGTTTTGTATTGTGGTATGCAGTATAACTGTGATATTTGCGCCTTTCGGCCCAACACATCTGACTTCAGCATGACTTTTTTTATTACTGGGTTGTCTTCCCTCTTCGATTCCTAATCGATTGGCCAGACTAAACAGGTTAGTCTGTTACTGGAGGCACGCTGGAGAGGTGGAGCAGTGTCTGGATGGCTCTGGTTCACCGATATTGGCGCAAGCCATCAGCTGCGGGCCGGTGACAACTTCCAGCTCCGCTACTGTGAGGTGCGTCTTCGATTCTCCATTATATGTTTATTTTGCATGTTCTTTGCAGCTATACTCGCAGCCCCGCATCATACATACTAATTTTAAATATTTGTGCTTATTTACTTTTGCCACCTGATGCCCATAGGGAGCCGCGATAGCTCAGTAGTTAGTGAACTGGACTACAAAGGACAAGTGGTAGGTTTCGATCCCAACCGACGGCTTCCTGGTTCACCCAGCCTTTAATGGGTACCGGATTTTTTCTGGGAAAGTGAAGCGGCACGGGCGTAATACCGACCACATTACCCCAAAAATCATGTGCCGAAGGTCTGTACAATTTATGGTCACTAACACCATATTCCCTATACGTCACTTGGCGTGACGGGGGTACTTTACTTTTTTTTTACTTACCTTGTGTCCATGTGAGGGCCTGCCGCGGTTCCTCGTCCATTTTGAGCACGTGACCAACCTACACCAGAGTCCTCTCTGTATTGCATGATCTGTATCTTTACATATTTCCTAATACTGTCATCAAATGTGAAAAAAATATATATATATACATTCGTGTCTGCTTCCGTTCGCCAGCTTTATATCTCTAACGAAGTCCCAAGTCGCCGAATTTTGCGTAAATATAACGTTTTCCTATTTTTTTTACATCGGCAACCATGTGCTCAGATGGTCCCTGCCAAACAGACAGATATTCTTCGTCTTTCATATTTTTTATTGTCGAGAGTTTTAATGTTTCGGGGTAGATTTTTTCTGATAAATTATGTCCCCGCAGTGACCATTTTGAGCTTACTTTCGATTTCCAACTGTGAAGAGTTCTTTAACACACACAAAATGCACACGGGACCTCGTTTTTTTTCGCCGTTTCCCGCGAGGGCTAGAGATAGATTCTCACTACTCAGAGGCCAGGTAAGAATAAAAGTAAAGTACCCCTGTCATGCCAAGTGGCGTATAGGGAATATGGTGTTAGTGTCCATAAATATTACAGACCTTCGGCACATGATTTTTGGGGTAATGTGGTCGGTATTACGCTCGTGCCGCTTTAATTTCCCAGAAAAAAATCCGGTACCCATTTAAGGCTGGGTGAACCGGAGCCGTCGGTTGGGATCGAACCCTACATTTTGTACTTTGTAGTCCAGTTCACTAACCACTGAGCTATCGCGGCTCCCAGGGAAGATTAAAGTCACGATGAAACATCGGATTCAATTTAAAAAAAAAAGAATGCCATCACCTGGGGTTAGTATAGAACCAAGGACAGTCATGTCCAGAGGCCAATGTCTTACACATAGACCATCCAACCTCCATAATGCATCACGTGTTGAATTTAAAAATGCTTATCAACGTGGTATGTGAACCTCTAATAGTAGATGTACAACAAAGGTAAGATAGTAGATGTAGAACAGAGGTGAGATAGTAGATGTACAACAAAGGTAAGAAAGTAGATGTACAACAAAGGTGAGATAGTAGATGTAGAACAGAGGTGAGATAGTAGATGTACAACAGAGGTGAGATAGTAGATGCAGAACAGAGGTGAGATAGTAGATGTACAACAGAGGTGAGATAGTAGATGTTCAACAGAGGTGAGATAGTAGATGTACAACAGAGGTGAGATGGTGGATGTAAAACAAAGGTGAGATAGTAGATGTAGAACAGAGGTGAGATAGTAGATGTACAACAGAGGTGAGATAGTAGATGTAGAACAGAGGTGAGATAGTAGATGTACAACAAAGGCGAGATAGTAGATGTAGAACAGAGGTGAGATGGTAGATGTACAACAGAGGTGAGATAGTACATGTACAACAGAGGTGAGATGGTAGGTGTACAACAGAGGTGAGATGGTAGATGTACAACAGAGGTGAGATGGTAGATGTACAACAGAGGTGAGATAGTAGATGTACAACAGAGGTGAGATGGTAGATGTACAACAGAGGTGAGATAGCAGATGTACAACAGAGGTGAGATAGTAGATGTACAATAGAGGTGAGATAGTAGATGTACAACAGAGGTGAGATGGTAGATGTACAACAGAGGTAAGATGGTAGATGTACAACAGAGGCGAGATAGTAGATGTACAACATAGGTGAGATGGTAGATGTACAACAGAGGTGAGATGGTAGATGTACAACAGAGGTGAGATAGTAGATGTACAACAGAGGTGAGATGGTAGATGTACAACAGAGGTGAGATAGTAGATATACAACAGAGGTGAGATGGTAGATGTAGAACAGAGGTGAGATAGCAGATGTACAACAGAGGTGAGATAGTAGATGTACAACAGAGGTGAGATGGTAGATGTACAACAGAGGTGAGATGGTAGATGTACAACAGAGGTGAAATAGTAGATGTACAACAGAGGTGAGATGGTAGATGTACAACAGAGGTGAGATGGTAGATGTACAACAGAGGTGAGATAGTAGATGTACAACAGAGGTGAGATGGTAGATGTACAACAAAGGTGAGATGGTAGATGTACAACAGAGGTGATATAGTAGATGTACAACAGAGGTGAGATAGTAGATGTACAACAGGGGTGAGATGGTAGATGTACAACAGAGGTGAGATGGTAGATGTTCAACAGAGGTGAGATGGTAGATGTACAACAAAGGTGAGATAACAGATGTGCAACAGAGGTGAGATGGTAGCTGTACAACAGAGGTGAGATAGCAGATATGCAACAGAGGTGAGATGGTAGATATACAACAGAGGTGAGATAGCAGATGTGCAACAGAGGTGAGATGGTAGATGTACAACAGAGGTGAGATAGCAGATGTACAACAGAGGTGAGATGGTAGATGTACAACAGAGGTGAGATGGTAGATGTACAACAGAGGTGAGATGGTAGATGTACAACGGAGGTGAGATGGTAGATGTACAACATAGGTGAGATAGTAGATGTACAACAAAGGTGAGATAGTAGATGTACAACAGAGGTGAGATGGTAGATGTTCAACAGATGTGAGATAGCAGATGTGCAACAAAGGTGAAATAGTAGATGTGCAACAAAAGTGAGATGGTAGATGTACAACAGAGGTGAGATGGTAGATGTACACCAAAGGTGAGATGCAGAATGGCTCAGGCAAAAGCAGCTTTTCAAAAAATGAGGAAGATGCTAAGCAATCCATTTTTGACAATAGAAACAAAAAAAAAAGAGTTCTTAAATGCTATATAGAGCCAGTCTTAACATATGGATGTGAATGATGGACAATAGGACAAATGACAAGAAAATCACTGGAATTTGTAGAAATGTGGTTTTACAGAAGAATGTTGAGAATACCGTGGATAGCAAAGAAGAGTAATGAAAACGTTCTGAAAGAGGCAAAGCAAAACAAGAGCTAATTTCCAATATTAGGAAAAAATAATCTTCAATTTAGGCCATGTAATGAGAAGAGAACAACTGGAATATATTGCAACAACTGAAAACAAAAATTGAGGGACTAAGATATATGTCCACTCTGTGAACACCCACATGAAGCAGTAGAACATCACTTTTTTGACTCACTGACATCAGAGTAACTCTACTTCCACAAAGACATGATAAATGGAACACCTTGTACTGAACTACAAGTGAACTCAGTAATGCCTGCAGATATCATTACATAAAAGAAAAGAAAGCAAACGATGACGTCTTAAAACAACTAAAAATGAAACGAGAACTACCAAACACAATTCAAACAAGACACATGAGATTTGGAGAGCATGTTAAAAGACACAGCAACCTACTAAAAGTAATCTTGGAGGGAGAAATACAAGGTAGAAGAGGCAGAAGCAGACCAATACTAAAACGGACGAGTAACATTAAAAAATGGACAAGTCAGCCTATGACAACCTCCACTATGAAAGCAAGAGTCAAGTCGGAATGGCTCGCCTTGGTAGCCAACCTTCGACGAAGAGACGGCACTCGATGATGATCTTTACATAGCATTGGGCCGCTGATCGTCAGCTCACGGGATCCTGGATCTACAACAACAACATGGACATATGGAATATACTTGTTTATTAAGACCAGTTTATGATCAGCTGGATGTTGGTCTACTCGGAACAAGGGGTTGGGGTGGGGGGGGGGGCTAGTTTTCTTCCCAGAGGCAGCGTATTCCAATTTCATCCAGTGTGGGTGTACCGACGGGTGGCCGAATCGATTACTTGTCGTTACTTACTCTATTCCAGGAAAACTTGGGGTCAAGTCTCGGTTGGGTCAAACGTTTTTTTTTTTTCCTATCTGAAGTGAAATAAAAACTCAGACACGAGCACCTCGCAGCGACTACACTTGACAAGCGGCATTTATTCCCCGGTCCTATGTACAACAGAAGTGAGATGGTAGATGTACAACAAAAGTGAGATGCAGAATGGCTCAGGCAAAAGCAGCTTTTTAAAAAATGAGGAAGATGCTAAGCAATCCATTTTTGACAATAGAAACAAAAAAAAGAGTTCTTAAATGCTATATAGAGCCAGTCTTAACATATGGATGTGAATCATGGGCAATAGGGCAAAAGACAAGAAAATCACTGGAATTTGTAGAAATGTGGTTTTACAGAAGAATGTTGAGAATACCGTGGACAGCAAAGAAGAGTAATGAAAACGTTCTGAAAGAGGCAAAGCAAAAACAGAGCTAATTTCCTGTAATGAGAAGAGAACAACTGGAATATATTGCAACAAATGAAAAAAAAAATTGAAGGACTAAGATATAGAGGTGAAGCAAAGAAAAAAGATACCAGACAGCTTAAGAAAATGGCTTGGCAGAAGGTCAAAAACAGAAATGATAAATAACTGTCCAAATCGAAAGTTATAAAGAGACATGATCACCTACGCTAGCAGACATGGGTCTTGATGATGATCAAATTTATGTTTAACTTGATACATTTTAACTAAATTGTGAATTTGTGGTTTGCTAGCATCATATGGCTGTTATCATATTATTATGTCCACGGCTTAGTGAATTAATAAGTATTGTAAGGTACCTATTTATCCCCCGAGGTTTCTCATGGACCAGAATACTTCGTGGACAGTGTTCGTCCACAATTATCGTCGTTATAGCACGTCTTGTCCTAAACAGGATGCTAGTGGGTGCAAGTGTTGTATTTACAGTAATCTGCGATATCTGTGCAGTCTGTTTCTCAGGGCACAGCGGAGAGGTGGAGTATGATCATTACTGGTTCAGGTTCACTGACGCAAGTAGCCAGCTATGAGCCACTAACGCACAGCGCGATGCTCGGCGTTTTGGCCTCCTCCATGATCAAATAAAGCTGTGGTGGCGAAGTAAATAGTGCACTCGCCTGCTTCTCATGTAGCCTGGTTTGAATCCAGTTACTGCAAGTTTTGGTCCTACAGATACGGCTTCGGTGTTTGCAACCGTTGAAAGTGGTATTTGTTCTCTATGGGAAATAGCACCGCCTGGCGTAATGCTGTTAGAATCATCCATACATATCTACATCCCATTCCAACGAGTGATGTCATTTATTGTCCGGCACTCAGTGAATGGAAAATTGAGAGAGAAGTAAACGAAAGAATGAAGCAAACGCTTCTTAATGAATATAAGCGGTAACGGTCGGTATCATATTGTGAGAACAAAGGAGATTTAGCGCTTGAGATTAGACTTGATGTGGTAACCCCAAACAGTTATTAATCTTTTAGACTCGTCTGATTCAGAATGAAAGTATATATCCCCCACAATGTTGGCCCCTATATTATCTTAAATTAGTTCAACAAACGGTCCTTTTCAGGACCACACAACTATGAAATTGGACATACAGGTATATCTTGATATTATCGTCCGTCCTCGAACTGAGAAGACAATAATTCTCCTGGTGTTTTGTCTTATCCAGTTATTTCCCCATTACGGCCACGCCTTTACCTAGTGAAAATTAATCACAGACCAGCAACTACGGTAATTTCTATTCTTTAGGGGTTCACAATTTACAATTTTGACAAACATCAAAGAAATTCGCCGCTTTAAGAAAACTGCAGCTGCAAGATATTTGTTAAATATATATATTTAAAGGGTCTTTTGCATTCTAATAACATTTGGAAAATTTCAACAGTTTTTAACAAATGGTTACTGAGTAATAGCGTTTGAAGTTGGGCACATGATTTGAAACGAGCTATAGAAAGGCTTGAGTAGAGGTGAGCTTGAAGTGACATAATCATTCGTCCCGAACTTTGAAAATCTAGCAGAAGAATGCAGTGCCGAATAAGACAATAGTGTAATGTAACGCTCTCTTTTTAATCCTCACTTTGCTGTTTATCTTCAGAAAGTATGTACATTTTTGTTAGTAAAATACAATGCTTTATATTTATTTTTATTTGAAAATGGACACATACTAACTGTGCGACGAGCAAAAAGCTGTGTGATATATATGAGTAGCAGTTGTCAACAGTACATGTGGATACTGGTGCTCGCGCTTCTTTGGAAAATTTTCAGTGTGCCCTTGGGCAGAAAAAGGTTGAGAACCTTTACCCTAACTAAACGTTTTACTCTAACTAAACGGTATACCCTAACTAAACGTTTTACTCTAACTAACGGTATACTCTAACTAAACGTTATACTCTAACTAAACGTTATACTCTAACTAAACGTTATACCCTAACTAAACGTTTTACTCTAACTAACGGTATACTCTAACTAAACGTTATACTCTAACTAAACGTTATACTCTAAATAAACGTTATACCCTAACTAAACGTTATACTCTAACTAAACGTTATACTCTAACTAAACGTTATACTCTAACTAAACGTTATACTCTAACTAAACGTTATACTCTAACTAAACGGTATACTCTAACTAAACGTTATACTCTAACTAAACGTTATACTCTAACTAAACGTTATACTCTAACTAAACGTTATACTCTAACTAAACGGTATACTCTAACTAAACGTTATACTCTAACTAAACGTTATACCTAACTAAAACGTTATACTCTAACTAAACGTTATACTCTAACTAAACGTTATACTCTAACTAAACGTTATACTCTAACTAAACGTTATACTCTAACTAAATGTTATACCCTAACTAAACGTTATACTCTAACTAAACGTTATACTCTAACTAAACGTTATACTCTAACTAAACGTTATACTCTAACTAAACGTTATACTCTAACTAAACGTTATACCCTAACTAAACGTTATACTCTAACTAAACGTTATACTCTAACTAAACGTTATACTCTAACTAAACGGTATACCCTAACAAAACGTTATACTCTAACTAAACGGTATACCCTAACTAAATGTTATACCCTAACTAAACGTTATACTCTAACTAAACGTTATACTCTAACTAAACGTTATACACTAACTAAACGTTATACTCTAACTAAACGTTATACCCTAACTAAACGTTATACCCTAACTAAACGGTATACTCTAACTAAACGTTATACCCTAACTAAACGTTATACTCTAACTAAACGTTATACCCTAACTAAACGTTATACTCTAACTAAACGTTATACCCTAACTAAACGTTATACTCTAACTAAACGTTATACCCTAACTAAACGTTATACCCTAACTAAACGTTTTACTCTAACTAAACGGTATACTCTAACTAAACGTTATACCCTAACTAAGCGTTTTACTCTAACTAAACGTTATACTCTAACTAACGTTATACCCTAACTAAACGTTTTACTCTAACTAAACGTTATACCCTAACTAAACGTTTTACTCTAACTAAACGTTATACTCTAACTAAACGGTATACTCTAACTAAACGTTATACCTAACTAAACGTTATACCCTAACTAAACGTTTTACTCTAACTAAACGTTATACTCTAACTAAACGTTATACCCTAACTAAACGTTATACTCTAACTAAACGTTATACCCTAACTAAACGTTTTACTCTAACTAAACGTTATACCCTAACTAAACGTTTTACTCTAACTAAACGTTATACTCTAACTAAACAGTATACTCTAACTAAACGGTATACTCTAACTAAACGTTATACTCTAACTAAACGTTATACTCTAACTAAACGTTATACTCTAACTAAACGTTATACTCTAACTAAACGGTATACTCTAACTAAACGTTATACTCTAACTAAACGTTATACCCTAACTAAACGTTATACTCTAACTAAACGTTATACTCTAACTAAACGTTATACTCTAACTAAACGTTAAACCCTAACTAAACGTTATACTCTAACTAAACGTTATACCCTAACTAAACGTTATACTCTAACTAAACGTTATACTCTAACTAAACGTTATACTCTAACTAAACGTTATACCCTAACTAAACGTTATACTCTAACTAAACGGTATACCCTAACTAAACGTTTTACTCTAACTAAACGTTATACCCTAACTAAACGTTTTACTCTAACTAAACGTTATACTCTAACTAAACGTTATACTCTAACTAAACGGTATACTCTAACTAAACGTTATACCCTAACTAAACGTTTTACTCTAACTAAACGTTATACCCTAACTAAACGTTTTACTCTAACTAAACGTTATACCCTAACTAAACGTTATACTCTAACTAAACGTTATACCCTAACTAAACGTTATACTCTAACTAAACGGTATACCCTAACTAAACGTTATACTCTAACTAAACGGTATACCCTAACTAAACTTTATACTCTAACAAAACGTTATACCCTAACTAAACGTTATACTCTAACTAAACGTTATACCCTAACTAAACGTTTTACTCTAACTAAATGTTATAACCTAACTAAACGTTATACTTTAACTAAACGTTATACTCTAACTAAACGTTATACTCTAACTAAACGGTATACCCTAACTAAACGTTATACTCTAACTAAACGGTATACCCTAACTAAATGTTATACCCTAACTAAACGTTATACTCTAACTAAACGTTATACTCTAACTAAACGTTATACTCTAACTAAACGTTATACCCTAACTAAACGTTATACCCTAACTAAACGGTATACTCTAACTAAAAGTTATACCCTAACTAAACGTTATACTCTAACTAAACGTTATACCCTAACTAAACGTTATACTCTAACTAAACGTTATACCCTAACTAAACGTTATACCCTAACTAAACGTTTTACTCTAACTAAACGTTATACTCTAACTAAACGTTATACTCTAACTAAACGTTATACCCTAACTAAACGTTATACTCTAACTAAACGTTATACCCTAACTAAACGTTTTACTCTAACTAAACGTTATACTCTAACTAAACGTTATACTCTAACTAAACGGTATACTCTAACTAAACGTTATACTCTAACTAAACGTTATACTCTAACTAAACGTTATACTCTAACTAAACGTTATACTCTAACTAAACGGTATACTCTAACTAAACGTTATACCCTAACTAAACGTTATACTCTAACTAAACGTTATACTCTAACTAAACGTTATACTCTAACTAAACGTTAAACCCTAACTAAACGTTTATACTCTAACTAAACGTTATACCCTAACTAAACGTTATACTCTAACTAAACGTTATACTCTAACTAAACGTTATACTCTAACTAAACATTATACTCTAACTAAACGTTATACCCTAACTAAACGTTATACTCTAACTAAACGGTATACCCTAACTAAACGTTTTACTCTAACTAAACGTTATACCCTAACTAAACGTTTTACTCTAACTAAACGTTATACTCTAACTAAACGTTATACTCTAACTAAACGGTATACTCTAACTAAACGTTATACCCTAACTAAACGTTTTACTCTAACTAAACGTTATACCCTAACTAAACGTTATACTCTAAGTAAACGTTATACCCTAACTAAACGTTATACTCTAACTAAACGGTATACCCTAACTAAACGTTATACTCTAACTAAACGTTATACCCTAACTAAACGTTATACTCTAACTAAACGTTTTACTCTAACTAAACGTTATACTCTAACTAAACGTTATACCCTAACTAAACGTTATACCCTAACTAACGTTATACTCTAACTAAACATTATACCCTAACTAAACGTTATACCCTAACTAAATGTTATACCCTAACTAACGTTATACCCTAACTAAATGTTTATACCCTAACTAAACGTTATACCCTAACTAAACGTTATACTCTAACTAAACGTTATACCCTACTAAACGTTATACCCTAACTAACGTTATACTCTAACTAAACATTATACCCTAACTAAACGTTATACCCTAACTAAATGTTATACCCTAACTAAACGTTATACCCTAACTAAATGTTATACCCTAACTAACGTTCACCTACGCCAGCAGGCCCGGTACTTGATGATGATCTAAATGCAAGATGGTGTGAGAAGCGCTGTTTGAGTATTTGATGAAGGAAATGCAGCAAAACGAGAATTTGACTCAGCAAAACTACAAAGGGACAGCAAACAATGATTTGTAAAGCCAGTTTTATCAAACTCAGAACGGAGAAGTGGGAAACATAATGCATGAATTATTCAAAAAAATGACAAATGAATATATGATCAAACGGCTGAAATTATGACTAAATGTTAAGGGAATACACACATAATGTAAGCTGCTAAATAAACAATACACTCTTTATGTACATATTGTCTGTTCATTATGTCAAATTTTGCGTGGTATAATGGATAGATTTTGAAAATTATTTGTAGACGGACAAGGGGCGGGTACTATATAGTTCAATCTATCGTGGTAATGCTCGCATTCCTGATGTTTGTTTTCATCACAATGTGGTGATCGCAATGTGGTGATCGAATTATCTTGAAACTTTGCAGCGTTTATGGATGAAGACGTCATGAACATAGTATATTCCACTCATTCTTGAAGCTGATAATTGTGGGGGAATGATTTCAGTTTTGTGACAGCTCGCACAAAACACGGAATTTGAAGTAAAAAAAAAAAAAAGTAAAGTACCCCCGTCACGCCAAGTGGCGTATAGGGAAATATGGTGTTAGTGATCCTATATTTTACAGACCTTCAGTACATGATTTTTCGGGTAATGTGGTCAGTATTACGCCCGTGCTGCTTTACTTTCCCAGAAAAAAATCCGTACCCAATTAAGGCTGGGTGAACCCGGAAGCCGTCGGTTGGGATCGAACCCTACCCCTTGTCCTTTGTAGTCCAGTTCACTAACCACTGAGCTATCGCGGCTCATAATTTGAAGGAACAGTAAATATTTATCTGCCTGTGAATAATATTTTAAACCTTAATTGTTATAAAGAGCGAGTCTTAACAAATGGATGTGAATCATGGACAATAGGATAACAGACAAGAAAAATAACTGAAGGGTGTAGTGGTTATAGAGAAAAATTTTGAGAATACCATGGACAGCTAGGAAGAGTAATGAAAACGTTCTGAAAGAGGCCAAATGAAAAAGTGAGCTAATCTCCATATTAGGAAGAAACAATCATTCTTTTTTGGCCATGTAATGAGAAGGGAACATCTGGAATATATTGTAACAACTGGAAAAGTTTAGGAACAAAGAGATAAAGGGAAACAAAGAGAACAGATACCAGACAGCTTAGGAGAATGGCTTGTTGAAGGTCAACAACAGAAATGATAAATAACTGTCGAGATCGAAAGTTGTGGAGAGACATGATCACCTATGCAAGCAGGCTTGGTACTTGATGATGATGATGAATATTTTAGTAGAACATTTTCATCATCATTGAGTGTCGTCTCCGCATCGAAGGTGTGCTACCAAAGAGTGCCATTCCGCTCTGTCTCTTGTTTTGATGATGCATGTTGTTATAGGATGAATTGTCCATCTTTTAATGTTACTCGCCTATGTTAGTCTTGGTCTGCCTTTGCCTCTTTACCTTGTATTCTCTCTTCCAGAATTATTTGTAGTAGTTAATGTCAGTTAATGTCAGTTAATGTCGATAGTTAATGTCAGTTAATGTCAGTTAATGTCAGTTAATGTCGATAGTTAATGTCAGTTAATGTCACTTAATGTCAGTTAATGTCAGCTAATGTCAGTAGCAGTGAGCTGCAATATGTGCCATTTTGGCACGCAAGGTTTCTGTTTTTGAGATTTTGGTTCACCCTATGTGCCGTCTTCGGCTCGAAAAGACAATAGACAGATAGATAGATAATGTCAGTAGTTAATATACTAAACCGAGACAAAAATGCAGTTTCTCCTGCAAAGATGCAATTTCTACTTAAAACTTGGCAAAAATGTCATTTCTACTTAAAACGAGACAAAATTGCAATTTCTCCTGCAAAAATGCCATTTCTACTTAAAACTTGGGAAAAAATGTCATTTCTACTTAAAACGGGGCAAAAATGTCATCTGTACTTAAAACGGGGCAAAAACATCAATTCTGAAAACGGGACAAAAATGCCAATTCTACTTAAAATGGGACAAAAGTGTCATTTCTACTTTAGACATTTTACTTTATGGGGCAAACATACAATCTCGTTTAGAACGGGATAAAAATGTCATTTGTATCTAAAACGAGACACAATTACATGTCTATTTAATACGTATAATAATATATAATTTAATAATAAAGGCATCGAGTGGATTCAAGGAGACCACTTGGAGGACCTCGACTTTGCTGATGACATAGTTCTCATCAGCAGTCAGATAAAAACGATGCAGGAAAACACAAATGAACTATCATCAATAGCCAGCAAAATTGGACTTGAGATCAATCATGAAAAAGACTAAAGTCGTGAAAAGCTTATTCAAACAGACGACAAAATATACATGGAAAACAAACCAGTGGAAGAGATCGTTCACTTTATCTATCTTTGAAGTCACATTGATCGAGAGGGTGTCCGGTTAGCGCAATCGATAGGCGGTTGGCTTACCACGGCAACAGCCGGGGTTCGTACCCTGGCGAGGACACCTGGGTTTTACTAATTCCCTAAAAATTAGTACCTCTGAAGTCGGAGTAAATCTGCCTGCATGGCGAGGGGCATCCTGTAATGGGATAAAACAGACTTTACACGCAAAATTCAGTCCCACAAAATTGAGTGGGTGGGACTTCGTCAGAGGTCAAAGCTGACGAAAGCGAACGAACGAACGAACATTGATCGAGAAGGGGATACAGCAAAAACATTAGAAACAGAATAGCTAAAGCAGCATGTCTTTCAGAAGCCTTGAAAAGTTGTGGAAATCAAAACTCATCAGCACAACACAAAACTTAGACTATTCAAATCAATGTACTATCAACCCTTACGTATGCGTGTGAAAGCTGAAAAACAACAAGAAATATAGAAACAAAGTTGAACGCATTTGAAAATAAATGTCTAAGGAAAATACTTGGTATAGCATGGACAGAATTCAAAACAAACGAGGAAATTAGAGAAATCGCCAATCAACCACTAATATCTTCAGTAATAAAGAAAAGACGATGGTCATATGTTGGACATGTGATGAGAAGAGATAATAACCGAATAGCAAAGCAAGCCCTCATGTAGAAAACAACAGGTAAGAGAAAAAGAGGAAGACCAGAGAGACACTGAGAAGAACATTGCCGAGAGAGGCAAAAGCAGCAGGAATCGGCTCCCTCAATGAGATAGAGCTGCTTGCACAGAACAGAGACAAATGGCGAGATTTGATAAAATATCTTTAAAAGAATTGAAAACTGCTAGAACAAAAATTCAGATAGGAGAAGGAGTATCTTGGTCTGCGCCCTATCGGCCGGCTACGGCTGGAAAGGTCATTAGATATATTTAAAACGGGACAAAAATGTAATTTTTATCTAAAACGAAACACAAAAATTACATTTCTATTGAAAAAAACGAGACGACCTGGAAAAGAACAATCGGTACTGCCCAGCTTAAAACGGTACGTGTGGTCAGTGTATCAATAGCTGGCCGTCCTCAAGTCAGGCATAATGAGGAACGTGTTCCACTCTGAAAACAGGCTACTCGCCCTAGCCAAATTAGTAGAGTCGAAGAAGGAAGATAAATACGGGCACACAAATCTCTTATGACTAAGTTGATATTTCGGGTCGAAATGTGAATAGTTTGACAGTTCTACCGAAAATTTGACACATCGTAACACTATGTGAGCACAAGAAGGGGGGAAGAAGTTTTTCATTTGCCACATAAACAAATGTTATTAATCTCTGTCATTGTGTTTCTGTTCTGTTCTATTATTCAGTTGTTGTTGTTTAGTTTTCACAAAACGTTTCATATGCAGAGACATGGACATTAGACAAGAAACGGAACAGAAAATTCAAACTTTTGAAAAGTGGATTTATATAAGAATAGGTGCAATTGGATGGAAAGAAAAGAAAACAAACGATGAAGTCTTAAACAACTTAAGTGAAAGAGAACTATTAAATACAATTCAAACAAGACAAATGAGATTTTTGAAGCATGTTAAAAGACACTGCGGCGTACTAAAAGTAATCTTGGAGGGGAAAATACAAGGTAAAAGAGGTAGAGGCAGACCAAGACTAACATGGACAAGTAACATCGAGAGATGTCAGCCTATGACAATCTGCACCATCAAAGCAAGGGACAGTGCGGAATGGTGCTCCATGGTAGCGAACCTTCGATGTGGAGACGGGACTCAATGATGGTGAGTTTTCACAAAGTTATCATGTCAACAGAAAGTAATTATACTACTGGTATAAAAGTTATCAACAAGGCTAATGTATTGGTAATGACACTGATACTGGATGTAATGTATTTTACAGACTTCAAGTGGCCGTAATGGCAAATCAAGTACTGCCGAAGGCAAACGCGCCTTTATCTGGCATAGAGAACAGCTATATGGTAAGTCTAGATAGATTAGATAGATAGATAGATAGATAGATAGATAGACAGACAGACAGACAGACAGACAGACAGACAGACAGACAGACAGACAGACAGACAGACAGACAGACAGACAGACAGACAGACAGACAGACAGACAGACAGACAGACAGACAGACAGACAGACAGACAGACAGACAGACAGACAGACAGACAGACAGACAGACAGACAGACAGACAGACAGACAGACAGACAGACAGATAGATAGATAGATAGATAGATAGATAGATAGATAGATAGATAGATAGATAGATAGATGATAGATAGATAGATAGATAGATAGATAGATAGATAGATAGATAGATAGATAGATAGACCTAAAGAACATATTGGATTGAATGATGGTGGATGTGTCATTATTTGTGTAAATGGACTAAATAGACCGACAGACGGATAGACAGCAGATACAAATTAATTGATGGATGGATCAATCGATAGTTTGAATGACTTGTGAGCATTTAGCAAACCAATCGTTTTAAACTTCTGCCAAATGACGCGGATGTGGAGTTAGTCGCACTAGTGCAAACAACAAATCTTGTACATGTATGTACATTGCACACAATGATATTTTTTTCTAACAAGTCCTGATCCTGTCGCAGGACTTCGTGTCCTCAAAACCACAATGGTGTACTCTATTAGTCATCCTATTATGTTCCTAGTATAATAATTCCAAGTGAAATAAACGTTTCAGCAACATCATCCTTTCTCTGCACAAATCGAATTGTAATCACTATATTTATGTTCTTGCTAATATTGATCAGGTAAAGTTGTATGATCGTTGATATGCCATCATTTATTTATAACTTCCCGCTTTGTGTGTTGGGTGTCATCAATAGCAGTGCACTTCTGCTCTGCACCGTACTTTTGTCATAGATGGACGAAGCAGCCAGTAGCTTACACATTTAGTGATGCCTTGTTGGAAAAGGTGTGTACTTGGTGAGGGGAAAAGGGAAAAAGGGAGGTGAGAAGGGAGTATTTTGCTTCAGGCGGCTTCGCAGTAAACCCACTCTGCCCACACTACTACTCACAGTAGTTTCACACGTTCTCGGGTCAGACTCCATGGTTCTGCCTTTTTCTTGTCTTTCCACAGATCTCCTGCATGTTAGGTAACATATTCAATCCACGTTTATTTCGTTACTGTTAGTCGTTGGCTAAGATAAGAGATAAGAAGTAGAAGTAGCACAAATGGCAGAAGAAGAAGTAGTAAAAGTAATAGAAAAGGAGAAGTAGTAGTAGAAGTAATAGAAGGAGAAGTAGCGTGTAGAAGTAACAGAAGAAGGAGAAGTAGTAGTAGTAGTAATAGAAGAAGGAGAACTGGTGTGTGGAAGTAATAGAAGAAGGACAAGTAATAGTAGAAGTAATAGAAGGGAAAGTAGCGTGTAGAAGTAACAGAAGAAGGAGAAGTAGTAGTAGTAGTAATAGAAGAAGGAGAACTGGTGTGTGGAAGTAATAGAAGAAGGACAAGTAATAGTAGAAGTAATAGAAGGAGAAGTAGCGTGTAGAAGTAACAGAAGAAGGAGAAGTAGTAGTAGTAGTAATAGAAGAAGGAGAACTGGTGTGTGGAAGTAATAGAAGAAGGACAAGTAATAGTAGAAGTAATAGAAGAAGGAGAAGTAGTAGTAGTAGTAGAATAAATAGAAGAAGGAGAAGGAGAAGTAGTAGTAGTAGTAGTAGAAGGAATAGAAGAAGGAGAAGTGGTATGTATAAGTAATAGAAGAAGGAGAAGTAGTAGTGGAAGTAATAGAAGAAGGACAAGTAATAGTAGAAGTAATAGAAGGAGAAGTAGCGTGTAGAAGTAACAGAAGAAGGAGAAGTAGTAGTAGTAGTAATAGAAGAAGGAGAACTGGTGTGTGGAAGTAATAGAAGAAGGACAAGTAATAGTAGAATAATAGAAGAAGGAGAAGTGGTATGTAGAAGTAATAGAAGAAGGAGAAGTAGTAGTAGTAGTAGAATAAATAGAAGAAGGAGAAGGAGAAGTAGTAGTAGTAGTAGTAGAAGGAATAGAAGAAGGAGAAGTGGTATGTAGAAGTAATAGAAGAAGGAGAAGTAGTAGTGAAGTAATAGAAGAAGGAGAAGTAGTAGTAATAGAAGAAGGAGAAGTAGTAGTGGAACTAATAGAAGAAGGAGAAGTAGTAGTGGAAGTAATAGAAGAAGGAGAAGTAGTAGTAATAGAAGAAGGAGAAGTAGTAGTAATAGAAGAAGGAGAAGTAGTAGTGGAAGTAATAGAAGAAGGAGAAGTAGTAGTAATAGAAGAAGGAGAAGTAGTAGTGGAAGTAATAGAAGAAGGAGAAGTAGTAGTAATAGAAGAAGGAGAAGTAGTAGTAGTAGTAGTAGAAATAATAGAAGAAGAGAAGTAGTGTTAGTGGAAGTAATAGAAGAAGGAGAAGTAGTGTTAGTGGAAGTAATAGAAGAAGGAGAAGTAGTAGTGGAAGTAATAGAAGAAGGAGAAGTAGTGTTAGTGGAAGTAATAGAAGAAGGAGAAGTAGTGTTAGTGGAAGTAATAGAAGAAGGAGAAGTAGTAGTAATAGAAGAAGGAGAAGTAGTGTTAGTGGAAGTAATAGAAGAAGGAGAAGAAGTGTTAGTGGAAGTAATAGAAGAAGGAGAAGTAGTGTTAGTGGAAGTAATAGAAGAAGGAGAAGTAGTGTTAGTGGAAGTAATAGAAGAAGGAGAAGTAGTGTTAGTGGAAGTAATAGAAGAAGGAGAAGTATTAGTAATAGAAGAAGGAGAAGTAGTAGTAGTAGTAGTAGAAATAATAGAAGAAGGAGAAGTAGTGTTAGTGGAAGTAATAGAAGAAGGAGAAGTAGTGTTAGTGGAAGTAATAGAAGAAGGAGAAGTAGTAGTATAGAAGAAGGAGAAGTAGTAGTAGTAGTAGTAGTAGTAGAAATAATAGAAGAAGGAGAAGTAGTGTTAGTGGAAGTAATAGAAGAAGGAGAAGTAGTAGTGAAAGTAATAGAAGAAGGAGAAGTAGTAGTGGAAGTAATAGAAGAAGGAGAAGTAGTAGTAATAGAAGAAGGAGAAGTAGTAGTGGAAGTAATAGAAGAAGGAGAAGTAGTAGTGGAAGTAATAGAAGAAGGAGAAGTAGTAGTGGAAGTAATAGAAGAAGGAGAAGTAGTAGTAATAGAAGAAGGAGAAGTAGTAGTAATAGAAGAAGGAGAAGTAGTAGTAATAGAAGAAGGAGAAATAGTAGTAGTAGTAGTAGCAGTAGTAGTAGTAGTAGTAGAAGTAATAGAAGAAGAAGTAGTGTGTAGAAGTAATAGAAGAAGGAGAAGTAGTAGTAAAAAAAGTTTATGTAATGGAAGAAAAAGGTGAAACAGAAGGAGAATAATAATATAAGAAAAAGTAGCAGAAGTAAAAAAAAAAGGTAGAAGAAGAAGAAGTAGCAGTAGCAGAAGGAGAATAATAAGTAGAAGTAGTTGAGTAGCAGAAGTAGAAGAATAATAGAAGTAGACGATGTAGTAACAGAAGTAGAAGAATAAGTAGAAGTAGAAGTAGTAACAGAAGTAGAAGAATAAGTAGAAGTAGTAACAGAAGTAACAGAAGTAGAAGAATAAGTAGAAGTAGTAACAGAAGTAAAAGAATAAGTAGAAGTAGAAGTAGTAACAGAAGTAGAAGAATAGTAGAAGTAGAAGTAGTAACAGAAGTAGAAGAATAAGTAGAAGTTGTAGTTGCAAAAGAAGAATAAGTAGAAGTAGTAGTAGCAGAAGTAGAAGAATAAGTAGAAGTAGTAGTAGCAGAAGTAGAAGAATAAGTAGAAGTAGTAGTAGCAGAAGTAGAAGAATAAGTATAAGTAGTAGTAGCAGAAATAGAAGAATAATTAGTAGTAGTAGTGGTAGACGTAGAAGAATAATAGAAGTAGGAGTAGTAGAAGTAGTAGTAGAAGTAGTAGTAGAAGTAGAAGAATAATAGAAATAGTAGTAGTAGAAATAGGAGAATAATAGAAGCAGTGGAAGTAGTAACAGAATTAGAAAAATAAGTAGAAGTTGTAGTAGAAGGAGAAGTAGAAGAAAAGTAGAAGAGGACACAGAAAAGTAAAAGTAGAAGAACTGAGCTGAATATTATTATAATTTGATATGCTGAGCTTTCCAGAAGTACATTTCTGGCACTTTAAAATGATCTTTCATGATTTGTGTTACTGTTTTGTGTTAAACCAATATTGAGATGCCAAAGTGTGCACAAATTAACATTAAACACCAGACTTGAATATCTTGAAAATTGCGATTAAGAAGTCGAAGTCTAGGGGTAAGAGATGCAGTTAAGAAGTTGTACGTCTAGGGCTGAAGAGATGCAGTTAAGAAGTTGTACATCTAGGGCTGAACAGATGCAGTTAAGAAGTTGTACATCTAGGGCTGAACAGATGGAGTTAAGAAGTTGTACATCTAGGGCTGAACAGATGCAGTTAAGAAGTTGTACATCTAGGGCTGAACAGATGGAGTTAAGAAGTTGTACATCTAGGGCTGAACAGATGCAGTTAAGAAGTTGTACGTCTAGGGCTGAAAAAATTATAGATTTAACAGTTTGAACAATAAAAGAGTACAGCAAAATGCCCTCTTCAGGTAGAACAAAGAAGACAAAGAGCAAACATATCTTCTTTTGTATTCGTTTGACCGATCACTCATCTCCACTCTTTGCTCTTGCCAGGGCGTTAAATGGGCGTTGATGGGACTAGTTGGTCTCGAGGCAAGACGCCGGTCTCGAGACAGAGAGGTTGTGAGTTCAATTCCCATCTGCACCATTTGGGATTCTTATCTTTAACGATTTCCCTCTTCAGTACCCACCTCTTGTCTTAGCAGCGAGGCCCGGCTTGAAACGTCAATTACTCATTGGCTGATAAAAATATGAGTACCTCCGAAGACGGAGTTATCTGCTTGTGCGGCGAGGGACCCTGTGCTCGCTACTGCCAGGGAAAACGGATTAACACACGACATTCAATTCCTAGTATCGGACGTTACTTCTACATTTAATTTAACATTTCCTTCGTTTTTAATTGTTTACTTTTCACAGGAGCCCGCGCCGGAATATTCGCCACCTCGCGCTGGGCCTTCTTACAACCAACCAGCACCCTCTTATTCTGCCCCAGTATGCCGTATTACAACCACCCGGGCGCCCACTTCGACTACAACCCTTATACAATAAATCAGCCGGACCCCAGTTTCTACCCGATGCATCCGACAAGTCCCGTTAACTCCAACTCTACAACCGTTGTTATACAGCAACCTATGCCGGCAATGGGGCCTAACGGTCGTCGACTGTGGGCCACTGGTATTTGCCAATGTTGCAAGGATATGAGTATTTGTGAGTATTTTCTTCTTCTTCTTCTCCTCTTCTTCTTCCTCTTCCTCTTCTTCTGCCTCTTCTTCCTCTTCTCTCTTCTTTCTCTTCTTTTCTTTCTCTTCTTTCCCTCCTCCTTCTTTCTCGTCTTCTCTTTCTTCTTCTAATTTTCTTCAATTTTTTTCTTCTTTCTCCTCCTCTTTCTCTTTTACTCCCTCCTCCGCCCCTCCCAGTCCTTATCTTATTCCTCTCACGTGTCATCATGGTTGACAGGCTGCCGGTTTTTTTTTTAAATCTAGGTGAATGGCATAACTTTTGTGCAAAAAGAAGAGAGAGGGAGACCCGGTATGGGAAGGTGGGGAACATCGTTGAGAGAGGGAGACCCGGAGGTAGAGTATGGGGGGCAGCATTGAGAGAGGAGACCCGGAGGGAGAGTATGGGGGCAGCATTGAGAGAGGGAGACCCGGAGGGAGAGTATGGGGGGGCAGCATTGAGAGAGGGAGACCCGGAGGGAGAGTATGGGGGCAGCATTGAGAGAGGGAGACCCGGAGGGAGAGTATGGGGGGCAGCATTGAGAGAGGGAGACCCGAGGGAGAGTATGGGGGGCAGCATTGAGAGAGGGAGACCCGGAGGTAGAGTATGGGGGGGCAGCATTGAGAGAGGGAGACCCGGAGGTAGAGTATGGGGGGGGCAGCATTGAGAGAGGGAGACCCGGAGTGGGAAAGTGGTACAGCATTGAGAGAGGGAGACCCGGAGTGGGAAGGTGTGGTACAGCATTGAGAGAGGGAGACCCGTAGTGGGAAAGTGGTACAGCATTGAGAGAGGAAGACCCGGAGTGGGAAAGTGTGGTACAGCCATTGAGTGAGGGAAACCCGGAGTGGGAAAGTGTGGTACAGCCATTGAGAGAGGGAGACCCGAAGTGGGAAAGTGTGGTACAGCCATTAAGTGAGGGAGACCCGAGTGGGAAAGTGTGGTACAGCCATTGAGAGAGGGAGACCCGGAGTGGGAATATAGGGGACAGAATCGAGAAGGGGCGACCAAGAGTGAGAAAGTAGGGTACAACATTGAGAGAGAGGGCGACCTGGAGTGAGAAAGTGAGGTACAGCATTGAGAGAGGGAGACCCGGAGTGAGAAAGTGAGGTACAGCATTGAGAGAGGGAGACCCGGAGTGAGAAAGTGAGGTACAGCATTGAGAGAGAGGGCGACTTGGACTGAGAATGTGAGGTACAGCATTGAGAGAGGGAGACCCGGAGTGAGAAAGTGAGGTACAGCATTGAGAGAGGGAGACCCGGAGTGAGAAAGTGAGGTACAGCATTGAGAGAGAGGGCGACCTGGAGTGAGAAAGTGAGGTACAGCATTGAGAGAGGGAGACCCGGAGTGAGAAAGTGAGGTACAACATTGAGAGAGAGGGCGACCTGGAGTGAGAAAGTGAGGTACAACATTGAGAGAGAGGGAGACCCGGAGTGAGAAAGTGAGGTACAACATTGAGAGAGAGGGAGACCCGGAGTGAGAAAGTGAAGTACAACATTGAGAGAGAGGGCGACCTGGAGTGAGAAAGTGAAGTACAGCATTGAGAGAGAGGGCGACCTGGAGTGAGAAAGTGAGGTACAGCATTGAGAGAGGGAGACCCGGAGTGAGAAAGTATGGTACAGCATTGAGATAGGGACACCCGGAGTGGGAATATAGGGGACAGAATCGAGAAGGGGAGACCAAGAGTGAGAAAGTGGGGTACAGCATTGAGAGAGGGAGGCCCGGAGTGAGAAAGTGAGGTACAGCATTGAGAGAGGGAGACCCGGAGACCCGGAGTGGGAAGGTGGAGTACAACATCACACAAAAGATACCCGGAGTAGGAAGATGAGCGACAACAGCGAGAGAGGGAGAACTGGAGTAGGAAGGTTGGAGACAGCAGCGAGAGTGAGACCTGGAGTAGGAAGGTGTGAGACTGCAGCGAGAGAGTGAGACCTGGAGTAGGAAGTTGAGAGACAGAAGCGAGAGAGAGAGAGAGTGACATGGAGTAGGAAGGTGAGAGACAGCAGCGAGAGAGTGAGACCTGGAGTAGGAAGGTGGGAGCAGCGAGAGAGTGAGGCCTGGAGTAGGAAGGTGAGAGACTGCAGCGAGAGAGTGAGACCTGGAGTAGGAAGTTGAGAGACAGCAGCGAGAGAGAGAGAGAGAGAGAGAGAGAGAGAGTGACCTGGAGTAGGAAGGTGAGAGACAGCAGCGAGAGAGTGAGACCTGGAGTAGGAAGGTGAGAGACAGCAGCGAGAGAGGAATAACCGAAGTACAAAGCCATAAAGGAAATTACAATCAGTAATGAATGGCTCCACACAATTGAAAAACAAAGCAATAACTACGGAAGCAAAAAGGGCAATATACAAATCCATTTTTCTACCAACTCTGTGCTATCAGTGCCAGAATTGGACGCTGGACTCTAGAACAATAAGAAAGATAACGACCACCGAAATGAAATGTGTCAGAAGAATGACAGGAAACAGCTTAAGGGACAGAGTAAGAAACACTGACTTGAGGAAGAAACTCGAAATTGAACCAGCCATCGAATACATAAAGAAACAACAGATAAATTGGTTCGGCCACATAACAAGACAAAAGAACTAACAATTACTCAAAGAGCTATAAACAAACGCTACGAAAACGCCAGATTAAGAGGAAGACCGAGAAAGAGTTGGATAAAGGGTATACTAGAGTCACTAGGAGGAATAACATCAGAAAAGGCCAACAGAAGAGCAAAGAATCGCAGATTGTATCTCCCCTCGACGCCAACGGCAGCAGAGGAAGGATAGAAGAAGAAGAAGAAGAATAAATGGCTATGGTTAATCATGCAGAAAAATAAGCAAGAACTTTGAACCCTCTCGACAACCAAAGGTAAAAATGAAAGTAAATAAGATGATAATAATGTAAATATTCCTAAACGTTAAGTTTGCCTGTTTCCACAGGCGCTTGTGGAACGTTCTGCTATCCCTGTTTGGCATGCCAGGTGGCCACTGACATGGGAGAGTCATTTTGTATTCCTTGTCTGGTGCCTGGTTGGCTAACTGTTCTAAGGACTAAAATGAGGATAGAACACAATATTGCTGTACGTATTTTTCTTATTATATATATGTTCTTATTTATTTTTTGTTTGCCTATTTTTTCCCCGTTATCCTCTGTGATGTAATTATGTACGTTGTCCTTGTGTCTTTTCATCGTTCCGTATGTTGTTGTCTGAATTACCTTTCACCACTCCATGTGTTGGGAGCCGCGATAGCTCAGTGGTTAGTGAACTGGACTATAAAGGACAAGGGTAGGGTTCGATCCCAACCGACGGCTTCCGGGTTCACCCAGCCTTTAAAGGGTACCGGATTTTTTTCTGGGAAAGTGAAGCGGCACGGGCGTAATACCGACCACATTACCCCAAAAATCATGTGCCGAAGGTATGTAAAATTTATGGACACTAACACCATATTCCCTGTACGCCACTTGGCGTGACGGGGTACTTTCCTTTTTTTTTTTTTTAACTCCATTTGTTACACCTCTGTGTATTTGTATTTCTTTCAATCACTCCATAGGTTCTGTGTATTGTCTGTGTGTTTTTTCTTTATTCAATGTCCTCGATTCTTTCTATTGTTTGCACATGATTGCAGTATTGCGTGCTTTGTGATCTTGTGACATTCCAAAACTTTGTGTTTTTTGTTATTTCCACACATAAAATATCCAATACCTTAACTCTATTTACCTGTTTTAAAACTCTAATTTCTGACAATCTGTCTTCTACAATACGAAGGAAAATCATGGTAAAATACTGAACAGGATAAATACATGGAAAGATTCAGATAAATTAATATCTATAAATGTGGCTAGAGTTACGGATCGAAGGTGGACGTAATGTACAACAACAACACACACGTACGCGCGCACACACGCACATCAACACGTGTACATATTATGGGTGGAGGCCAAGGCGCCTGACAGCAACGGAGCTGAAGTTGTCAGCGAATAAATGCTGATGGCTTGCGCTACGAAGAGTGAACCAGAACCACCCAGACCGTACTCCACCTTCTACGCGGTGCTTCTAGTAACAGACTAACCAGTCTAGTCTGGTCAATGAGTAGGAATCGAAGAGTGAACCAGAACCACCCAGACCGTACTCCACCTTCTACGCGGTGCTTCTAGTAACAGACTAACCAGTCTAGTCTGGTCAATGAGTAGGAATCGAAGAGTGAACCAGAACCACCCAGACCGTACTCCACCTTCTACGCGGTGCTTCTAGTAACAGACTAACCAGTCTAGTCTGGTCAATGAGTAGGAATCGAAGAGTGAACCAGAACCACCCAGACCGTACTCCACCTTCTACGCGGTGCTTCTAGTAACAGACTAACCAGTCTAGTCTGGTCAATGAGTAGGAATCGAAGAGTGAACCAGAACCACCCAGACCGTACTCCACCTTCTACGCGGTGCTTCTAGTAACAGACTAACCAGTCTAGTCTGGTCAATGAGTAGGAATCGAAGAGTGAACCAGAACCACCCAGACCGTACTCCACCTTCTACGCGGTGCTTCTAGTAACAGACTAACCAGTCTAGTCTGGCCATTGAGTAGGAATCGAAGAGTGAACCAGAACCACCCAGACCGTACTCCACCTTCTACGCGGTGCTTCTAGTAACAGATTAACCAGTCTAGTCTGGCCAATGAGTAGAAACTGAGATGGAAAGCAATCCGGTTTTAAAAAATACCATACTAGAGTCGGATTGTTGGTCCGAAAGCGCAAATATCTCAGTACTGCAACCACAAAACAACACATCCGCTGCAACTTAACGTCCTTCTAAGGGCGGATGATGAAGGGGTCTAATTACTGCTTTAGTCATCAGCTGGTTGCAGGCAAGCTGCTTTCCACGTGTCACAAATGGATAAAGAAACCAATGGCTAACATGCCATGTGATGTTTTACAGGGTGACATCTAATGCACTTTTGAGACCATCCTTCACAAGGGTTTCCACGTCTGATCTACACTATTTAACTATCAAGACCATCATTCACAAGGTTTTCCACGTCTGATCTACACTGTTTATCTGTTGAGACAATCATTCACAAGGTTTTCCACGTCTGATCTACACTATTTATCTGTTGAGACAATCATTCACAAGGTTTTCCACGTCTGATCTACACTATTTATATGTTGAGACCATCATTCACAAGGGTTTCCAGTTCTGATCTACACTATTTATCTGTTGAGACAATCATTCACAAAGATTTCCACGTCTGATCTACACTATTTATCTGTTGAGACCATCATTCACAAAGTTGTTTTTCCAGTTCTGATCTACACTATTTATCTGTTGAGACCATCACTCACAAGATTTTCCACGTCTGATCTACACTATTTATCTGTCAAGACCATAATTCACAAGATTTTCCACGTCTGATCTACACCATTTATCTGTTGAGACCATCGTTCACAAGGGTTTCCAGTTCTGATCTACACTATTTATCTGTTGAGACAATCATTCACAAAGTTTTCCACGTCTGATCTTCACTATTTATCTATTTCCACTCTTCTCTGTCGTATTGCTCTTGGTCTTATACAAAAACAACAAATTATCTGTCTTCACTTCCTCGTGTACCCATTCAGATATTGGGAGAGATTCAAATTTCTTGTTCTCGCCCTTTTGGCGGCCTAAGTTATTGTCAATTGATGTTCTTGTAACGTTTCTTTGATGTTATCTATCCATCCTACCCTGGGTCTGCCTCTTGCTCTTATGCCTTCTCCTATTTTAATACATGCTTTGTATTGTAACGAATCGTGTGACATTCTTTCTAGATGGGCAAACCAATTTATTTGTTGTTTCTGTAAACAAATAAATAAATGTCTTTTATTTGTTGAAACTCTGAATCGGAGATAACGGTCTGGAATTCTTTATCAGGTTCTATGTTAATTTCGTTTGTTTTTTTTTCACCTGTTTGTGAATTGTGAATTGAATTCTGTTGTTGACCTTCTGCCAAGCCATTCTCTTAAGTTGTCTGGTATCTTTTCTCTTTGCTTCCCTCTATCTCTTTGTCCTTCGATTTTCCAAGTTGTTACAATATATTCCAGTTGTTCTCTTCTAATTACATGGCCAAAAAATGATGATTGTTTCTTCCTAATTTTGGAAATTAGCTCTCTTTTTGCTTTGGCCTCTTTCAGAACGTTTTCATTACTCTTCTTAGCTGTCCATGGTATTCTCAACATTCTTCTGTAAAACTACATTTCTACAGAATCCAGTGATTTTCTTAACTGTTGTCCTATTGTCTATGATTCACATCCATATGTTAATACTGGCTCTACATAAAATTTAAGAACTCTTTATCTTATTTCTATTGTCAAAAATTGATTGCTTCATATAGAAACAACAAATAAGTGGTTTGTCCATCTAGAAATATTGTCGTATGATTTTCTTATCAAATAAATCGTATATTAAAAAAGGGAAAATATGGGGGGGGGGGCAAGAGGTGGATCCAGAGTAAGATGGACAAACAACATCAAAGAAACAATATAACATCAGTAACTGACAATGATGGAATCCGCCAAAAGTGCGAGAACCAGAACTCCCTCGACACCCAAACTAGTACAAGAGGAAGTGAAGAAAGAAGAAGAAAGAGAAGTCTAGTATGACATTTATGATAAAGGGATTGTCGAGGCATACAAACGGCAGAAACAGTGGTGGACAGACAGACAGACAGACAAATAGACGAACAACAGGCAAGTAAACAATAAACAGCAAACTATATTTAAACAGCTTTCACAACAGGCTATACTGAAGGACAGCTTAAACTAGAAACTTGAATTTGACTATATCTGCTGTTAGCAATGCTTTTCACACAGCCTATTTTGAACAGCTTACATACATGGTACATATTCTCAAATATTCTCACAGGTACAGTTCTTGACGACTGCTGTGCCACGACTTTCTGCTCGCCGTGTGGTCTTTGTCAGCTGGCCAGGGAGTTAAAGTTGTGCCGCACAAGAGGCCATCTAATCCACTGAAAAAGGCCACATAGGACAACTCTGCACAAACTTAAACAAGGAATGGATCATATTAAAACTCATCATCATTGTGTGCCGTCTACGTATCTACGATTGGCTACCACCATGGAGTTTTATTTCACCCTGTTTTTTTGTTTTTTTTTTTTTGGTCGTTGATGGTACATAGATTGATTCATCTCTTGATGTTGTCACTCCACATTTGTCTATCTGCTTCTACATCGTGTACTTTGTATTTTTTGGGGCATCGATAACCTAGTTTGGAAAACCACCCGACTTGGCTACCAACATTCGTACAACCCGTGTTCGATTCCCGCTGTATGTAGTGTGAAGTATTCCCGTGGTTAGAGAAAAAAAAAATACCCCTGCGGTCGACTCACCCGCTGGCAGAAATGGGTACCAGGGTAGTACTCTGGGAAGGCGAGGAATGTCGCCTCGCATCGTGAGTTTCAATGCTAGAAGCGACTCTGTCCAGAAGTCTCCGAACATTTCTGGATTGGCGGCCGAGCACATATGGGTGGAAAACTCACGTGCTAAGACGCCGGTTCAAGTCTCGTACTTTACCTTTACCTTTACTTTTACCTTTAACTTCACATTTACTTTACTTTATATGTTCCTCTCAAAGATGGCTTTCACTAAGTTCTTGTTTCTTTTTATGTATCCCTCAAACAACATTTGTCTTGTTGGAATCATATTTAAGTCTTTTCTTCATCTTCAGCAGTTTTAAAAACTTCACATATTTTCTTCTCTGTCCACCAAATTCTTCCCATTTTCTATAAACCCACAATTCAAGAAATTTTAATTTCTTTTTCTACTTTCCTGTCTAGTATCCATGTTTCTACCGCATACGGGAATGTTGAGTACAAATAACTATTATTTATTTTCCTTTGCAATCGTGACGTTTTTTTGCTCTGATGTGAGTATATTTCATGTAAGAAACAATTTTTCTGACCAATTATTTTCTTATCTTACTCTATTATATTTCCATTACTCATTATAACGTGCCCAAAGATCGCTATATTCTTCAACTCTTGTTACTGTTGAATTAATATATTATCAAATACAAAAGTTAATATGTGACGTTATAAACGTTGACATTTTTGAATGTTGGATGGTATGATTGGAAGCCGCGATAGCTCAGTGGCTAGTGAACTGGACTATAAAGGACAAGAGGTAGGATTCGATCCCAACCGACGGCTTCCGGTTCACCCAGCCTTTATTGGGTACCGGATTTTTTCTGGTAAAATAAGGCGGCACTGGCGTAATACTGACCACATTACCCCAAAAATCATGTTCCGGAGGTCTGTAAAATTTATAGATATGGATGGTGAGCTAGACAAACAGATGGATATATAGGTATGGATGGAGAGATAGACAAACAGATGGATTTATAGGTATGGATAGAGAGCTAGATAAACATATGGATATATAGGTATGGATGGAGAGATAGACAAACAGATGGATATATAGGTATGAATGGAGAGCTAGAGACAAACAGATGGATATATAGGTATGGATGGAGAGCTAGATAAACAGATGGATATATAGGTATGGGTGGAGAGCTAGAGACAAACAGATGGATATATAGGTATGGATGGAGAGCTAGAGACAAACAGATGGATATATAGATATGGATGGAGAGCTAGATAAACAGATGGATATATAGGTATGGATGGAGAGCTAGATAAACAAATGGATATATAGGTATGGATGGAGAGCTAGATAAACAGATGGATATATAGGTATGGATGGAGAGGTAGACAAACATATGGATATATAGGTATGGATGGAGAGATAGACAAACATATGGATATATAGGTATGGATGGAGAGATAAACAAACAGATGAATATATAGGTATGGATGGAGAGATAGACAAACAGATGGATATATAGGTATGGATGGAGAGCTAGAGACAAACAGATGGATATATAGGTATGGATGGAGAGTTATATAAACAAATGGATATATAGGTATGGATGGAGAGATAGATAAACAGATGGATATATAGGTATGGATGGAGAGATAGACAAACAAATGGATATATAGGTATGGATGGAGAGCTAGACAAACATATGGATATACAGGTATGGATGGAGAGATAGACAAACAAATGGATATATAGGTATGGATGGAGAGCTAGACAAACATATGGATATATAGGTATGGATGGAGAGTTATATAAACAAATGGATATATAGATATGGATGGAGAGATAGATAAACAGATGGATATATAGGTATGGATGGAGAGATAGACAAACAAATGGATATATAGGTATGGATGGAGAGCTAGACAAACATATGGATATATAGGTATGGATGGAGAACTAGACAAACATATGGATATACAGGTATGGATGGAGAACTAGACAAACAGGTTAGAAAGGTAGATTGATATATGGAAAGATCTTCGTTTTCTTGTTCTACTAGTACTTTCATGCCACGACTCCATCATCCGTCTTAGAATGGCGTTAGGTGGCTCTAGATGGGCTACGGCTTTACTTTACAACAGGAGTGGTCAAATGGCGGCCCGCGGGCCGGATCCGGCCCGCCAGCCTAGTTTTCTTGGCCCGCGAAGCTCCACGGACTTACTTCATTTTTTACCCCTAATAGCGGATTTCTCCTGGTTTTAATCCGTGTCGGAGTTAACTCTTCTATCGTTCAAGAATACACAATTTGAAAATCTCTGTCAATTTATCGCAACAGCTAGATTGGCAACATAATTTCAAATAACACACACACGCGCACGCACACGCACACGCACACGCACACGCACACGCACACACACACACACACACACACACACACACTCACACACTGCACAACTAATGGTGCCGACAATATTCAAAGTCTTTGCTTCGAGTTGGTACCGCAAAGTTGCTTTATTGTCAGTGTGGTGATAGCGTCAGATCTTTGGCTCAACATTTGTCGTCTGGACTTGTGGTGGCTCTTTCATTTCGCGGTAAGGGGTTAATGAGGTTGGGAGGGACAGGGGTGAGGGGACTTCGTAGCTCTAATTCTGTCTTTGAATTTACATTCAAAATGTTTCACTGTTCGCCTTCATTCCCTTTGATCCCATCGTCTTGTCTTGTCCATAAAATGACTGCAACGTGTTTATTTGGTCACAATCTTTTGATTTCATTGTCAAACACAAGTCTGTGTATAACTGTCAAATCTGGACTTATTTTCGATAGTGGACCAACATTCTGTGACTTTTAACTTTGATGTGAGATTTTGTATTAAATCATGTTAAAACGTAGAAAAGTTGATTGTGAAAATCGCATATTTAAATCTTAAAGGGAATTAGATTATTTGTTCATCTTCAGTAAGGATAGTAAACCTCAGTGCTTAATTTGCGTTCAAGTGTTAGCCGTTTTGAAGGAATATAATTTAAAACGGCACTATGCCACACATCATCAAAACATGTATGAGAAACATAGCATTGAAGCTAGGAAGCTTTTGGTTGAACAGCTGAAGACAAAGTTGAATCAACAGCAAAGTATGTATACAAAGGGCAATAAAATTAAAGAGTCATCGATCATTGCATCATATACAGTTACCTATGAGCTTGCAAAATCTAAAAAACCCTTTACTGACGGAAATTTTGTGAAGAAATGTGCGATTCAAATGGCAAAGGCATTCGGTCAAGAAAAAATAGCCAAAGAATTTGAATCTGTGCCTCTTTCAAAACAAACTGTAGCCAGAAGAACAGAAGACATCAGTCTGCAACTGTCTCAAAGTTTAAAATCTTGTATTGAAAACTGCTCATATTTTTCGCTCGCGATTGATGAAAGTACTGACATCACTGACACTTGCCAGCTTCTTATTTTTGTTAAAGTTATCCAGGAGGATTTTACTGTTATTGAAGAATTGTTGAAAGTTTGCTCTTTGCATGACACTTGTAGAGGGACAGACATATTTTCTGCAGTTCATAGTGCCGTAGATGAAGTAGGTGGTTTTGGAAAGTTGTCTGCAGTGTGTACTGATGGTTGCAAAGCTTTTATTGGTTCAAATACTGGTTTTGTTGGACTTCTAAAGCAAAACAAAATTAACGTACCTACATTGCATTGCATAATTCATCAAGAGGCCCTTTGTGCAAAGTCCATAAATCTAAAAGACACCATGGCTACTGTTGTGAAAATAACAAATTTGATAAGAGGAGGACACCAGTCTTTAAATCACAGGAAGCTTTTATCATTTTTAGAGGAAGTAGATTCTAGCTACGGTGATCTCCTGCTTTATACAGAAGTAAGATGGCTTAGTCGAGGGAAATGTTTAATAATATTTTTTGAACTGAAGAATGACATTTATGACTTCCTGCGAGAGAACTTACCATGCTCCATTGATCTTCAACATGCACTCAAAGACATTAATTTCCTTCATAATCTGGCATATCTCACAGACATCACACAACATTTGAACATATTGAATTTGCAGCTACAAGGGGAAAAGCAAACCATTTTTCAATTGATGGGATATGTTGATGGTTTTAAAAAGAAGCTGAATCTATTTAGACTTTCTTTGCAAAAAAATGATCTGTTCCATTTTTCAAGTTGTAAGCAGTTGTTGTCAGAGATAGAAAGTGCAAACTTCAGTAAGTACGCAGCTGACATTGAACATTTGATTTGTGAATTTGATCGACGATTTCAAGATTTTGAAATGTTTCGTCCGCAAACTTTTTAATAACCCAATTAAGTGCACAGTGGAGTGCCAGCCATCAGATCTTTAACTAGAGTTGTGTGACCTTCAGTGTGACCCCTTCCTCAGTACTGTAAAGGCATTAGGAGCTGACTTCTGGAAATTGCTACCAAATGAACGTTACCCGTGTCTGAGAAAATGGGCACTAAAGATGTGCTCTATATTCGGCAGCACATATCTCTGCGAGACAACATTCTCTTCCATGAAGTTAATTAAATCTAAGACCAGGAACAGAATGACCGATTCGACATTGTCCCATACTCTCCGAATCGCCACGTCAAAAATGGAAGTGGACTTCAAATCTCTGGTGGAAAGCTGTGACAAGTCACAATCGTCACACTGAGACATTAAAGGTAATTTTAAAATGAATAATTAATGGATTTGTTACAAATCAAATATGTAGTCAAAGTGCAAGCATTATTTATATATTACTATATCGCATAGGTCCCTACTGTCATTTTTGACGATATTCTTAAGTGTGGCCCGCGGGTCTTGGCCTTGGCTTTAATCCGGCCCTCGGGCAACCTCAAGTTGGCCACCACTGCTTTACAACATAGTCGCAATGCCTGCATCATCCGTCTTAGAATGGCGTTAGGTGGCTCTAGATGGGCTACGTCTTTACTTTACAACATAGTCGCAATGCCTGCGTCGTTCGGCTCCACACTTTCGTTTTCTGCGTGATATTTTTTCATATGTACAGTAATAGACTTACTTAGTCATATTCATGAAGACAGGCAGAGATGTAGAAATACAAACATATTGAGTGATATACAGCTAGAAAGGCAGACATATTGAGTGATATACAGATGCAAAGGCAGACATATTGAGTGATATACAGACAGAAAGGCAGACATATTGAGTGATATACAGACAGAAAGGCAAACATATTGAGTGATATACAGACAGAAAGGCAGATATATTTAGTGTTATACAGACAGAAAGGCAGATATATTGAGTGTTATACTGACATAAAGGTATACATATTGAGTGATATACAGACAGAAAGGCAGACATAATGAATGATATACTGACAGAAAGGTAGACATATTGAGTGATATACAGACAGAAAGGCAGACAGAATGAGTGATATACTGACAGAAAGGTAGACATATTGAGTGATATACGGACAGAAAGGCAGACATAATGAGTGATATACTGACAGAAAGATAGACACATTGAGTGATATACAGATATAAAGGCAGACATAATTGCAGACGTACAGAGATGATAACTTGAAATGTACTGAATAAGCCATATACAGACAGACAGAGATAGATACAGAAATACAAACATGCTAAGTCATATACAGACAGACAGAGATAGATACAGAAATACAAACATGCTAAGTCATATACAGACAGACAGAGATAGATACAGAAATACAAACATGCTAAGTCATATACAGACAGACAGAGATAGATACAGAAATACAAACATGCTAAGTCATATACAGACAGACAGAGATAGATACAGAAATACAAACATACTAAGTCAAATACAGACAGACAGGGAGAGATATAGAAATACAAACATGCTAAGTCATATACAGACAGACAGAGATAGATAGAGAAATACAAACATGCTAAGTCATATACAGACAGACAGAGATGGATAGAGAAATACAAACATACTAAGTCATATACAGACAGACAGAGATAGATAGAGAAATACAAACATGCTAAGTCATATACAGACAGACAGAGAGAGATATAGAAATACAAACATACTAAGTCATATACAGACAGACAGAGATAGATAGATAAATACAAACATACTAAGTCATATACAGACAGACAGAGATAGATAGAGAAATACAAACATACTAAGTCATATACAGACAGACAGAGATAAATAGAGAAATACAAACATGCTAAGTCTTATACAGACAGACAGAGATAGATATAGAAATACAAACATACTAAGTCATATACAGACAGACAGAGATAGATAGAGAAATACAAACATACTAAGTCATATACAGACAGACAGGGGGAGATATAGGAATACAAACATACTAAGTCAAATACAGACAGACAGAGATAGATATAGAAATACAAACATGCTAAGTCATATACAGACAGACAGAGATAGATATAGAAATACAAACATGATTAGCCATATACAGACAGACAGGGAGAGATATAGAAATACAAACAGGCTAAGTCATATACAGACAGACAGGGGGAGATATAGGAATACAAACATACTAAGTCATATACAGACAGACAGGGGAGATATAGGAATACAAACATACTAAGTCATATACAGACAGACAGGGGGAGATATAGGAATACAAACATACTAAGTCATATACAGACAGACAGAGATAGAGATAGATATAGAAATACAAACATGATTAGTCATATACAGACAGACAGAGATAGATATAGAAATACAAACATGCTAAGTCATATACAGACAGACAGGGGGAGATATAGGAATACAAACATACTAAGTCATATACAGACAGACAGGGGGAGATATAGGAATACAAACATACTAAGTCATATACAGACAGACCATACAGACAGACCATACAGACAGTCAGACATAAACACATATACACATAAATACAAACAATCCACCAGTCAAGTGGCAGTGCTTCTACAAAAACACAAGTAATCATTCAAGCAAATAGACGGACGGACGACCAAACGAAAATAAATAACTTGCTTCTAACAAATAAACAAACTGATAGACAGACAGACATCCGAAAGAGACAGACAATCCTGACATTCGCAGCATGGCAGGAACAAAATAAACCTTTTATTCTACACTTTGACATTTGCTGTCGTGGAGCAACAAATTTCAAATCGATTTCTCTAGCTGCAGTTAGCTCAGTGGAAGAGTGCTGGATGAAAGTATATAATCTATTGCCACATTGTTTAATTGGGTAGAAACTATACGCGTGTAAATAAATGCTTTGTATATTTTATATGAACAAGAAAAAGAGTTCTTAAATGTTATGTAGAGCCAGTCTTAACATATGGGTGTGAATCATGGACAATAAGACAACAGACAAGAAAATCACTGGAGTCCGTAGAAATGTGGTTTTACAGAAGAATGTTGAGAATACCTTGTACAGCTAAGAAGAGTAATGAAGATGTTCTGAGAGAGGCCAAAGCAAAAAAGCAAGCTAATTTCCAATATTAGGAAGAAACAATCATCATTTTTTGGCCACGTAATGAGAAGAGAACACCTGGAATATATTGTAACAACTGGGAAAATAGAGGGATGAAGAGATAGAGGGAAGCAAAGAGAAAAAATACCAGACAGCTTAAGAGAATGGCTTGGCAGAAGGTCAACAACAGAAATGATAAATAACTTGTCGTGATCGAAAGTTATGGAGAGATATGATCACCTATGCCAGCAGGCCCTGTACTTGATGATGATGATATTTTATATGTGGCAGAACTAAACGTTGTTATACATATATTGTTTCATATCAATTGTATTACAAATGAACATATACCGTATTTTGTTTGTGTTGTGTTGACATTATGTTGTGTATTCGCGAAATAAGTAGATGTTTACTGGCTACTTGGATCCGCGATAGCTTAGTGGTTAGTGAACTGGACTACAAAGGGCTGGGGTACAAAGGACAAGAAGTCAGGTTCGATCCGACGACTTCCAGCCTTAAATGTGTACCTGATTTTTTTTTTCTGAGAAGTAATGCGACACGGGCGTAATACCGACCACATTACCCCAAAAATTATCTGCCGAAGGTATATAAAAATGATGGTCACTAACATCATATTCCCTATACGTCGCGTGACGTGACACGACTCTTTACTTACTCGTTACTTTTACTGTTGTTCGGGCACAAGTGTCGACTTTGAATGGATGCGGTCAGCGACTCATAGCTGAATATTTGCGTCAGGATCAGTGAATCTGAATTGACCAAGATCCTACACTATTTCCCTGTGGTGATCTTGGAACCGATAGAACTGATAGACAGGACTGTTACGATGTACTGTAGATAGAAGATTGTGGAAGGACATGACGCCTACGCCAACCGGAATGGCACATGATGATGATGATGATGATCCTGGAAACCAGCCTTGCCAAATGAATAGGAATCAAAGTGGGAGATAATCCAGTGCACATATAAAAAAAGTAAAGTAGCATAAGCGGCCTATAGGGAATATGGTGTTAGTGACCATAAATTTTACAGACCTTCGGCACATGATTTTTGGGGTAATGTAGTCGGCATTACGCCCGTGCCGTTTTACTTTCCCAGAAAAAAATCCGGTACCCATTAAATGCTGGGTGAACCGGTCGCCGTCGGTTGGGATCGAACCCTGCCTCTAGTGCACATACAACTCATGCTTTAGTCGAATCTCTTGGCGGAGAAAAGCAGATTTAGAGTTTTTCTGTAATTAACATCACAACACATCTACGCCAAATTAGTGTCTTTTTAAGAGCAAACGATGAGAGTAGTTTTCGATGGAGGAAAAAAAAAGGATTGCTTGCTTGCGTTCGCCCGATGACTTAAGGAGAGTACCTCGTCATCATCCGCCCTTAAAAGGACGTTAGTAGTAGGAGGTGGACACAATGGTCTCGCTTTTTTTAGTTGACCAAAGAGTAGGAGGAAGGAGGAAAGATTTCCTCCTTCAAGTACAAGAGTTATATAGTAGGATACCACCACTTTCCCATGGTGGAAGGTGGTGGTGGTGGTGGAGCTTCTGTCATGATATATATGTATATATGAATAGGGCTTGTATAGGGCATGAAGAGGGTTGGTGGTTGAGGGGGATTATTACTGAGTCATGTATTGGACATCAGTTTTTCCCGCCAAAGTGACTTCCAATAGGAGCTAGTGTGTGTGTGTGTTGTCCGGCTATAGACCACGCCCACTCCGGAAGTGAAACTACCATATTAGGGAGTAGTGATACGTTAGTTATTTCATAGTTATGGTGAGTATATATACATATAATAGTAATAAGTTAATAGTTATTATATCCACGTGGACGTAAATGGGCCTCGTATTTAAGATAGGGACCATAAGTAGGTATATATACATACATATATTGGCAAATCTTGCTGGCGGTATTAACGAACAGTCATTTTCTCCTACCGTGGCAGCTCAATATCTCCCACCGTTGCCGCTCTCGCGTGAGTTTATTGATTATTGTCTCCAGCGAGCGCGAAACGCAACAGGTCATGTAAAAAAAGGCGCGTACACGGTTTAATATATTCATTCGACTAGCGTCGGTCGGTCAGTCAGTCACGCGGTACCCACAGTGATAACACTGCCAGATACGCTTCCATATCTGTAAATCTACCACCAGAGCCTCACCGATAATATCCTACCAGAGCTGTAAATCTAACAGCAGATAACCACAGGTGTTATACTGAAACACCGTCGGAGAAGCTAGGAGAACCAGCCTTTAAAAACCAACAGTATAAGAATACAGGTAAGTTGAAATTTTGCTTAAAATACATAACAATGCGTGTTTATTATCATAGTTTTATTAATGGAAACGAATTACGTAACATATAGGAACGTGTTCGGTAAATCTCTTAACGGTCACAGAGCAAAGCTGTTACGAAATAGAGTCCACATCGTCGTATCCGTTTCGTTAGAGAAGTCTTGGAACTTTTTCCAACCTCCGTTTTTTACAAACCAGTCTCCGAATAATCCACCGATAAACATCCCGGCAAAGAAAGCGAAGCTCTTTTCCAGAGAAGATATATCTGTATCGGAATCGTAAAAGTCTTTGACATGGTTCTTAATTAGTCGATAAGCCAGCGTATAAATAACCACGAGGCGCCCACAGTTAAAAATTCCATCTGAAACCATATAAACCACAATGGTTACAAACGAGGCGTAAATATCCTTATCAACGACTCCCAAAGTTATACCAGCGAATAACGAGTCATATCTCTCTGATACCGTATAGACTAGTTTAGCCATTGACTTATAAAGCGGGGAAAGCTTCTTTTTAGTGTTATCGTAAGTGTGGATAATGTCAACAGCTAATACCACAATTTCGTTCGAAATTGTAGCCACACACATTTTACAATCAGAACTAGTCATTTTCGAATCCATATAAGATAAATTCAGAAGCGCGCGTGGTACGTGAAATCAATAATGTGAAACAGGTCTGGACATGTTCGGCTATACATTACGCGTGAGTCACACAAACTGAGCGATGTATTAAGTTCCATGAATCTTATAGTTTCAGTCGCGTTAGTACAAACACATATTGTAAAAGTGGTATGGTTACGATAGCGATATGAACATGATAGGGATAGAGACTCAAATATGTCGATAAAAGCGTTAGTAAACACCTAGATACCCGCTCACCGACAAAATATAATATTTAAAACTAACTGTTAATGGATGCGTGTTTTAGTTAAGTAATAAGTACGTAGATGTTGATAATGTGTTTTTGAGTGTAAAGATTAAAGTACTGATAAGGGAGAGCTAGAGCGAGAGAGAGAGAGAGAGAGAGAGAGAGAGAGATAGAAAGAAAAAAGAAAGAAAGGTAGAGAGAAAGAAAGAAAGAAATAATCGAAGCATACTGATACAGCATTGGCTGACGGTTAGAGGGAGTTATAATACGATCAGGAAGATGGGCTTTATAACATAACCGCTCACTGATAAAAATATAATTTTTAAAAGTAAGTGTTAATGGATGCATGTTTTATTTAATGAGAATTATGTTCGTTATGTGTTTTGAGTGGAAAGATTAAACTATTGATAAGGGAGAGCGAGAGAGAGAGAGAGAGAGAGAAAGAAAGAGAGAAAGAAAGAAAAGAAAAGAAAGAAAGAAAGATTTGAAACGGTCTGATATAGCGGTGGTAGACGCTGAGAGACAGTTATAATAAACTAGCGAAAGCGGAGGAATGAGGCATATCTGGCTATAGCGTTTATGATAGTAGGAGCGACGGATGAGTTGTACGAGGATGGTGTAAGACATGAGAGCCGGTGAGGTTAGGTGTGCTAACGAAGAGGTCGATAACTAATAACTGTCTAGTAACATATAGTATGTGTGCGTTCGTGTATGCGTTTGTGTGCGCGTGTATGTGTGTATGTGTGCGCGCGCGTGCGTGTGCGAGCGCATGTTATATATGTATACTATTTCAATGTATTTTTGGTACGCACACTAAATGAGTGGTTTTATCTCGTTGACAGATGGCCTCACGTAACGAACTTGTAAGCAGACCACGCCACGTGTGTGAAACGTGTGGGAAAAGCTTCACACGTCGGGATGCTCTAGCCAGACACGTAGATAGTGCGCACGGCCAACAGAGATATCCGTGTCCCATATGCGGCTGCATCTTTACAAGATCCACAAATCTTACCAAACATGTGGCGAAGAAACACGCAGCATGTGCAACTATCTCATCGGCACCAGCACCGGTTACATCAAGAGCCCCGACAGTATTCTCTGCAACAGACAACAATGTGGCAGAGACCTGGGATGAAGAACACTCTATAAAGAAACCCCGAGTAGATAACACTCGTGGGGGTGACCAGTCTAGAGACAGTACAGAACACATATCATCTGTACGCATTAATACTAAATACTCGTGTAAAGACTGCGGGAAAATCTTCAAAAGACAAGACAATCTAGATCGGCATATAGACACTGTTCACAATAAACAGACATATCAGTGTCCTATATGTGTATGCGAATTTAACAGACAGGACAATCTAAGAACACATATTAAAAACAAACACCAACTAGTGATATCAACAAGTACAAGCTCAGCATCCACAACAGCAGTGTCAACCACCTCCGCATCAGCAGCATCAACCACCTCCACCTCATCAGCATCAACCACCTCCGCCACCTCATCACCTTCGATACCGACGACCTGTTTAAAGTCCAGAGCTGATCCAACAATTAAGAGGAAGCGGAATAATGAACAATCGATAGAGAGTCAACACAGCAAGAAGGCGCGAACGGATCTAGAATTAGACAGTTTAGCTAGTTTACCAGCAGATGTTAGACAGGTCTATTTCGACAACTGGTCTGCAATAAGGTCACATAGTAATATAATAGGCATCTGTCAGTGCACACGGTCTTCCATAATCCAAATTCAAAGCTACTGCCAAACTGGGCAAACATCCTAAATCCCATCTTTAATAACCAAACACGTAGATTTAAAATAAATTATTCTCACAATTTCATCCTGAGGAATAAAGAAAACAATGACCTTCGGTTTTTCCATAGTAGTTTCAATAATAGTTTAATTCTGTCAACTCCGATGGTTATCAATAACAGAGCAGATTTTGATAGGTTCCTCACACAACTACAAGATAGCGACCCCTTAAACCACGCAAATCATAATAGACCGAGCACTAAATATAGCGTCGAAACCCTTCCCAGCACTTCGTTCTATCTCTATCATTTCGTAGAATATCCTATCGGGTGTCTAACCACCGACCTGCCACAACACATTACAAACAATAAATTCATTTATACATTACAATCTAACACAAGGGAATCCGCCTATACTGATAATCTCTGTTTCTTTAGATGCGTAGCGTTATTTAGGGGTGCTAATCTCGGTAATTTACACAGACCCACCAGCGATCTCCTGAAACAGTGGCAAGACCATCAGGGGTTAGATATAGACGACGAGTTCCCGGGTGTAACGTTAGCTCAGATTCCCTCACTAGAAACGTGTTTCGGTATTAACGTGGACGTCTTCGCTTTTGACAAAGACCAAGCCCTGTCCCCAATGCTAAGAGGTAGTACGACTTTTAGCGACACCTTACGAGTTCTATTTTACGAGGAACATTTTATGTATATAGCGGACATAGATAAGGCGGCCCGGGCTTTTTCTTGTCCTAAATGTGGAAAATTGTGGAAAAGTTTACGCCGCATGACAAGACACGTGAAGACATGTACCGGGGATAAGCGAAAAGACAAGTATATCGGAGGAGTTTATAGGAACAAAGAGGGTATACTCGAAACGATAGCTAATAGGGGTATAGAAGTTCCTAATAATTACGTGTATCCCTACAGAGCGACGTACGATTATGAATGTTACTTTAGTAATGTACCGACGACAGATGGAAACACTAGTAGTGTGACCGAATATGTAGCCAGGCATATTCCAATGTCTTGTGCCGTAGCCAGTAATATTCCTGGTTATGAGAAACCGGTATGTTTTGTGAGCGAAGGTGATTCTCAAAAATTAGTGAGTAAAATGATAGATTATCTAGAGACATTAGCGAAACGGGCATATATAATCTTACGCGGCAGTTTCAAACAGGTTTTTGACAGTTTAAGAGACAGGGGTGACTGTAGTGACCTCATAGGGAAACTCGAATCATACTTGAAAGAGCTCCCCGTTATAGGGTTCAACTCTGGAAAGTATGACTTAAACGTTATCAAACCATATTTAATAAGACATTTCGTAGCTGCGGCGAACAAAGTAGAAAAGCGAACGAAGAAGATGATGAAGAAAAAGATGAAGAAGATGACGTTGAAGAAGAATTGAAAAATGATGACGATGAAGAAGAAGATGATGAAGATGAAAAAGAAGAAGAAGAAGAAGAAGAAGAGAAGCCGAAACAAAACAAAGCTAAAAAAGGGGTGACCTCGCCCTTCAAGTTTATCGTTAAGCGCAATAATAATTTTATGTGCATCTCCACCAGTCGACTAAAGTTCTTAGATATTATAAATTATCTCGCCCCGGGGTTCTCTTATAGTAAATACTTGGCGGCGTACAAGATTAAAGAGACCAAAGGCGTATTTTGTTACGAGTATATTACCGATCTAAAAAAGTTAGACGAAACCTCTCTCCCCCCCTCATGAGGCCTTCTTTTCGACGCTTAAAAACTGTAATATTTCAAACGAAGAGTACGAGTATTGTAACAAGATATGGGCGGACAATAACATGTCCACTCTCAGAGATCTTCTTGTTTGGTATAACAACAAGGATGTCGGGCCCTTCCTACTCGCATTAGAGAAACAGATCGAATTTTACGCGGGCTTAGGTGTAGATATGTTTAAGGACGCCATTTCAGTCCCGGGTGTGACGTTAAGATACCTCTTCAACACCATACCTAAAAACGTAGTCTTTTCGTTATGCGGTAAACGCGAGGCAGAGCTTCATAAAACGCTTAGAGATAATATAGTGGGTGGCCCGAGCATAATCTTTCATCGCCACCACGAGAAGGACGAGACTCGAATCAGAGGTAAACCTGAAAACGTAGTAGAGAGTCTTAAAGGCTACGACGCAAACGCTCTGTATCTCTGGGCATTGATGCAGAAAATGCCCACTGACTTTCCAATTATACGAAAAGTTGAGGACGGGTTTAGACAACGTAAAGTTAATTATTACGATCAGCAGAGTAGAGAGTGGTTAACGTGGGTAGCTCACAAACACAACATTGAGTTGCGAACTCAATACAACGGGGGTGAGGTACCACTGGGACCTCGTAGGATTAGAGTGGATGGCTTCTGTCAAAAGAGTAACCTATCCGCTAATAATAAAGTCTGGCAGTATCATGGTTGTCTGACGCACGGCCATATCTGTCACCTCACTGAAAAACACAAAGGTGTTAACCCTATAAACAAAAAACCCTTGTCCGAGCTATACGACAAGACCCGGGAAATTCGCGAATATTTAACCAATGACGTTGGAGTTGACGTGGTTGAGATGTGGGAATGTGAGTGGCAAGAGCTAAAGAAAACCGACAGTACAATTATTCCGTTTCTTAAACAAGCCCTCCCCAGAGCAAAACCATCGTATGCCCGGGAAAAATTACCACTAACCGTCGCGCAGATCTTGAAAGCTGTTAAAGACGAAACGCTGTTTGGTCTGGTAGAATGCGATATTCATGTCCCCGACTCTCTCAAGGAATATTTTAGCGAAATGACACCCATATTTAAAAACGTAGACGTGTGTAGAGACGATATAGGAGAGCTTATGAAGGAATACGCCGTGAAAAATAAATTATTGACGACCCCTAGACGTACCCTGATAGGTAGTTATATCGGGAAGAAAATTCTTTTGGCCACCCCCTTATTAAAATGGTATTTGGATCACGGTCTAGAGGTAACCAACATCTACCAGGTGATCGAATACCACCCTGTTAGTTGTTTCAAACAATTTGGGGACACCGTATCCGACGCCAGACGAAAAGGGGATGTAGATGAGACGCAGTCCATTACGGGGGAGACCATGAAGTTGTTAGGGAATTCGGCGTACGGAAAAACTCTCACCGATAAAGCGAAACACTCGAACGTCGCGTACTGCGAGGGTGAGTCCGCTTCCAAGCTCGTTAACGACCCCCTATTTAAACATATGACAGATTTAGGAGTAGGGAATATATTCGAGGTGGAAATGTTAAAAAAGACGACGAGGTGGGACCTTCCGCTACAAATCGGCTACTTTGTATATCAATACGCCAAGCTACGGATGTTGCAATTTTATTACGATTTTTTAGACCGGTTCGTAGAGAGATCATACTTTCAGTTGTGTGAAATGGACACTGACAGTCTGTATTTGGCGTTAAGTAAACCTAGTTTAGCTGCCGCCGTTAGACCGCCTTTACTCGAAACTTTTTATAACGAGTACGATCAGTGGTTCCCCTCAGAGACCTGTAGCGTTCATCGGGAGGAGTTTGTTAGGAGTAAAGGTAAATTTAAGGTAGATTGTCGAGACTGCGAAAAAACAAAATTGTACCATAAACGTACCCCGGGTTTATTTAAGTTAGAGTACGAAGGGGATGGGATGGTGTCGTTATGTAGTAAAACATACCACTGTTTTGGAGATTACTCAAAAACTAGTACTAAGGGGCTTAGCAAACATCACAATAAACTAGACAAAGATATATTTATGAAGGTTCTCAAGACACAACAGGCGCAGGGAGGGAAAAATGTTGGTTTTAAACGATATAAATCGAGTGTCTATACATATACACAGCACAGAAATTCTCTCTCTTATTTCTACATCAAACGCCGTGTGCACAACGACAATGTGACGACTTTTCCGTTAGGTATCTAGAGTATTTATATACAATGATACTTCTGTGATAGTTTATGTCCAGTGATAATGAACATATGTTTGTGTCGTTGTCACGTTTATATTGTATTAAAATATATCATTAAAAAAAAGTATGCAGTTTTTTTCTATTGTATATACATGTCACGTGGTACTGTCTCGTAAGAATAATATGGATACTCTCAGTGTCCTTGGTGTACTACCAGTATACCTGTGTGTAAAACAGAAAAAAAAACGAGTTACAACATCTATGACTTTCACACCTATACAATCCATTATATACGTACACATAAATGACAAATAACACGAGGCATGTTTTGTAATTTATATATATTTTATTGATACAGCACAACACCGATACTGCGTATGCAGTACATCTAGACACGACATAAAAACACAACATCTAAATGTTCAGCCTCAGCCTCTTTCTTCTTCTAAGATGACCCGGGGCAATCGTTGTTATTGGTTGAATCTTTTCAACGTTGTCAGTATCGTACACGGGAGTCCTGTAAGAACCATTATTTATCGAATAAGGTTCGTTGCATGGTGATGTAGATACTGGAAGTCTATGATCTGCCGTGGTTGACGGCGCGTTCGAGGGAAGAGGCTGTAGTGTTGTTGTATTAGCCTCGAGACGAGCACACTCGGCCAATAACTCGTCCTGCATAGCCACGAGCTGTTCGTTTCTACTAAGATGACCCGGAGATAGTGCTGGTACTGGCTGACTACTTTCGAAGTTGTCAGTATCGTAGAAAGGCGCCATGTAAAAGCCAGTATTTATGGAATATGGCTCGATACTCGGCGACGTGGATACTGGAAGTGTGTGATCTAGTCTGATGTCGGGTTCGTTCACTGTATGAGTCTCGAGTGTTGTTGCAATGGCTTCGAGACGCTCATACTCGGCCAATAACTCGTCCTGCATAGACACGAGGTGTTCAAATTCTGAACGATTCAACGTGATCCCATACTTGGTGGGATATTTTAAATTCGATGTCCCGAAAAATTTTCGAATATGGATCATAGTCGACCCTCTGTATGAAGACACAGACGCTACTTTCAGCCCTGTAGCCAATGGTTTGACCATTTCACGATCTGCTGTAACGTAGACCCAGCTAGTGGGTACATCGACAATTGGTGCAGCCTCGACGTTTGTCAGCATCTTCTGTATCTCAGCACTGAGCGATGTGTGACTGGCGCTTTCTCACCCGCGACTTTTATAGCATAGGTCAGATTATAGATCCGGTTTAGTCCGGATTTTTAAACACTAAAATTCGTGTCCAGACTTGTCTGCGATATTTTTAGCCACTGACGTCATTGCACTAGAAATTTTAAATTTTGCGCCATAAGCTTCGGTGCTAGTAGTCGATACACGATTCGATCGTTTATGTGTTGTCTGGTGGATGAGGTAAACGGCATTAAGACCCTTTGCATTGATCCTCCTCGTGTTTTAATCAGTAGAAAATACACAGAGTACAGTCCACACGCGTTACTAACAAGATCTTGTAACTGACGCGAGTTGTAGATGAGAGGTCTGTTCGAATTCCGCTCGATAAAATCGATGATCTCGGTATGTCTGGGAGAAAACCCGAAACTGTCGAAATACTCAAACTGCCCCATAGCGTTGTAGTAGAGGGCGACCCAGTGAGAGCCCGGTCTCCAACTAGGGTCGGTATTGATAACGAAGGCTGCTGTTTTAGTTGGATCGATATAGCGAGGTAACCGATTGCGAGCCACTACGCTAACAATGGAACACCGTCTCACAAAAATGTCAGACATAAGTACTTTGAGAATATCTCTCGTATTCATTGTCGAAGTGTTTACGCTGTGTAATCTGTAAGAATCTGTCTCGTTTTAGAGATCTCCAGCACGGAATCCAGTTCTGCGTAAACTAGGACCTGTATAGGATTAGGCGTGATCGTCGCAAATTTGAGCTCGATGGCGACGGGCCCTGATTTTGCCAGCTCAAATTGTTCGGCGTTCAAAAGACTAGGGCTGAGATCGAATGCAAAAAGAGTGTAGGCGTTCTTGAAGTCGTTATAATCTATTCCGTTACCAGCGTCTGTTCCCACAAGACCCAACGCCAGCATGGACTTGAAGTAGGCGCGAGCGTACTGACCGCGGTCAAATTCGGTAGATAGAGGTTTACCCCAAATATTATGACCGGCGACCGTGACGTTTAAGTAAGTAAGGCCAAAGTTTTTAAAATTGAAGGGGTTGGTGTCGTAACTTCCATTAAATGCAGCCGAGTCCAGTAAGCCGAGGACTAGTCGCGTTGGTGTTTGAGTCAGAAAAAGGTTGTCTTGGGAATGAGATAACATGCCTTTAGGAATGGCAAATGTTTTAATCATAACTCTCTTCATGGGGTATCGCGCATTGCCTCGTAAGAGAGCCTTTTCGTGAGCCAGCGAAATGGCCGGATTAACTGAGGCTTTCCTCACCAATAGGGCGGCGTAGGTGATGACACTTTTATAACCGATAGTTTTGTCGTGAGCTATGATGTTAAATACGTCCTTTGAGGGGGTCAACTTAATTTTCACGTCAACCCTGTTTAGCATGTAACGCTCCTGAGCAAAAATATCAGAGTGAAGTCGCCCTACCATATCCAGCTCATGGCTACCTCGGGCCAGATTTCGACGAGTTTTAAGACCCGTATTGGAGTCACCTTGGGTGTCATCCGCGTGTTTGGGAGTATCGGTGTAGTAGAGCGCGCTCGTGAGATAACTTTTCTTAGATTCCTTGCTATGGTTGAGAGTGGCTTCTAGGTATGCTCGAAAAGGGTAGGTGTTTTCAGAAGCTGAAATCAAAGTATCGTTGAGAGATACGTCGACTTGCGAGATTAGACTGTGCAGAAAATAGTTCACAGGCGCAACATCAACATCATTTGGTATATTGTCACCGTTGGACAGCGTAATTTTTGCTCTCATATGCAGATACGTGTTGGAAAAATCGATGTATTCGTCCGAATTTCCGCTGATGGAAAATTCTATAGGGGCCCCCGATGCCAGAGACGCCAAGGGGGAAACTTCTACAAACTGGGCAGAATCAAGAGATGTCTGAGTCGGTGGAACGCTAAACAAATCTAGTCCAGAATGGAAACACTCGCAAGACTTGGGATGCACTAACGCCATATCGCTTAACCGAATATGTCCGAATAGTTTGTCCTCTTAGACTTCTTGGACGCGGAATGAGAGTGATCGCGTCGTTTCGTCGTTTTTATTCTTCTTGCCGGTATCCCAGGTGGAGCTGCTCGTCTTTTCCTTCTTCTACCGCTTCCGGTTTGTTGGCCTGTATCGCCCCCAGCCAGATGACTGATGGCTCCCTGAATTAAACGCTGACCGGATTCCTTAGCTCTTTCTTTAAATGACTCTCCAATGTTTCTTCCCGCCAATGCGTCTTGCGCGACTTGTAGTCCCGTGCCGACACCTTCTCTGAGTAATGCCTTACCTCCTGTTTTTAGCCACGGTAAAATTGCTCTCCGATGCCTCCGAAAAAACTTCCGATACCGCGCCCTCGCTGACTTCTACCTCCGACAAATACCGGGAGGCCGTGGCCGGCTTGATTAAAGCAACACTCTTCGTATAACTTAGCATTTCGATGAAGCGGCGTGTGTCTCACCATTATACCAGATCGAAGTGCTTCCGCGCTCTGAAATGTAACGTCAGTACCGACGTTCCGGATGTAAATGGGATCGCAACTCCCCTGTCGTTAGTTAAAAGAATTTAACCTGTCGAAGGAGAATCTGCTCAGGGGGACATAGTGCGGTTTGTCGTAGATGCAAAATATGGATGTGGTGGTTTTCTCCAAAACAGGAACTGCCCTCAGTAAGGGTACCAGAACATCCCCCACCACTCTGGGTGACACTAGATCGCAATAGACGTACACGTTTCTGGTTTGCGTTTCCAAATTTATTTCTTTCTCGCCGTGCAGGGCCACGTTAGCGTCTGTCACGCGATTCGATGGGAGGTTTAAGATACTTTTCAATTCCTCGCTTATGGTAACCGAGTGTCCTTGGTCAAAGAGTTTAAGTATGGCCTTATTTTCGTGTTTTTTATTACAAAATCTCATTTTGATGGGTGGTGATTTTTCCAAAATCACTTTATTTAAAGCATCGATAAAGTTATCCGCTGTCTTGTATAACCCCGGCGCCAGTTCCATTGTTACTGCTGTGTTACCGGAGGTTTCGTAACGGATCCAGATATCGCCGGGTAGGACGTTGAAATGAGTGTTTGGAAATTGTATCTCGGCCAAACCGACTTCGTAGTTTGCGTTCAGTTCGATAGTTTGAGGGAGTTTGACGAAAAAGTTTCCAGGCCTATTTTCAGGATAAATTTGCATCGACGCGTTGCTAGGGGCTGTAATGTAAAAACTCATCTTCCTTGATTCACCGTCTCGTCTCTAGCTTGGGATTTGGAAGCATGTAACCCAGACAACTGCTCAGGAGCGCGATCCAAATCTTTCCGTCCTGACCCTCACCGTTTCCACCCGTCAGATTAAATAAAGCCACGCCGATTACGGCATATATAACGATCATTTGGCAGAGAAAAACGATTTCCATTCGCGGGAGCAGTTTACCGAAAACAGGCCAGAGTGAGGTTCTGCTATCGTGACTGGTCCCTTCGTCGTTCTTCGTTTCTTCTCGTTCAACTACTGCGCTCAGAAAAGTTTGCACGTGTTCATCCCCCTCCATTTCGTCAGTCTCTGTATCTCGATACTTGATCGCTCAAAATCCAATTGTTAAATGCCGAGCTGTAAGCGTACCATTTGACTAAGTACTGTTTTTTTCCATCAACTTTCCTCTCTTCTAAGATGTTTTCTATTCGATACACCCGTTTTTCGCCGACTTTCTGAAGCTCTTCTGTATAAAACGACCCTTTCAACTCTTCACCAGAATCATCTTTCACAACGTAGGTTACCGGGTTAGTGTTTTTGTTTACACGACTGATTGTAAACAGTTCTTCCGTCCACGATGGTGTATACCCCTTTTTGAAATTAGCTCTGGCTTGAGCTATCCTAACTCGATCACCTTCTTTATAACGGTTATTGATCGCCACTGACTGCCTATTGTCTCTCCCCGATAGTTTATTATACAACGTGTTCCAGACTTGTTCTTGATTGGCCGAATTTACGTGGACCGGCGCCATTTTAATGCTCCTGTGATACGAATTATTGTAGTTTCTGAGTAAGGCGGGTAACGCATCCACATATCTCAATTTGTTCGTTTTCGTAAAAAATTTCCACATTTTCTCTTTTAACGTTCGGTTAAATCGTTCTACGATCGCTGCCTTTATATCCTCGTTCTCCGTAGTGAAGAAATGGACTCCATTTTCCCTGAGAAACTTTAGGAAAGTTTTGTTGACGAATTCGGATCCTTTGTCCGTTTGAAGATGTATCGGTTTGCGCTCGGCAAATATTTCGCTCACGGCCTCCACTAGATTTTTTGCGGTTTTCGACCGTATCGGAACTGCCCAAGCATACTTCGCAAAAACGTCGATACACGTAACGAGATACGAGAACGCGTCGTTGTATCTTCTTAATTGTCTCAGATCGATCAGATCAGCCTGGAACTGCTGATTCATACCACCCACGATGATGGGTCGTCTCTTAAATTTTCTAACAACGGGTTTGTGTAGCGTATAAGCATCCTGTAGACTCAGCCATTCTTTAATTTTTGCAGAGCTTAGTTTTGTACTACGCTGTAAACCACCCACACCCCCGTAGGCACCCGGTCGATTCGGATCGTAGTAACGGCTTCTTAAAATCTTATCTACTCGTTTGGCCATGACTCCCAGTTTGGTTTTGGAATTTTACTTTTTCTTCTTTTCCTGAGCCTGTACTTGCCCACAACTTCTTTGTGAGTGACCGCTTTCGTTTTCGGCCTAGGCGCGCTTGGCGCTGACTGAGGAATTTTTTCGTCGACTTCGTCTTTAAGTACCGCGGTTGGTGGTGTTGTAATCGCGTCGGGGGATGGGGGTGCCTGTTTAATGTCCACTACGCCTAGAGGTTTGTGTCTGTACTGATCGAGACGTTGCAGATACCGTTGCAATGTCTGCTGATACAGTCTGGCTTTGTCGCGTGGTGACATGTCCTCTCTTTCCAGGACTCGTTGCATTTGCGTATCCAGATCTCCTAGGGTGTCTTTTAGTGACTCGGGTGGCGTATACGCGATTTGGTGGTGATTTACAGACTCTACCAGTCGAGGATCTATCAAAATCATTTTCTTGGCCATCGTTCACATGCCCAGAATACCGCTCAGGATACCCAGAACTGGTTTAATCAGAGCGCCGATAAAACCACCCTTTTGTAGAATCTGTTTTCTCTTTTTCACGGTCGTCTTTTTTCGTGCGAGAATCCTCAGGTCGTGTTTATGGCGCTGCAACCGTCTCTTCTGAGCCGGCGTGAGCCGAACGTTACCTTTTAACACGTTGTGGCAGCATTCGCACAGGGTTCTTATGAGATCAGGCGACGCTGTTTTCATCGCGGCCTTTACAACTGGTGGTTTAGCCGAGCACAGAAAACGCAACATCTCTCCGTGTCTTTTGACCGATTCGCCCATGTTCCTTACTTTGGGATGTAGACTACCTGCTGTTCTTTAGGAAAAATATTTGTGCGCAGCCTTAGATAATCCGGCGTCTCTTGCCGAAGGTCAATTAATAAATACCCGTGTGGAGCCGATGTCGCGTCTTTAAAACTTTCTTGCACGTACGACACGCGCCCCGGGTACATTTGTTTGGCCAGATTCGTAATCTGAGACCCGTCTCTCGGGTTTTTAAACATAACTATGTAATGACTGTTGAGACTTATCGTCCGCTGTTCCTTGTTTTTGTTAAAGAGATTCTGTACTATATACACGACGCTTATATTTCTATGATGACTTCCCTTGGTAAATAGTTTCGTGACCCTATCTTCGGTTTCGTTCATCAGATCGTCTATGACCAACAGACGTGTCCTATCTCCTCGCCATTGGTCCATGTCGGGTAGCCCTTCGTTAAACTGAACACCCTTCATCGTATCGTACATCGATTGCCACTCGCCGTAACAGTAGATTATTTCCTCCGGAGCGGGTCTGATCATTTCTGACACGTGATCGATAAAGCGCCTAACAAACACACTTTTTCCGCATCCCGTCGGTCCTGCGACTAGCGCCGTAAACGGATGATTCCAGGTTGGATCCATACCTACGACTGTCGCGAGGTAGATGTATGTCGTTATTTTATAACTTACGAGCCTTATTTGATAACACTATACGCGTATCGAGACCATAAGTATTGTTATTAACCTATGTCTTATTGTCTGCTAACCGCGTACCGAGACAGATAGCTCATTAGTTTACACTTGTTGCCGTTCCGCGCTCGCTGGAGACAATAATCAATAAACTCACGCGAGAGCGGCAACGGTGGGAGATATTGAGCTGCCACGGTAGGAGAAAATGACTGTTCGTTAATACCGCCAGCAAGATTTGCCAATATATGTATGTATATATACCTACTTATGGTCCCTATCTTAAATACGAGGCCCATTTACGTCCACGTGGATATAATAACTATTAACTTATTACTATTATATGTATATATACTCACCATAACTATGAAATAACTAACGTATCACTACTCCCTAATATGGTAGTTTCACTTCCGGAGTGGGCGTGGTCTATAGCCGGACAACACACACACACACACTAGCTCCTATTGGAAGTCACTTTGGCGGGAAAAACTGATGTCCAATACATGACTCAGTAATAATCACCCTCAACCACCAACCCTCTTCATGCCCTATACAAGCCCTATTCATATATACATATATATCATGACAGAAGCTCCACCACCACCACCACCTTCCACCATGGGAAAGTGGTGGTATCCTACTATATAACTCTTGTACTTGAAGGAGGAAATCTTTCCTCCTTCCTCCTACTCTTTGGTCAACTAAAAAGCGAGACCATTGTGTCCACCTCCTACTACTGACGTTAAGTAGGCGTGTCTGCGTTGTGTTGTGGTTTACAATATAACTGTGATATTTGCGCCTTTGGGCCCAACACATCCGACTTCAGCATGACATTTTTGAGTACCGGGTTGTCTTCCCTCTTCGATCCCTACTCGCTTGGCAAGACTAGACAGATTAGTCTGTTACTAGAGGCACCCTTGAGAGGTGGAGCAGGGTCTGGATGGTTCTGGTTCACCGATTCTGACGCAAGCCATCGGTTGTGGATCGCTGACAACTTCCAGCTCTGGTGCTGGGAGGCGTGCCTTTGCCTCCAAAAAAAAAAAAAGAATGTCTGTGTTGTTTATGTGAGAGATCCGATACAGATATTCAACCTTGCATGACAAAACTATGGTGAACCGGTGGGGACCTTAAATACACCGTCCTGTTCGTGACCCTTGATGGTCTCAACGTCTAAATCCATAGAAATTGACACTCACTGAAGAAGAAATAACTATGTTGATCTTGATCCATCCAGCGCTGCTGGACGTCGCATAGGACTCGTAGTGAATTTCACCATATACCTCTAATTCTTTGTGAGATGTTCGATCCTATCTAAAGAGTCTATGCCTACCAACTTTGCTTCTCTTATAAGTGTTTCTTATATTATCTCTCTAGGTTTTCCTCTTTTTCTGTAACCTTGTGTTTCCCAAAGAAGACCCTGTTTTTGAATTCTCTAGCGTATCCGACATATGCCCATCGTCTCTTTCAAATTGTAGATGAAATTGTTGGTTGCGATCCATTTCACTTCTCTCTACATTAATCTTGAATTAATTCCATTGTTCATAGAGTATTCTTCTTAGACTGTTGTCTTCAAAAGCGTTTAGTCTTCTCTCAATCTCTTTTGTTGTTTTCGCAGCCTTCACATGCATGAGTAAGGGTTGATAATACGTTTGAGTTGAACATTCTAAGTTTAGTTTTCTTTCTAAGTATTTTTCATTTCCATATCTTATCTAGGTTATTAAAATTTGCTGTTACTTTTGCTATCCTGCTTCTGATCTCTTTCTTTGTTTCATCTTCTTGATCTATATTACTACCAAGATATACATAGTGATCAACTCTTTCCAATGTCTGATGATTTAGATGTATATTGTCCTCTGGTGTCTTTATTTTTCATTATTTTTGTTGTATCCCTGTTGAATTAAAGTCCTATTCTTTCCGCAATGGATGAGAGGGTATCTGTGATATTTTGCATCCTGTTGATATTAAAACTTAGGGTCAGCTCTAGGCGGGGAAACTATCCATTGATTGATTGGGGCCCTCGGTAGCTTAAGTTGGGAAAACCACCCGACTGGGCTACCGATGTTCGGACAACCCGTGTTCGATTCTCGCTGGAAGCAGTGTGAATTGTACTCGTGGTTGAAAAAAAAAAATACCCCCACGGTCGACCCAGCTGTTGACAGAAATGGGTACCAGGGTATTACCCTGGGAAGGTGAAGAATGTCGCTTCGCATCGTGAGTTTCGATGCTTGAAGCGACACATCCAGAAATCTCCGAACAATTCTTCGAACGGCCGAGGACATATGGGTGGAAACTCGCGTGCTGAGACGCCGGTTCAAGTCTCGTACTTTACTTCACTATCCATTGATGTGCTAGAATCTTAAAAGAACTAAACAAACGGAAAAATAAATGCAGCAAAACCAGTGCAGTTCCCGCGAGGTGTTCGGGTCAGTGTTTTATTTTCACCCCAAACTCCAAGAGAGAAAAAAAAAAAGCTTACAACACAGCTGTCTTGGGAGGAAAGGAACAGAACATAAACACATGGCAACACCTATGATACGATATTTCAAAGATTATCAAGGAAACGCGTCAGAAACGGTGCGCACGAAAAATTGATTGGTCTACCCGTCTATGCGCAAGCTGATATCGCGGTTATAAAACATTTGTGATGTCTTATTCATTACTGCGCACCGTTAGTCATCATATGAATTATAAATTTATATATGTGTATATGTGTGTATGTGTATATGTGTTTATGTGTATATGAAGCAAGCCACAAAGACGTATCTGTAAAGCGTAACGACTCAGACAGATAGTTAGGGGTAGACGTATATATCAAACTCGGAAACATAAATTAGTTACACTAGATAGACAGACAGACAAGACAGACTAATTGACTGACAGGCAGACAGAAAGACACTCAGAAGACTGTCAGACAGACAGACAAGGCAAGACAGACTGGCTGACTGACAGGTAGAAGACAGACAAGACAGACAGACTGACAAGGCAAGACAGACTGCCTGACTGACAGGTAGAAGACAGACAAGACAGACAGACTGACAAGGCAAGACAGACTGGCTGACTGACAGGTAGAAGACAGACAAGACAGACAGACTGACAAGGCAAGACAGACTGGCTGACTGACAGGTAGAAGACAGACAAGACTGACAAGGCAAGACAGACGGACAGACAGACAGACTGAAGACAGACAGACAGGTAGAAGACAGACACATAGAAGACTGACAGACAGAGATTCCGACGAACAAGCAGAGAGACAAAAAACATTTTAAGTAAAATACAAGAAAATGTATGCTCAAAGATCTACAGAAAAGCTGATGAACTACGAATACACCCCTGGTGTAATGGGGCATAGATCTATATAATGATGAGTGCATAAAGACAATTGTCATGCGGCAAGGCCTAACGGAATGTGTATTGATCGATTCAGACAGGACTAGTTATGTCTTGTATACAGTGCAGAGGTATTGACAGTAAAAAAAATGGGTGGGAGATAACCAGATTTAAAACATGCATGTCGTAGCAATTAATGTTGGGTTATTATTAAGTGCATTTTTTATTTGTGAACTTGTGAATCATCAAAGAAACATGTGTCCAAGTATCATCATCATCATCAAGTACCGGGCCTGCTGGCGCAGGTGATCATGTCTCTCCACAACTTTCGATCTCGGCAGCTATATATCATTTCTGTTGTTGACCTTCTGCCAAGCCATTCTCTTCAGCTATCTGTTATCTTTTCTCTTTACTTCCCTCTATCTCTTCGTCCCTCAATTTTTTTCAGTTGTTACAATATATTCCAGTTGTTCTCTTCTCATTACATGGCCAAAAAATGATGATTGTTTCTTCATAATATTGGAAATTAACTCTCTTTTTGCTTTGACCTCTTTCAGAATAATTACGGATAATTTCTCTTATTTGCTTGCTTGCGTTCGCCCGATGACTAAAGGAGTACACATCTTCATCATCCGCCCTTAAAAGGACGTTAAGTTGGCATGTCTGAGTTGTGTTGTGGTTTGCAGCATAGCTATGATATTTCCGCCTTTCGGCCCAACACATCCGACTTCAACATGACATTTTTGAGTTCCGGGTTGTCTTCCCTCTTCGATCCCTACTAACTTGGCCAGACTAGACAGTTTAGTCTGTTACTGGAGACAACATGGAGAGGTGGAGCAGAGTCTGGATGGTTCCGGTTCACCGATCCTAGCGCAAGCCATCAGCTGAGAGTCGCTGACAACTTCCAGCTTTGGTGCTGTGAAGCCTACGCCCCTATTTCTCTATTTCTCTTGACTATGACGTCAAAGGCGAGATGACGAGTTTACGTAGAGCTCTTCTATATGACATTTATATTAGACAAGTTAGATCTCATGAGATGGTTCACTGATCGTTGTCTGGGTTAGGGTACAAAGGTTAACGAAATGCCAAGGGGAGCTTATGCGTCTACGACCTGTTGTCGCAACAGCAGGGTCAACGGACCATGAACTGACCAAAATCTGGCAGTTCCACCTTACATCGTCTCTCCTTGCTTGTGTCAAAACAGGTTCGCTAACACATCTAGGATCGCCGTCTTCCCTGTAGGGGTGGCTTTTACCGATTTAGAAGATCAAGTATACAGTATCTGAAGTTAGCTGAGTGGCAGTGTTTCCTAACGTTTGGCTTTTCGTGGCAAGGCGATGTGCCACAGAGTACCGGTTCGATCCTGCTTTGGTTCATATATTGTTCTTTTGTTTCTGTCGTTGATTATTTTGTCATTTTTTCCGAGAGCTGTAAACATACATATTCCTCTGAATTGATTCGCTGATTATCGCCTCGGAAGTTTACCTCTATATTAATATTCATGTATTATTATGTGTCTCCTATTGCAGTATCTCTAGGTCTGGACAAGTAGTTTCCCAGCATAGTCTGGGACTGGACGAACTCCAACTTCTCCAGTAACAGCTGAGAATGCCAAGAAAGCTAGTACGCCACACTCAACGAGTCATAAGATTCCTGCCTGCATCAATAGGGGGCATTACATCAACAACTACATTCCAATTTGATTTCGAATATTTTACTTTTCCAGTGAATTACATCAATAACAACAATGAAATGCCAACCAAGAAACTTGATTTCGAATATTCTACTTGTCCGGTGTATTTGTTGTTGTTGTTTTTTTGTTGTTGTTGTTGTTTTGCGTTCGCCAGCTTTTACCTCTGGCGAAGTCACTAGAGCATAGGAAATGAATTTTGTGTGTTAATCCGGTTTTCCATGGCAGCTGTGTGCACAGGGGTCCCACGCCGCATAGGCAGATAACTACGACTTCGGAGGTACTCATAATTTTTTCCCCGTCTATGACTAATTGACGTTTCAAGCCGGGCCTCACTGCTGAGACCAGGGGTGGTCGCCCTTAGAGATAAATCACAAATAAAAATCCCAACTGATGCAGCCGGGATTTGAACTCACTCACCTCTCTTTCTCGAAACTGGCGTCTTGCTTCAAGACCAACTAATCTCCCAAGCCCATTACCCCAAGCACATATTACAATATCAATTATTCATGTTATTCTTTGTCTAACTACAGTATGAAAATTAACACAGCAAAAACAGAGGCTATAAGAATAAGCAAATTAAGACACCCATTAAACATTAAGATCAAAGATAAAGAAATGAAACAAGTAGAAGAATTCAAGTATTTGGGCACAATGTTCACAGAAGATGGAAAACTAGACAGAGAAATTGGCATGAGAATACAAAAAGCAAATGCTGTCACATACCAGCTTTCACCATTGCTAAGACATCTAAACATTTCTATGCCAGCTAAACAACAAATGGAGCCGCGATAGCTCAGTGGTTCGTGAACTGGACTACAAAGGACAAGGGGTAGGATTCGATCCCAACCGACGGCTTCCGGGTTCTTCTTCTTCTTCTACCTTTAAGCTCCCAGTGGAGCATAGGTCTTCAACAAACACTTTCCAAGTCGTTCTGTTTTTTGCAATTCTTTTAAGATCATTCCATGTCTTCCCCATCATCTTCATCTCTGCTTCGATCTGTCTTCTCCAAGAATTCCTTGGTCTTCCTCTTTGTCTTTTCCCCTGGGGATTCCAAAAAAGGGCCTGTTGTGTAATACTCTCAGTTGGCTTCCGTAGTGTGTGTCCTATCCATCGCCATCGTCTACGCTGTATCTCTTTATCCACTGGTATTTGACTGGTACATTTCCATAATTCCACGTTAGTGACTTTGTCCTGCCATTTCCATCCCTTTATTCTGCGTAAGCATCCATTAATGAAAGTCTGTACCTTCGTGATTGTCGATTTTGTTATTCTCCATGTTTCACAGCCATATAATAGGACCGACTTAACATTTGAGATGAAATTTTTATTTTTGTATTTAGCCTAATTTCTTTGGATTTCCATATGTTTCCCAGTGCAATGAAAGCTCCTCTTACTTTTGATATCCTTATTTTGGTATCATTTTCTGTTCCTCCCTCTTTATCTATATTACTGCCCAGATATGGGTGTCCGGTTAGCGCAATCGATAGGCGGTTGGCTTACCACGGCAACAGCCGGGGTTCGTAATCCTGGCGAGGACACCTGGGTTTTACTAATTCCCTAAAAAATTAGTAGGAGCCGCGATAGCTCAGTGGTTAGTGAACTGGACTACTACGGACAAGGGGTAGGGTTCGATCCCAACCGACGGCTCCGGGTTCACCCAACCTTAAAATGGGTACCGGATTTTTTCTGGGAAAGTAAAATCAGCACGGGCGTAATACCGACCACATTACCCCAAAAATCATGTGCTGAAGGTCTGTAAAATATAGGGTCACTAACACCATATTTCCCTATACGCCACTTGGCGTGACGGGGGGTACTTTACTTTTTACTTACTGCCCAGATATATATAAGATTGTACATCTAGTAGAGGTATTTCTCCTAGTTTTATTTGGCTATTGCCAGCTGCATTAATTCTCATAATGTTGGTCTTATCTCTATTAATCTTTAGTCCTAGCTGTTGTGATCTCTCATCTAATATACTCATTTTATCCTGCATCTGTTGATGGCTGTGTGATAGGAGAGCTATGTCATCAGCAAAGTCTAAATCATCAAGTTGTTTGGTCAGTGACCACTGGATCCCATTTCTGTTGTTTTGAGTTATTTTCATAATCCTATCTATGGCCAGTAGAAAGAGAAATGGGGACAGAAGGCATCCTTGCCTTACTCCTGTTCTTATTTCAAATGCTTCTGTAAGCTGTCCTTCATGCACCACACTACATTTTGTTCCTTCATACATTGATTTTATCAGGTTAATAAACTTTATGGGGATTCCGTAATGACTCAGCAACTTCCAAAGCATTCCTCTGTCTAAACTATCAAATACCTTTTCGTAATCTATGAATCCAATATAAAGTGGGGATTTAGTTCCAAACTTTGTTCAACTATTATACGTAGAGTAGTTATTTGATCAGCACATGATCTGTTCTTCCTAGAACCTGCTTGTTCATCTCTCAAGTGTTTCTCTATGGCCTCCTTTAGTCTCTCCAGAATGATTCTGCCTAATATTTTTTCCTGGCACTGATAATAGCATAATTCCCCTATAATTTGTGCACTCCTGTAAACTTCCTTTCTTTGGTAGTTTGATCATATAACCTTCTTTCCAGTCTTTAGGTATTTTTTCCCTCTCCCAAATGTTATCCAATAGATCATGTAACATCTTGGTAGAGGTGTTAATATCTGCTTTGATGGCTTCCGAAGGAATATCATCTGGTCCTGTGGCTTTACCATTTTTTTTATAGTTTGATGGCTTTCATTATTTCTTCTTTGCTTGGTTTTCCGCAGTTAACGTGTAATTCTTCTTCTGCTGGTAGTATATCTGGAGGATTATTTGAGCTGGGTCTGCTCAAAAGTTTTTCAAAGTGCTCTTTCCATCTCTCCATTTGTTCCCTTATATTACTAAGCAGATTTTCTTTCTTATCTTTGATAAAGGCGTTGATCTGTTTGTATTTTCCACTTAATATCTTTGTGCTGTTGTACAGTTCTTTCATATTCCCTTTATTTGCTGCTTCTTCTGCCTCTTTAGCTAGTTCTTCTATATATATCCGCTTATCCCTTTTAATGCATCTTCTCACTTCTTTGTTCACCTCTGTGTAAGCTTCCTGTGTCTTGGCTTTATTACTTCTTGTTTTGCTTTTATTTATGTCTGCTTTCTTGTTCTTTCTTTCTTTAATTTTATCCAGGGTCTCTGCTGTCATACTTCATCAACATACTTCATTATTATCCAGATATTTTCCTGTCTGTTTTCTGATTGTTCTTAATTCATTTTCATACATCATAATTGGCTATACATAATGCTGAAGAAGATGAGAATTAGCTTAAATATATGTAACTTGGGTAAAGCTAACATAACATATCTTTTCGTATTTTTTAAAGGCAAACTTGTATGCTAGACCCAAAAATGTCATCATCATCAAGTACCATGCCTACTGGCATAAGTGATCATGTCTCTCCACAACCTTCGATCTAGACCATTATTTATTATTTCTGTTGTTGACCTTCTGCCAAGCCATTCTCTTAAGCTGTCTGGTATCTTTTCTCTTTGCTTCCCTCTATCTCTTCCTCTCTCAAATTCCCCAGTTGTTACAATCTATTCCAGCTGTTCCCTTCTCATAACATGACCAAAAAATGATGATTGTTTCTTCCTAGTATTGGAAATTAGCTTTCTTTTTGCTTTGACCTCTTTCATAACGTTTTCATTACTCTTCTTAGCTGTCCTTGGTATTCTCAACATTCTTCTGTAAAAATACATTTCTACAGCCTCCAGTGATTTTCTTATCTGTTGTCCTATTGTCCATGATTCACATCCATATGTTAAGACTGGCTCTACATAACATTTAAGAAATTCAAATCTATATTGACATAATTAATAAGCTATTTCAGGCCATTATAACAGTGTTATCCATATATAGACGGATAGTGATATTTTCATTGATGATTATATGTATGGTGCTTCATTAATATTATATCTTACATTAAAAGAAAAAGAAATCTTAATTGCTTAAACTGAACAAGAATTTCAGAGACAAAGTCACAGATTCATTTAACTCATCGTTTTATAGCAATAGATATAAAGACATAATTATTTTTTACTAGAACTAGAGCCCTTATAACAAAACTTCTAATAAAAATGTAAATATGATGTTAAACTCTTTATAAAACATACTCCTTTGTCTGCTAAGCTCTCCGAAGTACAGATGTTGTTGAGTGCTCCCGAATTCTTGGAAATTATAAGTTAAGGGAAATAATTCTATTAATGAAACTCATCAAGGATAAAAAGAAGAAAATAAACTCTAAATTTGTTCATCATAAGGGACATAACTAATCAGAAACTATTGAAAAATAAATAATTTGATTTTTTATATATATGCGTATAGTTTATTTATTTCTTAAATATGACATTTTGAAAATTCATCTTTGCAGATAAGTAATAACTCTAAAGTGAAACTTCATTTGAGATATATATTTAAAATCTAGTTCTAAACGCTTTAAAAACACCATAAAAGTCTTATACAATGTAATAAATGCCGTCCAAATGTCGGGGTAGTAGAGTCATACTTACCTGGCACGGGAGAAACCTTGATCATGAAGGAGGTACTTCCAGGGTGAGGCCCTTCCATTGCACTTCGGTTGGGTTGACCCCTGCGATCACCCCAAATGTGGGTGACTCGAGTGCGTAATTATTTCGTAAGGGGGACTGCGTTCGCGCTATCCCCTGTATTAATCTATAATGTCATGAAAGGTGAAACTGTCAGAATCGCTTTAAAATATTATCTGCAAGCGACAATAATAGGATAGAGCCAACAGACTTTTGTGAGAAGATGGAAAATGGTACATTTAACATGAACATTGAGGCCTTATTAAACCATTAATTTAAATCTAATATAAAATCTAATAACAGTTCAGAACTACAACTACCTGGGGCATACTATAACCAGTGATGGAAAATGTACAACTGAAATAAATAATAGTATAGGTATGGCTAAAAGTAATTTCAATGCCATGAAAAATATACTAACATCAAAACAAATAACAAGGCTAAAACTAAGAATAGCAAAATGTTACATCTTCTCAATATTCCTGTATGGTGCAGAAACATGGACATTAGACCAGAAAACAGAACAGAAAATTGAGGCCTTTGAAATGTGGATTTACAGAAGAATAGGTAGTGTAATAATGAAAACTGCGAGATGTGTCATAATGAAAACAGAGTGCTCAAACACTAATGCTTGATAATCAACTTCTTATAACCTTGATGATCAACTTGACTGATCAATGTCGTGACCGATGAAATGACGATTCATGAACGATCGACTGACCGCTCGTCCCCTTGAGATTGAGATCACTCCTCTTCATCACGAGCCCGAGTACCAGAGGTGCTTTAGCACGATGAGCGAGGGCTCGTGATGCTGCTTATGGCCGGATTGCTGAATGACGAGTTCCTCGCCACTCTGATGATCTGCCCCGTTCTCAAGCTGCCATGCCAGTCGTTTAGACCGCCATGATTGATGCCTCGTACTTCACGTCATTCTGTTGCGACTCTCCTTGGACCGTTATGATCTATAGTGTAGTACTTCACGTTGTAACTTATCAATTCCCCGCGATTTCTCCCAGCTCGTTCACTCGCTAGATGGTTGTAACTTTAAAGATGTTTTAATGACTCAACACAAGTCCTGAATACACACAAAACATCTTTATTTGACAAGGCACATGTCCGGATCATGTAAACACATTTCACAATTAAACAGTACATATATTCACAGTGATAATTCCCTCCCTGAATTAACATTAGTGCCACCCTCAGGTGCACTTCTCATGGACTGCTACTTTAGCCCAAACTCGGTGGAACTCTTGTCGAGTTCCCAACTCTATGTAATCTACTTGACTAACAAGTTCAATTGTGTGTCGTAGAAGCTAGTCATAAGCTCCCAAGTCTCTGAGGACCCTTACTTGAAGTTTCCCCATAATGTGTATGATCTACACGATCGATAAAAGTCTCTCTTCATGGGAGAAGCTTTGTCATCAGCTTCCTAAACTTTCCCGCCACGACTTCCTCGAAGTCAGCGAGATTATCCAACAACGTGTTGATTGCACTGATTCGCAATCAGCTTCTATGCCGGAAGGTAACGCTAACCTTAACAGCTACAATCACACTTCTTCTAGATTCTTCATAAGTCTTGCTCCACGACTTTCTCAAAGTCGGCGAGCGCTGGACACTTAACAAGTTTCCAACAATGTTCTACTGTGTCACTTTCATTGATGCACAATCAGTTTCTTTGCCAATAAGGTAACCCTAACCTTAACAGTGACAATCCCACTGATTCTATATTCTTCATAAGTCTTGCTCTACGACTCCCTCAAAGTCGGCGAGCGCTGGACACTTAACAAGTTTCCAACAATGTTCTACTGTATCAATTTCACTGATTCACAATCAGTTTCATTGCCGCTAAGGTAACCCTAACCTTAACAGTGACAATCACACCTATTCTATTTTGCCATATCTAACACAACATTTAGTAACTAACAATCACAACTCCTGGAAATAGGATAACTAAACTAATTGGCTGTCGCCCTATATCTGTCTTAACTTTCATCTATTTACAACTCCTTTCTAGTCCACGGTATGCTAACTAGATTTCTCTAGACGTCCGCACTGGACCCGGCTCAAATGCACACTGACTTTAAAATCTACGTCTATTCTCAACTCCCCACTTCCCCTGAAAACATCTCACCCATTCACGCTTATTTCGCCTTTCTCTATAAAACAGTTCACTCACTCACACCTGACCACTTCTGCTTGTCTCCCCTAGATGTTTATTATTTCTCTACTAATATCGTCTGTTTCAATCAACTCTCATCATACTCTGTTTCTCTTGTTGCCCCGCTACACACCCGTTTCACACACCCTCATCTATTCCCTGTTTCAGTAGAATTGGATGGAAAAAAAAAGAAAACAAACGAGGAAGTTTTAGAAGGACTAAGGGTGAAAAAAAGGAGCCGCGATAGCTCAGTGGTTAGTGAACTGGACTACAAAGGACAAGGGGTAGGGTTCGATCCCAACCGATGGCTTCCAGGTTAACCCAGCCTTAAATGGGTACCGGATTTTTTTCTGGGAAAGTAAAGCAGCACGGGCGTAATACCGACCACATTAGCCCAAAAACCATGTGCTGAAGGTCTGTAAAATATAGGGTCACTAACACCATATTTCCTATACGCCACTTGGCGTGACAGGGGTACTTTACTTTTTTTTTTTTAAAACAATAATAAATAGCATTTTCATACCAACTTTGTGCTATGAAAGTCAAACATGGACCATTTCTAAATCCCATTTAAGAAAGATCAATACATGTGAGATGCGATGCTTGAGAAAAGTAACAAGCAACACAAGAAGAGATAGAATACCAAATGAAACCGTAAGAAAAATGGTAGGAACTAAACCCTGCCAAGAATATATAGAACAACAACAACTTAAATGGTTTGGCCACCTGGTCAGAATGAATCCTCACCAATCACCATCAAGGGTGTTCTTCTCGAGAATGCATGGAAAAGACCAAGAATAAGACCCAGATGAAGATGGATAGATGCAGTGACAGAGACATGTAGCAACAAAGGCAAATCACTAATTCAGACAGTTCGAGCAGCTCAAGAACGACAAATGATATAAACCACGACACCTTTTAGGTATCAATGAAAAGAGAAAAAAAAGAGAAGAAGAAGATTCTTTGTCTATGTTTCCGTTATCAGCTCGATGTAAGATTATCTCTACCAGGACAACACTTACCAGCATCAACAACACTTACCAGCATCATTTCTGCGTATAGATTTATGTTCTTGTGTAAAAGCAAGTGAAGATTTCCTCTACGCCTTGATAGGCGCATGGTGAATATGGTGTTATTGACCCCGATTTTTTATGACCACGCCCTTTTTGTGTATTATGGTCGGTATCACGTCAGACGGATTTAATTTGAACACCACCTCCCCCCACCCAAAAAAAATAGTTCTGTACCTATTTTTTTTAAAAACAGAGTTCATAGGTATAATATAGAGCCAATTCTGATCTATGGAAGCGAATCATGGACAGCAAACAAATTATTGAAAAGACGATTAGAGGCCACAGAGATAGAATTTCTCAGAAGAATGTTGAAAGTTCCCTGGACAGCTAAAAAGACCAATGAGGAAGTTCTCAAGAGGCCAACACAACAAGGGAGCTTCTTAGTAACATCAGAAAGAAACAAAATTTTGCGGGCACATCATGAGAAGAGGAATGTTGGAATACTTGGTTACAACTGGCAAAATACAGGGAAGAGAGATCACGAACAACAAAGAGAAAAAATACTAGATAGTTTGATGTCATGGCATGAGAAACAGCCGATAACAGAACTGATAAGATGCAGGTTGGATAAAAGATTGTGGAAGGACATGATCGCCTGCGCCAACCGGCATGGCACATTATGATGATGATGCACTTATTTTTAGAGATTGGTTAAAACACGGATCTTGACTGTCAAAAAAAAAAATCCGAAATTCTGGGAATTTAGCCTGGACCTACATTAGGTTTAACACATACACATAATTACATATTAATTAATTATTTTAAAATACTCGTAATTAGTTCATTAACCAGAAGGCCCTGGGTTTGATTCCCAACAAAGGCCGTAGAGAATTTTTCTAAAATTTAACCCGTGGTTTCCTCGTGGCTTTACTCTCCTCTGGTCTCTCGGTAGTGAGATTCGATGTCTAGCCACCTCTGGGTAGTGAGATCCGATGTCTAGCCATCCCTGGCTAGTGAGATTCGATGTCTAGTCACCTCTGGGTAGTGAGATTCGATGTCTAGCCACATCTGGGTAGTGAGATCCGATGTCTAGCCATCCCTAGCTAGTGAGATTCGATGTCTAGTCACCTCTGGGTAGTGAGATTCGATGTCTAGCCACCTCTGGGTAGTGAGATCCGATGTCTAGCCATCTCTGGATAGTGAAATCCGATGTCTAGCCATATATGGATAGTGAGATCCGATGTCTAGCCATCTCTGGCTAGTGAGATTCGATGTCTAGCCATCTCTGGCTAGTTAGATCCGATGTCTAGCCATCTCTGGCTAGTGAGATTCGATGTCTAGCCATCTCTGGATTGTGAGATCCGATGTCTAGCCATCTTTGGGTAGTGAGATTCAATGTCTTGCCATCTCGAACTAAAACGGGAAAAAAATAGGAGGCGCACATTAAAACACAGATAAGAAAAGCACCGTTCAAGGTAAAAAGATAAGAAGTAAAGTAAAGTAAAGAACCCCCGTCACGCCAAGTGGCGTATAAGGAAATATGGTGTTAGTGACCCTATATTTTACAGACCTTCAGCACATGATTTTTTGGGTAATGTGGTCAGTATTACGCCCGTGCTGCTTTACTTTCCCAGAAAAAAATCCGGTACCCATTTAAGGCTGGGTGAACCCGGAAGCCGTCGGTTGGGATCGAACCCTACCCCTTGTCCGTGGTAGTCCAGTTCACTAACCGATAAGAGTTGGTCAAAAATGGTGGCTGCCCGGACAAAATTGACAAGGAAAAAAAAGCCACCCAAACGTTAAAACTCTCAACGATATATAAAAAAAATGAGAGTACACCTGAAGTCGGAGAACATCTGATGTATGGTGGGAGATGCCAGAACACACTGCTGCCGGTTTGGAAAGTAGGAAAAAAAATATTCACGCACAATTTAGCCTCTTGGGACTTCGCTAGAAATATAAAGCTGGCAAATGAACAAATGCAACAAGAAATAGATGGACGGCAAAAGTGATCGGAGGAGATAGAGAGAGCAGATCTAGAAAATAAAAACGATATGCTTGTTAAGCAAAGAACATGCAAATACCTAAGTGGTCTCAAGATGTAAAATTGTGTGTGGTGCTCATCAACAACGTCACTCCACTGTGCCTAGTTACTACCATGATAAGAATGAGCCATGCGAGTATATAAAATGTAAACGTGGAAAGCGATATTACACTTAGTAACGGACGCACATGTGGGTTATTAGTGGGTGTAATTAAAAATTAGGAGCCAGTGGTGGAGTGTACTAAACACTCCAAAGTATGGTGACAGCCTTACAAGGAAGGAATACAAAACAAAATAACTTCTAATTAACCTAATCTAACTAATCTAATAAACTCCCTCTAATTAAAAATTAAAGTTGTTGTCAAGGTCGTCAGACTACGTCGGCGTAATATTTGCTTCCTTGCTTGCGTTCGCCCGTTGACTAAAGTATTCTAGAGTATTCGTAGACTGTAGAATTCCCCTTTGTCATCCGTCCTTAAAAGGACGTTAAGTGGGCGTGTATGCGTTGTGTTGTGGTTTGCAGTATAACAGTTATATTTGCGCCTTTCGGCCCAACATATCCGACTTCAGCACATGCGTAATATTTATATATATATATATATATATATATATATATATATATATATATATATATATATATATATATATTACCAGACTGTGTGGGCGGACAGAAACAGAGTCAACACAATTTTTTAAACGAATATTTATAAACAGACACATGAGCGGACAGATACGAAGGCGGGTAAAAATGTAATGTCAAATATATAACACACTCACTCTCAGACCGCATTAGAGAGAAGAGGAAGAGCAGCGAGCAACAGGAAGAGCAGCGAGCAACAGGAAGAGCAGCGAGCAACAGGAAGAGCAGCGAGCAACAGGAAGAGCAGCGAGCAACAGGAAGAGCAGCGAGCAACAAGAGACAAAAGCCTTAGAGTTTAGCCGAGAAAAGTAGAGATAAACACAGATTAGCGATAACGAGTAATAATTAGAAGAGAGCAATTAATAATGCTATAAAACTAATGAAACGTTAAAAAATAGCAGATATAGTCCACGACAGCACTAGTGTTTAGATATCTAGAAATGTGTTCTGTGATTAACTAATTCCAGGATTATGTGGGTCCTGTGGTTATCCAGACCGCCCGATCATCATCATGTGCCATATCGGTTGGCGTAGGCGATCATGTCCTTCCACAATCTTCTATCTACAGTGCATCGTATCAGTTCTGTTGTTGACTGTTTGCCATGCCATGACACCAAACTATCCAGTATTTTCTCTCTTTGTCGTCCGCGGTCTCTCTTTCCTTGTACTTTGCCTGTTGTAACCAAGTATTCCAACTTTCCTCTTCTCACGATGTGCCCGAAAATATTGATTGTTTTTTCCTGATGTGTTTTTAGGAGCTCCATTTTTGTGTTTGCCTCTTTGAGAATTTCCTCATTGTTCTTTTCAGCTATCCAGGAAACTTTCAACATTCTTCTGAGAAATCCCATCTATGTGGCCTTTAACCGTCTTTTCATTTGTTTGTCTATTGTCCATGATTCGCTTCCATAGGTCATAATTGGTTCTAAATGGCACCGATGAACTCTCTCACTTCTATTTGACATCGATTTGTTGCATACGATATTTTTCCTTTTCTGAAATGCTGTTTTGGCATGAGCTATTCTGCATTTTATTTCTGTGGTGCATCTTCAATCTGATGTTATTATTGTGCCTAAGTATTTGAAACAATAATATTACTGACTCTACTTTATAATGTGATAATATTAATTATGACTATAGAAATGTAATCTATTTATTTATCTAGTGGCCTTTCGAGCCGTAGCCGGCCCATAGGGCGTAGACCAAGATACTCATTCTCTTATCTAAATTTTTATTCTAGCAGTTTTCAATTCTTTTAAAGATATTTTGTAAAATCTCGTCATTTGTCTCTGTTCTGTGCAAGCAGCTCTATCTCATTGAGGGAGCCGATTCCTGCTGCTATTGCCTCTCTCATCAGTGTTCTTCTCAGTGTCTCTCTAGGTCTTCCTCTTTTCCTCTTGCCTGTTGTTTTCCACATGAGGGCTTGCTTTGTTATTCGGCTATTATCTCTTCTCATCACATGTCCAACATATGACCATCGTCTTTTCTTGATTACTGAAGATATCAAGTATTTGAAACAATAATATTACTGACTCTACTTTATAATGTGATAATATTTCTTATGACTATAAAAATGTAACAGCAGTACGTCAATAAATATGTTTTCGTGTGATGGAACGCCTCAAGAGTTTGACTGTTAACAATAAATGTTACTTGAATGTGTTTAAGAAAGACGAACGGCGTGTATGAAGAATGAACAAGCACGGCACGCAAGAAATTATATTATATTTAAAGGTTCAAATAAATAGATATCGAAGGAAAGTCTTCTATTCAGCGACGTAAACAGTCGTCGTATAACAAGTAATATCATCATCAAGTACCGGGCCTGTTGGCGTAGGTGATCATGTCTCTCCACAACTTTCGATCTCGACAGTTGTTTATCATTTCTGTTGTTGAACTTCTGCCAAGCCATTCTCTTAAGCAGTCTGGTATTTTTTTCTCTTTGCTTCCCTCTATCTCTTCGTCCCTCAATTTTTCCAGTTGTTACAATATATTCCAGTTGTTCTCTTCTCATTACATGGCCAAAAAATGATGATTGTTTCTTCCTAATATTGGAAATTAACTCTCTTTTTGCATTGGCCTCTTTCAGAACATTTTCATTACTCTTCTTAGCTGTCCATGGTATTCTCAACATTCTTCTGTAAAACCATATTTCTACAGACTCCAGTGATTTTTTTGTCTGTTGTCCTATTGTCCATGATTCATATCCATATGTTAAGACTGGCTCTACATAACATTTAAGAACTCTGTTTCTTGTTTCTATTGTCAAAACTGGATTGCATAGTATCTTTCTCCCTTTTTCTTGGAAAGCTGCATTTGCCTGAGCCATTCTACATCTCACCTCTTTTTTTTTTTTTTTTTACATCTTCCGTCTGAGGCTAACTAAGTTTCTAAATATTTTAATTCATTTACCTAACACGTAATATAAAGAGAAATAAAAAGCGCTCTTTACAAAGGACGTCACGCAGAGTACAAGCCATTTTAGACTGCCATTTTAGTTAGCTTTTAGTTAGCTTTTAGTTAGCTGAGTGGCAGAGTTCCTAAGCGTTTGGCTTTTCGTGGCAAGGCGCTGTGCCACTGAGTACGGGTTCGATCCTGCTTTGGTCCATATTTTTTCTGTTGTTGATTATTTGTCATTTTTCCGAGTGTTGTAAACATACCTCTTCCTCTGAATTGATTTTTAGACTGCCTCAACGAAGAATAGATCAATGTGTTGGGTTGAAGCTAAGACAATCGTGCACCACCAGATTTGGACAGTAGATTCGATTAGAAGTGTCGCGCAGAACAAGTTTAGTCATTACGTGCCAAATATAGTGCGACCTTTCAAGTTCAAGGCAGCAAAAGGTTGACGCCTGGGAGTCATGATCCAGCTGGGTCCACATACCCCTACAGTGTCAAGAAGCTAAGGAGCTGAAACACTTGCTTGATGGGGTCTCCATCTAATGATCGATCTCCTGTCGTGAAGCTCTGTATAAAGAAATCAATGCAAAGCTCTGTATAAAGAATTCATTGTGAAGCTGTGTATAAGAAATTCCTTGCAAAGCTCTGTATAAAGAATTCCTTGTGAAGCACTGTATAATGAAATCCTTGTAAAGCTCTGTATAAAGAATTCCTTGTGAAGCACTGTATAATGAAATCCTTGTAAAGCTCTCTATACAGAAATCCTTGCAATGTTCTGTATAAAGAATTCCTTCCAAAATCTGTATAAAGAAATCCTTGCGAAGCTCTGTATAAAGAATTCCTTCCAAAATCTGTATAAAGAAATCCTTGCGAAGCTCTGTATAAAGAATTCCTTCCAAAATCTGTATAAAGAAATCCTTGCGAGGCTCTGCATAAAGAATTCCTTGCAAATCTCTGTATAAAGAAATCCTTGCGAAATTCTGTATAAAGAAATCCTTGCAGAGCTCTGTATAAAGAAATCTTTGCAAAGCTCTGTATAAAGAATTCCTTGCAAAGCTCTGTATAAAGAATTCACATACGAAGCTCTGTATAAAGAATTGTCTGCGAAGCTCTTTATAAAGAATTACCTGATATTCTACGACAAGAACTTGAGCGATTGTTAAACTGTTGTTGTTTTAATCAGTTTATGAATATTTGGAATGATCATGGATTGTATAGACAACATATGGAACTCAATCAGAAGGCCTTCATTCTGTGAACGACATGCTTCTTATTGATTGCAATGTGAACATGATGCAGAAACATGGACATTAGAGAAGAAAACAATAGAAAATTGAAGCCTTAGAAATGTGAACATGATGTAGAAACATGGACATTAGAGAAGAAAACAATAGAAAATTGAAGCCTTAGAAATGTGAACATGATGTAGAAACATGGACATTAGAGAAGAAAACAATAGAAAATTGAAGCCTTAGAAATGTGAACATGATGTAGAAACATGGACATTAGAGAAGAAAACAACAGAAAATTGAAGCCTTAGAAATGTGAACATGATGTAGAAACATGGACATTAGAGAAGAAAACAATAGAAAATTGAAGCCTTAGAAATGTGAACATGATGCAGAAACATGGACATTAGAGAAGAAAACAATAGAAAATTGAAGCCTTAGAAATGTGAACATGATGCAGAAACATGGACATTAGAGAAGAAAACAATAGAAAATTGAAGCCTTAGAAATGTGAACATGATGCAGAAACATGGACATTAGAGAAGAAAACAATAGAAAATTGAAGCCTTAGAAATGTGGACATGATGCAGAAACATGGACATTAGAGAAGAAAACAATAGAAAATTGAAGCCTTAGAAATGTGGACATATAGAAGAATAGGTAGAATTGGATGGAAAGAAAAGAAAACAAACAATTAAGTGTTAAAACAACTAAAAATTAAATAGTGAATTACTAGATACAATTCAAACAAAACATACAAGATACAACCTATTAAAAGTAATCTTGGAGAATAAATATACAAGGTAAAAGAGGCAGAGGCAGAACAAGACTAACATGGACGAGTAACATCAAGAGATGGACAAGTGAACCTATGACAACCTGCACCATCAAAGCAAGAGACAGGGCAGAATGGCGTTCAATGGTAGCCGAACTTCGTTGCGGAGATGGCACTCGATGATGATGATGATGCAAGGGAAAACAAACCTGTCATCAGCGGATCGCAGAATGGGAGTAGAGATCAACTAATAAAAGACGATAGTTATGAGCAGTCACATTTTTCACGAAGATAAAGTATATATGGAAGACAATCAGTGAGATAAAGTTCATCTCGAGGCCACCTCGAGAGACGAGGAGAACACCTGGCAGGCAGTGGCGTAGTGTTAGTGTGTTGCGCCGGGCGCAGAATCTTAGGGGCGCAACAACAACAAAAAAGTAATAAATAAAAAAAAATAGCAGGTTAAATGTTCCGATACTTGTCTTCCCTAAAGGCATGGAAGTCCGCGCTGAGTAACCCCAGACTAGAGAGGCGTCGGTCCCGTCTCTAAAATTGCTAAGTACGCCCAGAACAAGGAGATAGTGAGCCCGGTATTTATGATATAATAAAGAATTGGCTTAAAATACTTAAACTATGTTGGCTATTGCTCTTTCACTTTTTAATATTTTCTCTAATTTGTAAGTATTGTACACATTAACAGGTGGGGTTGCTGATAATAGTCACATTCTTATTTTGATATGACTCCGTCGGTTCCGTATAAAGTAACCTTGCACTTAATTCGAGAACTTAAACATATAAAGGTACATAATCAGATAATTTAGCGCTTAGCATCATACATTGAGTTAATGCCCTTTACAGATTCTTTACGTGTAGAGCCGGATGTGTTGAGTAGAAAAGTGCAAATATTAGACAGTTTACTGCAAAGTACAACACAACGCATACACGCCCACTTTACGACATTTTAAGGGCAGATGATGAAGAGATGTATTAGTTAAATCATCGTAGGAACGCAAGCAAGCAATTGTATTGTTAAATGATCGTTTTGAGAAGCAAAGTGGTTTTATTCTTTGAGGAGAAATGAAAAAAAAAAAAAAATTAGTAGAGAGGGCTATGGTTACAGATTTTTTACGCAAGTAGTAAACAAACGTGGAGCCACGATAGCTCAGTGGTTAGTGAGTCAAGTAGTAAACAACACGGGAGCCGCGATAGCTCAGTGGTTAGTGAGTCAAGTAGTAAACAAACGTGGAGCCGCGATAGCTCAGTGGTTAGTGAGTCAAGTAGTAAACAACACGGGAGCCGCGATAGCTCAGTGGTTAGTGAGTCAAGTAGTAAACAACACGGGAGCCGCGATAGCTCAGTGGTTAGTGAGTCAAGTAGTAAACAACACGGGAGCCGCGATAGCTCAGTGGTTAGTTAGTCAAGTAGTAAACAAACGTGGAGCCGCGATAGCTCAGTGGTTAGTGAGTCAAGTAGTAAACAACACGGGAGCCGCGATAGCTCAGTGGTTAGTGAGTCAAGTAGTAAACAACACGGGAGCCGCGATAGCTCAGTGGTTAGTGAGTCAAGTAGTAAACAACACGGGAGCCGCGATAGCTCAGTGGTTAGTCAGTCAAGTAGTAAACAAACGTGGAGCCGCGATAGCTCAGTGGTTAGTCAGTCAAGTAGTAAACAAACGTGGAGCCGCGATAGCTCAGTGGTTAGTGAGTCAAGTAGTAAACAACACGGGAGCCGCGATAGCTCAGTGGTTAGTGAGTCAAGTAGTAAACAACACGGGAGCCGCGATAGCTCAGTGGTTAGTGAGTCAAGTAGTAAACAAACGTGGAGCCGCGATAACTCAGTGGTTAGTCAGTCAAGTAGTAAACAAACGTGGAGCCGCGATAGCTCAGTGGTTAGTGAGTCAAGTAGTAAACAAACGTGGAGCCGCGATAGCTCAGTGGTTAGTGAGTCAAGTAGTAAACAACACGGGAGCCGCGATAGCTCAGTGGTTAGTGAGTCAAGTAGTAAACAACACGGGAGACGCGATAGCTCAGTGGTTAGTGAGTCAAGTAGTAAACAACACGGGAGCCGCGATAGCTCAGTGGTTAGTCAGTCAAGTAGTAAACAAACGTGGAGCCGCGATAGCTCAGTGGTTAGTCAGTCAAGTAGTAAACAAACGTGGAGCCGCGATAGCTCAGTGGTTAGTGAGTCAAGTAGTAAACAAACGTGGAGCCACGATAGCTCAGTGGTTAGTCAGTCAAGTAGTAAACAACACGGGAGCCGCGATAGCTCAGTGGTTAGTGAGTCAAGTAGTAAACAACACGGGAGCCGCGATAGCTCAGTGGTTAGTCAGTCAAGTAGTAAACAACACGGGAGCCGCGATAGCTCAGTGGTTAGTCAGTCAAGTAGTAAACAAACGTGGAGCCACGATAGCTCAGTGGTTAGTCAGTCAAGTAGTAAACAAACGTGGAGCCGCGATAGCTCAGTGGTTAGTCAGTCAAGTAGTAAACAAACGTGGAGCCACGATAGCTCAGTGGTTAGTCAGTCAAGTAGTAAACAAACGTGGAGCCACGATAGCTCAGTGGTTAGTGAGTCAAGTAGTAAACAACACGGGAGCCGCGATAGCTCAGTGGTTAGTGAGTCAAGTAGTAAACAAACGTGGAGCCGCGATAGCTCAGTGGTTAGTCAGTCAAGTAGTAAACAAACGTGGAGCCGCGATAGCTCAGTGGTTAGTGAGTCAAGTTGTAAACAAACGTGGAGCCGCGATAGCTCAGTGGTTAGTGAGTCAAGTAGTAAACAAACGTGGAGCCGCGATAGCTCAGTGGTTAGTGAGTCAAGTAGTAAACAAACGTGGAGCCGCGATAGCTCAGTGGTTAGTGAGTCAAGTAGTAAACAAACGTGGAGCCTCGATAGCTCAGTGGTTAGTGAGTCAAGTAGTAAACAACACGGGAGCCGCGATAGCTCAGTGGTTAGTCAGTCAAGTAGTAAACAACACGGGAGCCGCGATAGCTCAGTGGTTAGTGAGTCAAGTAGTAAACAAACGTGGAGCCGCGATAGCTCAGTGGTTAGTGAGTCAAGTAGTAAACAACACGGGAGCCGCGATAGCTCAGTGGTTAGTCAGTCAAGTAGTAAACAAACGTGGAGCCGCGATAGCTCAGTGGTTAGTGAGTCAAGTAGTAAACAACACGGGAGCCGCGATAGCTCAGTAGTTAGTCAGTCAAGTAGTAAACAACACGGGAGCTGCGATAGCTCAGTGGTTAGTTAGTCAAGTAGTAAACAACACGGGAGCCGCGATAGCTCAGTGGTTAGTGAGTCAAGTAGTAAACAACACGGGAGCCGCGATAGCTCAGTGGTTAGTGAGTCAAGTAGTAAACAACACGGGAGCCGCGATAGCTCAGTGGTTAGTCAGTCAAGTAGTAAACAACACGGGAGCTGCGATAGCTCAGTGGTTAGTTAGTCAAGTAGTAAACAACACGGGAGCCGCGATAGCTCAGTGGTTAGTCAGTCAAGTAGTAAACAAACGTGGAGCCGCGATAGCTCAGTGGTTAGTCAGTCAAGTATTAAACAAACGTGGAGCCGCGATAGCTCAGTGGTTAGTGAGTCAAGTAGTAAACAACACGGGAGCCGCGATAGCTCAGTGGTTAGTGAGTCAAGTAGTAAACAACACGGGAGCCGCGATAGCTCAGTGGTTAGTCAGTCAAGTAGTAAACAACACGGGAGCCGCGATAACTCAGTGGTTAGTGAGTCAAGTAGTAAACAACACGGGAGCCGCGATAGCTCAGTTGTTAGTGAGTCAAGTAGTAAACAACACGGGAGCCGCGATAGCTCAGTGGTTAGTCAGTCAAGTAGTAAACAACACGGGAGCCGCGATAGCTCAGTGATTAGTTAGTCAAGTAGTAAACAACACGGGAGCCGCGATAGCTCAGTGGTTAGTGAGTCAAGTATAAACAACACGGGAGCCGCGATAGCTCAGTGGTTAGTCAGTCAAGTAGTAAACAACACGGGAGCCGCGATAGCTCAGTGGTTAGTCAGTCAAGTAGTAAACAACACGGGAGCCGCGATAGCTCAGTGGTTAGTCAGTCAAGTAGTAAACAACACGGGAGCCGCGATAGCTCAGTGGTTAGTGAGTCACGTTGTAAACAACACGGGAGCCGTGATAGCTCAGTTGTTAGTGAGTCAAGTAGTAAACAACACGGGAGCCGCGATAGCTCAGTTGTTAGTGAGTCAAGTAGTAAACAACACGGGAGCGGCGATAGCTCAGTGGTTAGTGAGTCAAGTAGTAAACAACACGGGAGCCGCGATAGCTCAGTGGTTAGTGAGTCAAGTAGTAAACAACACGGGAGCTGCGATAGCTCAGTGGTTAGTGAGTCAAGTAGTAAACAACACGGGAGCCGAGATAGCTCAATGGTTAGTCAGTCAAGTAGTAAACAACACGGGAGCCGCGATAGCTCAGTGGTTAGTGAGTCAAGTAGTAAACAACACGGGAGCCGAGATAGCTCAGTGGTTAGTCAGTCAAGTTGTAAACAACACGGGAGCCGCGATAGCTCAGTGGTTAGTGAGTCAAGTTGTAAACAACACGGGAGCCGCGATAGCTCAGTGGTTAGTGAGTCAAGTTGTAAACAACACGGGAGCCGCGATAGCTCAGTGGTTAGTGAGTCAAGTAGTAAACAACACGGGAGCTGCGATAGCTCAGTGGTTAGTGAGTCAAGTTGTAAACAACACGGGAGCCGCGATAGCTCAGTGGTTAGTGAGTCAAGTTGTAAACAACACGGGAGCCGCGATAGCTCAGTGGTTAGTGAGTCAAGTAGTAAACAACACGGGAGACGCGATAGCTCAGTGGTTAGTGAGTCAAGTAGTAAACAACACGGGAGCCGCGATAGTTCAGTGGTTAGTTAGTCAAGTAGTAAACAACACGGGAGCCGCGATAGCTCAGTGGTTAGTCAGTCAAGTAGTAAACAACACGGGAGCCGCGATAGCTCAGTGGTTAATCAGTCAAGTAGTAAACAACACGGGAGCCGCGATAGCTCAGTGGTTAGTCAGTCAAGTAGTAAACAACACGGGAGCCGCGATAGCTCAGTGGTTAGTCAGTCAAGTAGTAAACAACACGGGAGCCGCGATAACTCAGTGGTTAGTCAGTCAAGTAGTAAACAACACGGGAGCTGCGATAGCTCAGTGGTTAGTCAGTCAAGTAGTAAACAATCGTGGAGCCGCGATAGCTCATTGGTTAGTCAGTCAAGTAGTAAACAATCGTGGAGCCGCGATAACTCAGTGGTTAGTCAGTCAAGTAGTAAACAACACGGGAGCCGCGATAGCTCAGTGGTTAGTCAGTCAAGTAGTAAACACTCGTGGAGCCGCGATAGCTCAGTGGTTAGTCAGTCAAGTAGTAAACAAACGTGGAGCCGCGATAGCTCAGTGGTTAGTCAGTCAAGTAGTAAACAAACGTGGAGCCGCGATAGCTCAGTGGTTAGTCAGTCAAGTAGTAAACAACACGGGAGCCGCGATAGCTCAGTGGTTAGTCAGTCAAGTAGTAAACAACACGGGAGCCGCGATAGCTCAGTGGTTAGTCAGTCAAGTAGTAAACAACACGGGAGCCGCGATAGCTCAGTGGTTAGTCAGTCAAGTAGTAAACAACACGGGAGCCGCGATAGCTCCGAAGTTAGTGAGTCAAGTAGTAAACAACACGGGAGCCGCGATAGCTCAGTTGTTAGTGAGTCAAGTAGTAAACAACACGGGAGCCGCGATAGCTCAGTTGTTAGTGAGTCAAGTAGTAAACAACACGGGAGCCGCGATAGCTCAGTGGTTAGTCAGTCAAGTAGTAAACAACACGGGAGCCGAGATAGCTCAGTGGTTAGTCAGTCAAGTAGTAAACAACACGGGAGCCGCGATAGCTCAGTGGTTAGTGAGTCAAGTAGTAAACAACACGGGAGCCGAGATAGCACAGCGGTTAGTCAGTCAAGTTGTAAACAAACGTGGAGCCGCGATAGCTCAGTGGTTAGTGAGTCAAGTTGTAAACAACACGGGAGCCGCGATAGCTCAGTGGTTAGTGAGTCAAGTTGTAAACAACACGGGAGCCGCGATAGCTCAGTGGTTAGTGAATCAAGTAGTAAACAACACGGGAGCCGCGATAGCTCAGTGGTTAGTGAGTCAAGTTGTAAACAACACGGGAGCCGCGATAGCTCAGTGGTTAGTGAGTCAAGTAGTAAACAACACGGGAGCCGCGATAGCTCAGTGGTTAGTGAGTCAAGTAGTAAACAACACGGGAGCCGCGATAGCTCAGTGGTTAGTGAGTCAAGTAGTAAACAACACGGGAGCCGCGATAGTTCAGTGGTTAGTTAGTCAAGTAGTAAACAACACGGGAGCCGCGATAGCTCAGTGGTTAGTCAGTCAAGTAGTAAACAACACGGGAGCCGCGATAGCTCAGTGGTTAGTCAGTCAAGTAGTAAACAACACGGGAGCCGCGATAGCTCAGTGGTTAGTCAGTCAAGTAGTAAACAACACGGGAGCCGCGATAGCTCAGTGGTTAGTGAGTCAAGTAGTAAACAACACGGGAGCCGCGATAGCTCAGTGGTTAGTTAGTCAAGTAGTAAACAACACGGGAGCCGCGATAGCTCAGTGGTTAGTTAGTCAAGTAGTAAACAACACGGGAGCCGCGATAGCTCAGTGGTTAGTTAGTCAAGTAGTAAACAACACGGGAGCCGCGATAGCTCAGTGGTTAGTGAGTCAAGTAGTAAACAACACGGGAGCCGCGATAGCTCAGTGGTTAGTCAGTCAAGTAGTAAACAACACGGGAGCCGCGATAGCTCAGTGGTTAGTGAGTCAAGTAGTAAACATCACGGGAGCCGCGATAGCTCAGTGGTTAGTGAGTCAAGTAGTAAATAACACGGGAGCCGCGATAGCTCAGTGGTTAGTTAGTCAAGTAGTAAACAACACGGGAGCCGCGATAGCTCAGTGGTTAGTTAGTCAAGTAGTAAACAACACGGGAGCCGCGATAACTCAGTGGTTAGTTAGTCAAGTAGTAAACACGGGACCGCGATAACTCAGTGGTTAGTGAGTAAGTAGTAAAAGTAAAGAGCGATAGCTCCGTGGTTAATGAACTGGACTACAAAGGACAAGGGGTAGGGGTCGATCCCAACCGACGGCTTCCGGGTTCACCCAGCCTTAATGGGTACCGCATTTTTTTCTGGAAAGTAAAGCGGCACGGGCGTAATACCGACCACATTACCCCAAAAATCATGTGCTGAAGGTCTGTAAAATGTATGGTCACTAACACCATATTCCCTATACGCCACTTGGCGTGACGGGGCTCTTTACACTTTACTAAAAATGAACAACAAAAAATCAAACTACGTTGCGGTTCATTAAACCTTTAGCAATAACAACTAACACATACACAGATATGTGAAGTCAATAAAATTAACACTACCGGTTTTATTCTTCCTTTCTCCCTCATTTGCCTTTCAGCGTCGAGGGGAGATATAATTTGCGATCTTTTGCTCTTCTATTTGTCAATACTGCTGTAATGTTTCCTAGCACTTCTGATATTCCATCAATCCATCTTCTCATAGTCGGGCCTTTGAGTCTTGTGTTCTCGTAACGTTTATTGAAGGCTCGTTGTGTTTTGGTTTGATCTTTTAGTTTTATCACGTGGCCAAACTATTTTATCTGGTGCCTCTTTATGTATTCTATGACAGGAAATATTCCCAGCTTTTCCCCCTCAGTTCTTTATTTCTGATTTATCTCTCATACCCGTTTCTTGCCATTTGTTTAACACATTTCATATCTGCATTGATTATCTATCTTTCTTATTGTTCTGGAGTCCAGGCCTGGCATTGCTAGCATAACGTCGGTATAAAGATTTGTTGCAGAGTTCCTCTGGTTTGTCTCTAGCAATATTTCCTAAATGGACAGCAGGGTCAATATTTGTTCTATGATTTGACAAGCTTTGTTCCATATTGAATTTATTTCCGCTGCTTGTAAATTTATAGTTGGTCACCAGTCATCCTGGGTAATTAATTTTCTCTACTTGTTTTTTTTTATATTTGACTGCTTCTTTCGTTAAGTTGATGTTTCGTTTTCCTTTTGCGAAGTGGAGAGATGAATGGTAGAACTAGTGAACGCTATATAATTTTTTTGAAGTGTAATGTTGAAGACTATCATAAAAAAAAATAATAAAGGATTTTAAAAACGAAATACAGAAATAAGATTTTATGATATTCATTTCAAATATATTGTCCATTCTTAGTTATACATGTAAAAGATGAAAAAGGACGAATGAAACAGAATAATTAGATGCATTTAAAACAAATATTTAATGAAAATACCTTATAGAGTGAAGTAATTTCAAGACTACTAGCACACACATAAGAGAAATGGCAATGACACCAAACTTAAAATCATGAGAAGAAGAGTGACATGACAGTAGTTACAATTAATGGAAGGCACTGGTATCACTGCAAACGAATGAAGATCCATAATTGCTCAACCGCCGGTGCCAATGGAATCATCTGAATTAACATCTCATCTCATTGAAGGATCAAAATAAAGAAAGACAACTGCAGCCCCATTATAGCAGCTACAGCACACGCCAAAAGACGTAAGGAATAACCGCACCGAAAGTGAACACAGCCAAAATGTCCATCGTCATATGATATCATTCATCGTAAACAATCGGAATATTGTAATACGATCCGGATGAAATACACACGGTGTGCACAGAGCACTAACTCAGTAGCTCCGGCGGCAAGCCGGACTTGGAATATGAGGAAACTGCAACAAGGAACACTTTTCACACAGAGCCTCAATAGTTAATGACGCCTATCCGCCATTTTGACCAGAAGTCCGTGACATATGACTACATGTGTAAAGATGAACTAGGGTCTAAAAGAATCGTAAAGCAAACTCTCAGACTGGAAACAACATGGGGAAAAACCGATCTAGAGATCCACTGAGACGAACAATGACAAGATAGGTAAAGTTAGCGGCATTGACTCCCTTACTGAGTTCACAGAGAGTAGTGATTTATGTTGTGATTCACTGCGAGCCTTGCGTGACGTCTTACACAGCTAAAATTAAGGTGACCAGACGTCTCGATTTTTCCGGGACAGTCCTGATTTTTTACTATTTTTTCAACCTTTGTCCCGGATTTGTTACTGTCCCGAATTTGTCCCGATTTTGGCTGATTTTTTAGCTTTTGTCCCGGATTTGTTAAAATACATTAGGGACACAAACGTTTACCAATTTTGCCAATGCCAATATGGTAATCCTCTCTTCGACTTAAAAATATACATTATCCCGTTGTTGTGTAGAAAATGTTTAAAAAGTTGAACTGGCTGTTCATTTAGCGAAATAGTAGCAGTAAAATGCGCTTCAAGTTTAAATCTTGTATACTGAAACCGAAACACTGATCAGAAAATTACTGCAACTCTGCTTCACTTTCCATTTAAGTGAGTATCACTAATGTTTTTTTTTTGTTTTGATCTCCTGATAACGTTTTCTAAGCCTATATTGTTAGGTGTTTTAATTAGTTTTAAAATATATGTATAATTCACTTGAAAAAGACGAAAAAATAGATTTCATTTCATTGAAGGAAAATTGAAGTCAAATTAATCCGACCTGGATTAGGGTTTCAAAAATATGGTCACCTTAGCTAACATGATGTGACGTATTGGATGTAAGAAATAAGTGTTGGATGTAAAGTACTACATATATCTGGACAGTAATATAGACAAAGAAGGAGGAACTTAAAACTCTGCCAAAATAAGGATATCAAATGCACGAGGAACATTCGTTGCACTGGGAAACATATGGAAGTCCAAAGAAATTAACTTAAATACAAAACAAATGTTCTATGATCGACAATTTCTTCTTACACACCCAAACTATGTAGCCTCTGTGTAATTATTAGTCGTTACAGCATTACAAAGAAAAAAAAAAGGAAAGAAAAGAAAAGGACGTCAAGTGGAGGGAGCCACGATAGCTCAGTGGTTAGTGAAGTGGACTGCAAAGGACAACGGGTAGGGTTCGATCCCAACCGACGGCTTCCGGTTTCACCCAGCCTTAAATGGGTACCGAATTTTTTTCTGGGAAAGTAGAGCGACACGGGCGTAATACCGACCACATTACTCCAAAAATCATGTGCCGAAGGTCTGTAAAATGTATGGTCACTAACACCATATTCGCTATACGCCACTTAGCGTGACGGGGGCTCTTTACTTTTGACTTTTACGTAAAGTAGCGTATAGGGAATATGCTGTTAGTGCTTATTTTTTCTTGGGCCTTAGACACATAATTTTTTGGCTAACGTGGTCAATATGCTTGCTTGCGTTCGCCCGATGACTAAAGGAGTACACCTCTCCATCATCCGCCCTTAAAAGGACGTGGAGTGGGCGTGTCTTCGTTGTGTTGTGGTTTACAGTGTAACTGTGATATTTGCGTCTTTCGGCCCAACACATTCGACTTCAGCATGATATTTTTGAGTACCGGGTTGTCTTCCCTCTTCGATCCCTAATCGTCTGGCCAGACTAGACAGGTTAGTCTGTTACTAGAGTCACCATGGAGAGGTGGAGAAGGGTCTGGATGGTTCTGGTTCACCGATCCTGGCGCATGCCATCAGCTATGGGTCGCTGACAACTTCCAGCTCTGGTGCTGTGAGGCGCACCTTCGCCTCCGTGGTCAGTATAACGCTAGTGCCGCTTTCCTTTCCCAGAAAGATCCAGTACCCATTTAAGGCTGGGTAAACCTAGAAGCTGTCTATTAGGACTACACTCAACCTCTGGTCTTTATTAGCCCAGTTCACCAACCTCTGAACTGTCGCGGCTCCTATATGCCTTTATGTATACTCTTGATAATGTGCCATTTGTCGGCTCTTTATTTCTTGAAGTATTTCGCGTATACTTTGTAATTTATCAAGAACATTTTGTCTGTACAGCGAGTCAAGCCAACTCATTACTTCATTGCCACTTAAGTTAGTAAGGCCAACGGGCAGAAAGGAGTTACCATAATTTTGTGACGTTTTCAGCTTTGCGAGCAGGGGTCGTTGTGAGTAGAATGACGTCAGCCGTGTATACCTTGCGTAACTGAAGACGTCAGGATAGTGGAGAGTTTCTGGGATTTCCGTTTCTGTTCGCTGGCCTTATTACTATAGATTGATAGATGTGGTATTACTTAGGAACACCTGAAGTCACCCAACGTTGTTGTTGTTGTTGTTGTTATGGATCCAGTAACCTTTGAGCTGATGCCCTTCGGCCCAATGCCATGTAATAATATCTGCAGGTATTTTAAGTTCTGCTGTTGTTCCGTACAGAGTATTCCATTTGGAGGGTCTTTGAGGAAGTATTGTTGTTCTAATGTCAGTGAGCTCTGGACATTGAAACAGGTGGTGTTCTACAGTTTCTTGTGGGTGATTACAGAGTGGACATACTGGGGTATGGTTTTGTTGTATTCTATTAATGTGGTTATTTAGCATAACATGTCCTGTTCTCAGTCTGAAGATGGTGGTTTGGTCTCTTCTTGTTAGGTTGTTGATGTTGTCTTGTGGATTTGGTCTTGCCATATATTTAAAAAGCTCTCTCCCTGTTTTCCCTAAGGCCCATCCATTCAGCCACTCCTCCTTACTGTTGGATTTTATGACTTGTTTGGCTGTGTCCAGTGTGATGGATGTATGTATCTGTGTCTGTTTGGATCCTCTCTTAGCTAATGTATCTGCCTTATCATTTCCTGGTATATTTGAGTGTCCTGGGATCCATTGCATTACCAATCTTATGTTATGTGTTTCAATGAGTTTGTCTGTGTCTATGATAAGCTGTGTGAGTTCTGTTTTGTTCGTGTTGTTTTCCAGTGCTTGCAGAGCCGATTTGGAATCCGTAAATATGACTGTGTTTGTTTTCTTTGATGGTGTGGTATCGAAAATCGTATTTAAATGATAAATTGCTGTTTCAATAGCTGTTATTTCTGCTTCATAATTGTTACAGACTTCACCACAAGGGCCACACATTTCTTCTGCTGTTCCATCTGGATAATGTATTAGTGTTCCATATCCAGCTTTTGAAGTAGCGTTAGTGGCTGCACCATCTGTGTATATATGTATCCAGTCTTCTGGATAAGTATCTATTGTTTTCCTTGCTGCTAGTGTTACTGATACTGGTCTGCTTTTTTACCTGTTCTGTTACATATCTCTACATTTATTTCAGGTTTTTTATAATTCGTACTTGGTGGCATTTCTTTGATGACTCTTGATGTTTGAAGTCGTTTTTCAGGTAGATGGAATTTCTCTTGTATATTTCTAACATGTTGTAATACTGACATCTGCTTAATTCTTTGTTTTGGAGTCCATGTATCTACTAATTTTCTGTTAGGGTGGTCCTTCTCCATTCTTTTTTGTCTTTCATAGAGAACCATAGCGGCTTTGTTTCTCCTCAACTCTAAAGGTTCCACATTGCAGTGGATTTCGCAGGCTGCAACTGGAGTGGACCTCATTGCACCGCTGATGAGTCGTAATGCATTATTTTGTATCTTGTCCAGTGCCATGTTAGTTGTTTTGCTGCATGTCACTAGGAGCGAGCTACCATGATCCAAAACAGAGCGAACATATCCCAGATAGAGATTTCTAAGTGTTTCTTTATCTGCTCCCCATAAGGTGCTGGAAAGCCTTTTCATTAGTTGAAGTCTTTGTGTTGCTTTCTTAGCGAGATTCTCTACGTGTTTCTTCAGGTTCAGTTGCCGGTCTAGTTGTATTCCTAAGTATGTAGGGTGTACCTCTTTTTGAAGACTATTGTGTTGGAGATTGAGTTTGATGTTTGCCTTAGCTATTTTGTTACTTCTAGTAAATACTGTATATACTGTTTTCTGTACATTTATTTTTATTTTCCAGGTATTACAGTATTCTTCTAGGTGCCTCAGGTCTTTATTTAGTTGTGCTTCAGCTGTTCTAATATTTTCGTTAGTACTCCACATGACCAGATCATCCGCATAGAGAGCTTTTTTATTTATCAAGGTTTTGGTCAGATCATTGATATATATCAAAAAAAGGGTACAACTGAGTGGTGATCCCTGTGGTAATCCTTCTTCTAGCACCTCTTTGTCTGAAATGGATTCATTTAATTTAGTTTGTATTGTTCTGTCAACTAGGAAATATTTGACCCATTTGTACAGTTTCCCATGTATTCCGGCATCTCTCATCTTCAATAAAAGCCCCTTACGCCAGACTCTATCATAAGCCTGCTGCAGGTCCACTAGGATGGCTAGAGTATGTTGTCTCTTCTGAAATCCATCTTGGACCTGTTGTATTAACCTGAGGATTTGGTCTTCTATGTTATTGCCTGCCCTGAAACCAGCTTGTTCGTAGCACAGAGTATTAGAGGTTTCCAGATACCAGTATAGTCTGCTATTGACCATACTCTCAGCTATTTTACCTATGCATGATGTTAAGGATAGGGGACGATAACTTCCGGGGTCATCTGGGGGCTTGTTCTTTTTGAGCAATGGCACTATATAGGCATTTCTCCATGTCTTGGGAATTTTGCTTTCTTTCCATGACTTGTTGATCAGTCTGAGTAATGTTTCTTTCCCTGACTTGCCGAGATGCTTTATCATCTCATTGTGTACCTTGTCAGGGCCTGGAGATTTTCTACATTTTAATTTTCTTAATGCCTTTTCTAGTTCCCTCATGTTAAAATCTTCTTCAAATATTGCAGCATTTGTTATTGGGGCTCTTTCAATTAATTTTAAATTATGTAGCTGAATTTTATCGCCATCTGTAAGTTTGTTCGCTCTGTTGACTGAAGCAAAGTAACTATTAAATTTTTTAACTATATTTTTTTTAGAGTTGATGATTTCATTATTAAATTTGATTGGTTTAGGATTTGGTTCTCTTTTATCACCAGACAGATGTTGCATAAGTCTCCAGGCTTTATTTCCTTCATGTCGCAAATCGAGTTTACTGCATGTTTCTTGCCATTTCTCTTTCTTTGCTTTTTTAGTAACTAGTTTGACCTTAGCACTAGCCTTGTTATAGCTTATTTTATTATTCAAAGTTGGGTTCTGCTCAAGTATTGTTCTGGCTTTCTTTCTTTCTGATACTGCTGTCTCCAGTTCTGTGTTCCAAAATGGTTGATATTGTGTTCTACATCCTTTAGGTATAGTTTGTTCTGCAGTGTTGAGTATTATTTGTGTGAACATCTCGTTTAATTTTTCTACGCTGTTGTCTGTCAGATTGTTCAGGAGTTGGTCGAATTTTTCTTGATATAGCTTCCAGTCAGCTTTCTTGAAATTCCATCTCGTTCTCTGTTTTGTTTGGATTTTTGTTGTTTTTGTGTCTACTATGGTGACTATGGGTCTGTGATCACTGCCTATGTCATTAATAACTTCAATGTGGCAGTAGCTTATGAGATCAGCAGAGCAAATGGTCAGATCAGGTCTACTAAGGGAGAGATGAGCTCTATGTAGGAGAGTTGGTGTTGATTCTGTGTCCTGCATGATTGTAAGATTAGTTGATTGGCAAAGATCTTCTATGTATTTTCCTGTGGGATTTGAGTTAGAATATCCCCATTGTGTTGAATGTCCATTAAAATCTCCAGCCAATATAGTTCTATGGTAGTTGACTTGATCAAGTTCTGTTATGTTACAATTTGTGCCTG